>CM042330.1:24951012-25296012 GCA_023566125.1 Zingel zingel
CTTTCATATCTCAGCTTTCCTATCTAATAAAGGCGGAAATGCCCCAAAAATGGAAGTTATGGGAGCAGTGTTGTCTGGCTATCACCAGACCAAGCTCAATCTTTTAAGATTGAACATTAGTCTGCTCTGTACTTTCTGCTGCACAAGAGGCGTGATCAAAGGGCATAGTTCAAATGACTCTGTACGCAATTGGATAGTCCTTCAACCAATCAGACCAACGATCCGGGTGACGTAGCAGCGACAGCGGCATCAACGGGTTGCTGCGCTTCGGTGGCCGTCATGTTGAATGTAAACAAGAAGCTGCTTGGTCGCTTCTCTATCGTCATCGTGTTAAACCCGCCAATAGCACGCCAGGTGGATAAGCCAGTTTGTGATTGGTTCCTGCAAATTTGTAACGGAAGCAGGATAGATAAACGTCCAGGTTTCCAGCCTGAGCTGCAGGGAGGAATCAAATCGCCGGCAGATCGGGCTGGGTTTACCCAGTCCAGGGGCCGTGGTGATTCTAGACCGTTTCAGATGGAGGGGCCCGGCTGGGGCCACATACGATTTTAGGGGTACCAAATACATTAAGCCCAAGTGTTACATACCAACCAATAGGTATGGTTCTACAAAAGACTAACATACACATTTACAATTAACACAAGACTACTCATTCAGTGTTAAACCTACATCTTATATATTACTGCACATGAATAATATCCCCTCTTTGGGGATAAAGGTGGGGTTAAAAATGTATGAAAATATTTGTCACAGTTAGGAAAGTCAGAGGGGGGTTGAGGCTCAATATTACGGGGACACTAGCCAACCCCCACCAAAAGTTAGTTATGCCACATATTTATGAGAACACAGAAATCCTCATGATGCACACTTTCACAGATTATGTTTTATCAAAGTGATGTGAGTTATGATTTTAAGAGGCTGTTCAGCCATGCTAGCTGCAGCCTGCTTATCCCAGCCCAGCTCAAGTGAAGCTTAGCATAAGTCCGTTCAGGATGACCTCTATGCTTCACATTTTCTCTCTCTCTCCCAACCTAGTCAGCTGACTGGGCGTTCACTCTTTCAGTTAAACCAACCAGATTTTGCCACGATCTCTGTGAGCTATCACGTTGTTGCATCCAAACTTTAAATCTGTTTTCCTCTCGGCTGCTGTCAATTGTTCTCATCAGTCCCAGCGCCCAGGGTTCCTCCATCACCAGAGGCCCTACTCCACACAAACATCCTTCCAGATCTTTAGGCTCTTCCTTCATCACCTCCACCCGTGTCTAGACTCCATCGGGGGGATATGCCTATATATCCATTAGCCTGGTCCTACCAGACTCTGGTACATTTCATTAGTCCAGAGTCTGGCCTCTCTCCATTGACAAGTGTTAACTTCCTTGAAGGCGGGTACTCTGTTGAAGTTTAAAACTATTGGATCTGCCCAGAGCCACTCTGGATCTGCCATAACCAATCGCTAACGTTTGGTCATGACGTATGTCATGCGCATGTGCAACAAGAGGGAAGAGCGTCAAGGCTATTAGAATTAGCATCGCTAGCGTTAGCCTTATCCAACCACTTCACCACTAACAGAGCGAGCTGGAAAATCTAACTGTTCCCGAACCCCGTGGGGAGGAGGGCCACAACATCATAGCCACCAACATAACTCAGCAAAGATTGTTCTTGCTCGGACTTTAACTTCTGGATATTCGGCAGCGTTGCCACGACGCATGTCCTCAACGTCATCGTTCTCAGCCACTCCCTCTGTTTGCTGATTGGGCCGCCAAAAACGTTGGTAGAGAAAACCCAAGACTATACCGCGAACCCAGACGGAGTACTGAAGCAAAATGAAAATTGAGCGCAAGTACGTAGGAGGGCGGAGCCAGGCTTGGCCTCCATACCCCTTATAAATGTAACATTGCAATGGAGTCTAATCGCTAACTACTCTAATATATCAACCCATTATGCACCATGTTAATTCAACTAATTTCACTCTTAAATTAAGTCTCTCCTGATTGAACTACCGCTTTCCCAAACTTGGATTTTGTGGATGCATTAACGGAAAATCCAGCCTTCAAAAGACAATGGGTCATTTCACTGATGTTACATCATTGTTATTCTACAGTTGATGGTTCAAACATTGATGGACTGAAGAAGAGATTTCATCCACTTGGTTCAGCCGTGAGGAACGTACAGCCCAGTATTACTTAGCCGTTACAGGCTATCATAATGTAGAGAATTGGGTTTAATATTTCCGATTGTTAACTTGTCTGCATTGAGACAATCTTTCAAGAGAGAATTGGGATGCATCTGAATATATTTCTTCCCCCACCCCTACAATAGATTGTCATCCTAGGTAATGCAAGGCTATTTAAAAAAATAAAATGCCTATTCAGGTCCCCAAAAAATAAATCTTCAAACAAAATGTAAAACTAATGCATAAAATATATTTTGGCAAGCTGCACTGCACCAAGTGAAGTGAAAGATCTAAGAGAGAATGGAAAAACTTCTCACGTTCACTCTGCAGGAAGAGACACTGCAGGGATAGAAGATGAGAAGAGATGATGCTTATGACTAAGACAAGACAGAAGAGATGAGAAAACAGGCCCAAAAAAAAAAAATCAGCGTGGGAGGCTGGCAGGAGTGTTAACACTGCAATGTGGGCTACAGTACCTCTTGTCCAGAGGTAACTCATCCTCCCACCTCTCCCTCTCTCTGTCCAAAATACTCTGTTGCTGACCTACTTCCCTTTCCACGGAGCTCTGCTTTCTCTGCCAACAATCCATCTGGTAGCCAACATAGAAAGTGTCATTGCACACGTGCAACAAGTGTGTAGGCTGAACAGGAACACATAATTCTACTCAGAGCGTACTGTTGAACTCTGACATTTAATGGATACACAGACATCTGTGCGTCAGTGCAGTCGCCCTACATCTCTGCTCAGTACTACATATATCGTATAAAATGAAGTTGCATATTAAACTGGGCCTACAATAACATGTGGGGCGGCCTGACTACCTTACCTATAGGCCAGTAAGCAGTGGGGATTTATATTTGCTAATAATATGTTGGATTCATGTTAAGCCTTTTTCATTTTTGAAAAAACTTTCAAAAATTAACAATAATTTGGAGGCCCCCCTTCAGTGACTCTGACGACCCCCTAGGGGTCCCGGACCCCCAGTTGAAGAGCCCTGCACGAAAGACTCCAACATATAAAACTATTACGCACTGTTTTAATTCAACTAATTTCACTCTTAAATGAAGTCTCTGAATGATTTAACTACACAACAATCCATCTGGTAGCCAACACAGAAAGTGTCTTTGCACACGTGCAACAAGTGTGTAGGCTGAACAGGAACACATCATTGTGCTCAGAGCGTACTGTTAAACTCAGACATTTAATGGATACACAGACTTCTGTGCGTCAATGCAGTCGCCCTACATCTCTGCTCAGTAGGAGAGTGGGGGATCTGACTGTACATCGTGCGATCTGTTCTCCATACTGACTGATTGAGGTCCCAAAATGTTATGTCTTAAGGACCGGTCACACTATAGACTGTAAAAAACAGTGGAAGTAGCAGCAGTGACATCACCCATTGGCTTGTGGACTGCTGTTTTGAAACCTCGAGTTTGCCAGTTTGGCCGTTGCCATCTTGTTTTTTGGAAACCGGACGTGACGATTTTTGACGAGAGGGTGAAGCTGGGGAGGATGACGTGGCCAAGCCAGTGTTGTTTTTGGTTGTAATGGCGCTGCGCTAAGCTAAACGCTAAAGAGGGAAAAGTACAGCAGAAAATAAGAAAATAAGTTACCAGTAAAAGCTAACAGTAGCTTGCTAGCTTGGTTGGCAGAATGCTGAACGAGACATAGGTGACCAAAATGTTCCTGTCAACTTTGATGAAGTGAAAACATGCAGTGAGAGGGTCAAAGTTTAAGACAAATACATGGACAGCACCCAAAAACAAGTTCACGGCTATTTGATTATGACTACTTGAGGTTGATGTGTAGCCAAGCCCTAAAGCATCCCCTGCTCTATCATCACTGATTAAACAAATGAGACACGTGTTCATTAGTGGACTTATGAGGTGATGGTAGGTGAAGCTAGGTAAACCACATCCTGACTCCGGCTCCGAAGATTTATTTCAATTTCCTTATCCAACTCTCATAAAGGAAGCAAGTAAGACTATCAAAGAACTCTGTTGTAAAGCTGTTTCCAACGGAGCACTCGGGCGTCGGACTGGGGAGAAAAAGGGGACTACCTTACCCAGGGCCCTCATGTGAGGAGGGCCCAAAAAGATGCTAGAATGAATATCTGTGGATGCGGGGAGAGGCCCATAGAAAATGCCTTTCTAAAGGGCCCAGAATTTTATGCTACGCTCCTGCGAGCAGTTGGATACTTCTTTACAATGATAGTGGGGAGTGCAAAGTTATGCTAACCTTTATCAACCAAATCTGTTACAATAAACCCAGGTTGTTATTATTATTATTTCTTCTGTAAAGTTTACAGAAGGATTAATGATTTAATACCCACATTTTTAACAGTAACCCACCAGATTAGCAGAATATAACGTTAAGTAATAATGTAATGACTGCATATTTATCACTGGAGTTCTATTTGAATATGATGTCACGTCACAAATAAATTGTAAAACAGTGTTTACTGTTGCATATTTCATATTTTCCTCTTATAAGATCAGTGCAAGTAATGGCGTGATCAGGTTTAACACGGTGAAGAAGACAGTACAGCGTAAACATCCTCTAAGCCAAAATGTGCCGGCATCTTTTAGCAAAATGACTTTTTCTTAATTAAAAAAAATCCAATCTTAACTGCTGAAGAGGACACCCTCCAACTCATGACAACCCTTGTAATATTTATAGTAATGAAAGCCCAGATGAGTACTAACACAGTTCAAACCCAAATGTGGGCCTAGAAATAGAAGCCATTTACACTCTGAAGATAGGGACACAGAGAGAGAGAGAGAGAGAGAGAGAATAAATAAATGGGAAACCCAGAGTTTCTGAGTACATTTCCCTGAGCGGTTGGTCATCTCATTTACACTGCTGCAAATCAAAGCAGCCTTCAACCCCTACAGTGGCAGGCCTCCCAACCAACCCAGTGACCGCGGCACTTTACCTTATCAAGAGCCTCCCTCTCCAGCAGGTCCTGTACAGCCAGTAACTTGACGCTGGAAACAGAAAGAGAAGATCAGTTTGACATTAACATATTCACATTTTGACTGTATATATACACCAACACCTATCAACTGACATCTCCATACCACAAACTGTTTTACTGGCTGAATCTGTGGCCAACATGTGTAGCCAGAGTAAAATTGTTTAAATTTTTTTAATATAAATATATCATCTGATGGCATTGGTTGTTGTCCATTTAAAAAAAAAAAAAGCTGTTGTGCTGAAAATTGGCGCAGTGTATGTGTTGTGGGATAACTTGAGTTTAGAGCTTGGCGATATGGAAAAAATCAAATATCACAATATTTTTGACCAAATATATCAATGTCAATATTGCGGCGATATTGTAGGGTTGACTATCGGTGCTTTCATAAAATATTTACACAATGAGAGTTTAGATAAATAATCATCAGTAATGTGGGTACAATGACTTAAGTGGGTAAAGGAAAATAATACAACAGCTAGAACAGTCTGGTAAGTTCAGAAAATGACATCAGTTTACTGTAATGCAGCCTTTAAAAGATAAGATAAGATACTTTATTAATCCCACACTGGGGAAATTCCTTTGTCACAGCAGCTCAAAAGAAAAATTCACACATATCAGAACAACAAATACACATTAAATAGAAAAATTAAAAAATATACAAAAATTATTATAAGAAATTACGATATCCAAAATGTAAGATGATGTCTAGCCTCATATATATTGGTGTCGATATAATATCGATATTTTGCCCAGCCCTACTTGAGTGCACTGCTGGTTACCACACCGTCTTCTTTGGTACTACCACTAGGGGGTGCCAGAGCCGGAAATGTCAAATTCCTCACGTAGTCGCTTTAAAATGAGACTTTAAAGGAAGACTATCTGCTGAACAGCTGCCAGTGGTAATGACAGAATAAAGATAATTACAGGAGTATTCTCTTTATTTCCCAATATTCTCTTCAGTCAGTTATTATAAAGAAATCATGTATAGACAACCTGACTGGGAGCGAGTAGAATGAAACCACAAGCAGGAACAAACAAACATATCTCCTTTATTTACTTTTTTGATGAAACCATTTTAAACGTGCATCTTTTGCATGCTAAAACATAGTGTAACAGTGAACCAAGTACAAGTTTGTTAAAGCAAAGATCCTCTATACATCTTGTGTATAGAAAATGGATGAAAAGTTATATTTAAATAATGTATTAAAATGTTCTTTTGCTAACATTAGATATTTACACAGCAAAAAGACATATTTAGCATCGCGGAGATTAGTTTTGTTAGGGCGTTCATGAACGTTAACTTCTCTGTGTTGCCAGATCTCGTGAGAGTTTGGTCCTGAGACAAAAACAGGTCTTAAAACAAATGATGTGTCCATCTGAAAAATGCCATTTTAATGTCAGAATGTTCTGGAGATATGTGGCTTGTGAAAAATGGGTCCAATACTAACTTTGGTGAGTACGGGGCGAAAGGATCGCTCATAATCTGTGTTCACGTTCACTTCTGCAGTTGGAATCAACACACTGGGAACCTGCCACTAGTCTCCTAAAGAGGTGTGACACAGATACAGGAAACTAGCTCGATTTGGGGCGTCTCGGTTCTAAACAGTCTCTGGTTAAAGTTAGCTAACATTAGCCACCTAAGCTACTGGTCATACCAGACCAAGTAAGGCCGTAGCTGCAAAACCCTTGAGTGTATTGAAATAAGCAAGGGTCTGTTTTGTTTCGTAGTAGTTCAACTTTTCAATTTTGTAAGAGGAAGATTGAGTTATTTCATCTTTCAAACGTTATAGTCTTTCAGCCATTTTGGTCAAAATTACTTTGTGAAAACACCCTGTTTTGTGTTTGCCCAGTCTTAAATTAATCCATTAATAACCCATTGTATTACTTAACCTTTCACTAACTGAATCAGTTCATTTTCAGAATCCTTGTTCTCTGACTAAACCCACAGACATTACTGTGAACACTCTCAGAGGAACTACGTTCTATTGAGGAACTGGTGTGTTGTTATTTGAATCAACTGAACCTTTACGGAAACAAGCATTACTAACCCAAAGGTTTACCATACCTTATTACGTATAATACATATTTAGTCTACCTAGATTGTTTAACATAATGTTCTTAATGCTAAAACCAGCTCTTCATTTTATTATCATGTACACAGAGAGTCAGACAGTGTTGACACTGTTCAAACTGGATCCTCAACATAATAAACGGCGCATTTCCATTAAGGCAAACTCAATGTTTTTTTAAAGTGTAAGAGAGCTGAGAAAATCAGACTAACTCTTACTGAGGAGTTTGGACTGGTGTCCTAAATCCTATCTGCCAACACGTCATTGCACTGTGAAGGAGGGGCCTTTACAGCCCAATAAACATTTATCTGTTTACTTTTTAAATGATTTTCCAGACCAACAGTCAGCACAATAAAAAGCAATACATTTCTGAGAGGCCCTAGTGCTTTCACTCTTGCCTTTATTTGGCTCTGAAGAGGAACTGCTTTGCAATGCAATTTGCGACAGAAGTGAGGAAAGCGTTCCCCAGTATTTCACTTGGATTAATGTCTTTTACAAATGGCCTCTACATGAAGAAAGTCTTATATACTAATAAGAAGGAAATCAAAATAAGTCCCCCAAATCCAGCTAGTTGACACCCAGAATCTTCTAGAGCTCAATCCAAGCCGTTTATGAGAGCTCGATAGGATTGGGCATCATGAACCGGTTTCAACTTGGAACCATTTCAAAATTCCAATGGCATCGTTTTTTTATTGGAATCGTTTGGAAAAGTTGGTTTAGAATCCGATCATCGGTTCCAAATTCAACACAAGTAGCTAACAGCCATGGAGCCTAGTAAGCGGCGTTCTAAAGTGTGGCTTTATTTTACATTGGAAAAAGCCTGGTAGAACTGTAAATCACTATTGAATCCAAATAAATACATTTAAATACATTTTCCTCTTTCTGTGAAATAAGCATGTGACCTGTTTCAACTCCACCCCTCAAAGAATCGGAATCGAGAATCGATAAGAACCGGAATCGAAAGGAAGAATCGTAATTGAAATCAGAAAAGTTCAAATCAAAACGATGCCCAACCCTAGAACTCGAGGAGAAAAAGTGCTGCTTGAGTTGCACAAGGCATTATTCTAATGCACACTCTCAGCTCAGCATGTAGTACCTTATTCTAAACTGATTCACTGTGATGCAACACACTGAAACCAACTTCATTCACCTATAACCTACTACGGACGACACACAAATTTACATAACCTTATCGCCAGGGGACTATAGCCCAATTCAAAAACTGAGTTAGTGCATTGAACAAATTAACGATTGGGTGTGCCAGAACTTTCTCAAATTAAACGAAGAAAAACTGAGGTGGAGGTGGTGGTTTTTCAGCGCTCAGCTTCAATCGACAATGTTAAAAACAACGGACAGAGCCAGAAATCTTGGTGTAGTCATGGACTCAGACCTGAATTTCAACAACCACATTAAGACAATTACAAAGTCAGCATAATATCACTTTAAGAATACATCAAGGTTTAAAGGACTTATGTCTCAGCAGGATTGGGGAAAAACTTGTCCATGCTTTTATTTTCAGTAGACTTGACTACTGTAACGGTGTCTTTACAGGTCTCCCTAAAAAAAAAAAAAAAAAATCAATCAGAACACTGCCGCTCAAGTCCTCACTAAGACCAAGAAAGTGGATCACATCACTCCAGTTCTGAAGTACTTACACTGGCTTCCTGTCCCTCAAAGAATTAATTTCAAAATACTTATGAATATTTATAAAGCACTAAATGGTTTATTTCTGATCTGCTGCTACGTTATGACCCACCCAGACCTCTCAGGTGTTCTGGGAAAGGTCTGCTTTCTGTCCCCAGAGTAAGAACTAAACAGGGGGAAGCAACATTCAGTTTTTATGCACCATATATCTCGAACAAACTCCCAGAAAACTACAGGTCCGCTAGCCTAGAAATCTAGACGCACCCTAGCGGCAGCAAATGTAATTTGCAGCCAGGGTCGTCTAGCAACTCTCCGTTGGCTTGCGAGCTGGAAAATCCAAACTCTGGTCAGGCCAATCACATCGTGTAGAGAGTCGGTGGGCGGGCTTATGGCTGCTGGTGCTGCTGGCAAACAATGGTCTTTCAAATTGGCTTTGCGACTCTGGAAGACTTGGAGTTAAGCTTTTCTTTGAGAACAAAGAACGGCACTGAAGTCATTCTTAAAAAAAAGAAGATGTGTTCGGAGTTTTGCCGACCGGATACAGCAAAAGTTTAATCTATCAGCTAGCTCCTCTACCTTCTTCGTTGCTCTGGTTGGTTGTAGCTCTATCCTATTGCGTGCAGTGGTAATTTGAAAGACAACCGTTTATCCCGCCCCTCGGATTGAGCCCTGCCAATGGTGAGTTTCCAGACCCAACATCTGGATGTGGGTCTGGCTTGTCAGGCTACAGGTCCGCCGCAACTCTGTTCTTCTAAAGCTTTAGTGCGTAACTTTTTGATATTAATGAACGTCCGTTAACATTCAAGCCATTGCCAAATGAGTTGCTACAAAGCTAATTAAGACTATCAGCTCTACACAACTCTCTCTGTAATTCTCAGTATGACATTGTTCAGAAGATTGTGGTGTCCGGTGACTTTCCCGCGCAGAAACTCTAGTGAAGATAGTGTCCTCTTCTGAAGAGTCCATGTTTTTTAATCCTCCTTGAATACTAGCAACTGCGTGGAGGAGTGGTGGGGGTGGTATCTTGTGGACGCACCGACAGTGTTGTTGTCATTACTTAGAATTCCTCATGGGGGAGACAGGGAGGTGTGTTCAGGGGCATTCTTGGCATATTGCTAGCTTGAGGCAGCGGAAAGTGATTGTGCCATTGGCCAACAAAAACCTGGTCTAAAGTCAAAAACGCAGCATTTCATTGCCGTTTTAACAGCAAATTAGTAAAATGCGTCTAGGCTTATGCACAGCATGTGCACACTATGCTTGTTACACACAAACATGCAAAAGATTAAAAATATTACGGTGCAAATCCGCCATCATAATAGCAATGCGCCGAGGTCCAAACGTGCCTGGCTTTTAAAGGGAATGGGAGATGACACTCTGATTGGTTGATTGCATGTTACACCCAAAACACACCTCTGATTAATGAAGACACTAAGTACAACTCTTTTGAACCATGCTCCCGGCACCCTTTTTTCCGCTGTCAAACTAGCAAAAGTGGATTTGGACACGCCCTCAACGCACCTGCGCCATGCACTTCACGCCGTACACTTAGATCGTTAAAATAGGGCCCTATAGCTTTAAATCAAGGCTGAAAACCTCTTTTTTATGCTGCCTTTCTTTAAATATTTTTTATACTTAACTGTAACTGTTATATTTTTAATTGTTTTTAACTGCTCTTTAATGTTTTAGGTAAAGCACTTTGAATTGCCCTGTTGCTGAAATGTGCTATACAACTAAAGCTGCCTTGCCTTACTAATACAAGATCAGCCACACAGAAAATCAAATTGCATGACAGTCTTTTCCATTAGTAAAGTGCTACTGCCGCTGGGCATTACAGGAGCTCTCCAGGCTGACTCACATTCACTTCCCCGAGTGTTCCACTAAAGCTCAGTGACCAGCATCATACGTAATGTAATCCATCAGCAGTTGTAAAGGAGAAAGTAGAAAAGTTACAACTAGAGATGCATCGATTACAACTTTCTAGGCCGATTCCGATTTTCTTTGAGTTAGGCCAGCCGATACCGATTTTGGCCGATTCCGATTTCATTTTTTCTAACCACTTTACAGCATACACAAATATTTATTTTCTATCTTTTCTTTAAAAGAACATTTTACATAGAACATTTTTTTAATAGATAATCGATCACTATAAAATAGAACTACATAAATTACTCCTGGTGTGGGAAATTCACACACATCTAAAGTACAATGTTGGAACCATTTCCTTCTTTTCACATCCAATATCCAACTTAATATAATAAATATAGCCTTGCAGTATAAAGATACTTCTCAAAACACACGCAGGCCTGTTTGAACGTCAACAGTAACGTTACCTGAAAACATAAACGTCACCACTCATTTTACACACCGTTAGCAACAAACTAAACGCTGGGGGAAGATTACTACGTTTTTAATGTTGATTTTAAGGGGTATGCACCCCCACTAACCTGTAAAGCGTTTTAAACAGTAACGTTAATACAGCATGTCGGAGGAATACATCGGGTCTTTTTTTTTGTAATACAGCGTCTCTTGCAGCCGGACGGCCGTCAGAGGCAGAGGGACCGTCACCGCAGCGTTCACTAACGTTAGCTTCTTGTCTCATCTGGGGTCTGATGAACAGGAAACTCATCACAGTCAGTGTGCCCAACGCTATTTTCCAATAAACTGTAGCTGTCATATTTCACGGGACCCGCGGTTTTCATGTTCCAGTTATTCAGCCTCAGAGGGGAGAGAGTAGAGTAGACGGCCGTGTATAATTACGACTTTATAACATTTCATAAACAGCTGATTGAGCGGCGGTGCGCTGATCTTGCGTTAATCATGCGGCGCCCGAGTGAATTTCACCGGAATATGTCAGACTGACCGGCCGGTCGCCGGTCATGGCCGAGCACGTGAAAATCGGCCAATTCCGGTCACCGGCCGGTCAATCGGTGCATCTCTAGTTACAACACAAATGCTTGTAAGCGTCATGCTTAAAAGGCTGTAAAGCTGTCAAGTAGGGCAGCCGTGAGGAATGCTCTTTCTGCACCCGTGGACACTGCCATGCTGGTATGCTGCATTCAGGCCATACAGGAAAGGAGGCAGAGACCTCCCTACCTAAGAATATCATCCTCCTCGTGTTGCAGGTTTACAGAAAGTGGAGACAATTTCTTCTTTCTTGAGGAGCATTACAGTAGCACACACCGGACGTGCAGAAGTAGTCAAGGTACAGAAGCGAAGATGTGTCGATCCATGGAGCCAATATGTTCCAGCAGGTGACAGTGGCAATCTCTGCATATATGGCTACTAAAAGACTACTGAATATTGATTGTGTCCGGTCCAGTTGTTTGGTCCGCATCAGTTTGGTTGACAGCTTTCACATCAGCCTAATTGAAATGAGCCAAAAACTAAAATCAAATGTTCCAATACCATTTTTTCCTTTCCCAGTATTCATTCCAATACCTGCCATTAGTGCTGTTGGTAAGCCCCGTTTCCTCCATCCTCTCTATGCCTTTGACCCGCTGAACAGCGGTTTGAGTTCTGCATTAGCACATTGATTGATTTAAAAATAGTTCGCCAGAGTCTTTGATCGTCCATGGCAACGGTCTGTTATGCAGAAAAAACAGACCATAGAAGGCTGTGTGATTGACCAATCAGAATCAGCTGCATAACACAAACCCTGTATGTATATGTGATTGTTGTACGGCCTGGCTCGGGTTAAAGCCTTTGTAAAACATGAACAAATACATACAGAGAATGAAAGTCATACAACTTTCAGTCATGACGTGAAAAGACCATACATAAACTACTTTGCATAGACCCACAAACTCATTTTAGGCAGTATCGGAAATGCTACTGTATGGGAACAACAAGAGTGTTTTGAACGGTACCAAAAAAGCTAAAGTTAGGTGTGAGGAGAGAGTCTTCGGAATATCATCAAGGGGCATTTCAAACGCTTCAGTTGACCTTACTGATACAAACAACTGATGTGTGCTAGTACCCTCTTCATTCAGCTTATGGGTCATTAATGCATTCTGACAAAAAACACTAAGCATTGCATTGTACCAGGACTTGGAAGTGAGCTTACTACAGCTACATTTTAAACTTGATCTAGGTATGTAAATCTTAATCATTAACGCATCCACTCCTGCATTCACCGTGACTTTTTTTTTAGCAGGCCACAGTGCAGTATGTGAAGGATAGAAAGGCATGGAGGTGAAAAAGACCCTCCTCCTCAGTACTGTGGAGGAAGGTCTGGCAAAGCGAGACTAAACTATCAATAATCCTTATTTCATGTGTCTACTGCTTGAACATGCTGCCCCACCTGAGTTAACAGCCTCAGGTATCATAACACTGCGAGTTGAAGCAGAACTTTTGTTGCCTCGGTAATCAGCGAGTCTACAGATCCTGTTTTCAGAACAAACAGGCCTGCAGTCACAGAGATAATGCCCCTTTTCTCTGCTGTAGGTGTGATCTCTCTGCACAATGAAGGAAACTCTCACAGAAACCCTGCTTCTCTCCTGCTGGCTGTGATCCTGATCCTCCCGTTTCCACTGGTAGGGATTCAATCCCAGCATACCCTGAGCTGACCTGAGCTTCGGCCATGTCATGTGGATAATGCTGAGTCAGTGATGCAGGTCGATAGAATCTGCTGTGTCTATGGGAGATTATCCTGATGCAAACAATACGTAAGAAATGAAAATAAGCACAGTAAGCACACATAAGGGCAGATATACAAACAAAGGTTGCAGACAAACTCTGTGACATCGAGCCTAATCCGTCAGTGCCACCGTGAAAACAGAGCCTTTCGGCGAAGCAGTGAATCTCTGGGCCCCATATCTCGTGCTGTTGTGCAGACACAAACGCAACATGATGAAGCAAAATAGTCTGCTTCAGCATTTGTCAGATTGAGGCAAATCTGGGGGCAGACACAAGGTTGCACTTCTGATGAGCGGCAGCAGTGGACATGACCTTAAACATAAATAATTCCTCTCAGGATTTCATAGCCTTGAATGAGGAAAAGGCTCCAAGCTGCAGTTCACCACACATTTAAAGAGCACACCGATTTATATACAAGCTATATACTGACTAGGTTTACATGCATGCACAAAAATTGTGTGATGTTAAAACAAATCTGCAATTCTTCAAATTATATTCCCTCAAAATCTTTCACAACTGATTTTCTGAGAAAATGAAAAAGAGTTAGTATGTGCTTGTTATTATCAATTTAGACAACGTAATTGTATATCACGTCATCTCGATATGATTCCATTGAAAGACGATAAATTGAATTGAATTATTGCCCAGCCCTAGGTTTACTATCAGATCAATTATTCAATTTAGCAATTTCTGTATTTAGCCTGAGCTATAATTTCCTCACTCTCTCCAGTACTCAATTCCACTGATTAAAGTGGAGTTGCATTTAGCTTACTAGTGACCATAGTAAGTCAGTTTGATTTGCTGCTGCAGGAGACAAACAAGCCCAAATCAGCTTTGTTTAGCAAGAGAAACGGGTTGGGAGCATAGTTTTGGCCCCAGTGACTCCTGGCTAGCAGGGCTTGCTGGGCAATTTCCCTAACTCACTGTCCAACCACAATAAAATGCTGTGCCAATGGAAATTTCCACATGAGCACCCAACACCCTGCATCAGCTCAGCACAGACCTCCTTTGAAGCACCCCATCCTCTTAACCTCAGCACCCATGCTGGCCTCAATCTTGCTTGATTCCTTTATTAAATCAGGTTGGCTTAGTGAGATCCAAGTCCAAATTATTAACATCACTGAAAATGTGAACACCCAGCACGTTTGTGTGTGTGTGTGTGTCTCTGATAGTTCTGTTGGTCTGTGAAGGGATTAAAAGAGCGTGTGACGCTGCTGCCAAACTCTGTGCCTGCCTATCTCATAATCCAGGCCTACTGTACAGACCACAGATGTTGGGTACATCATCTCGACAGCTGCACTGGGCTCGTGTATGTCAACAGATTTGCAAGCAGAGATGTGCACAGTCTAGGTCACTTAGCTTGGGAGTGGCTCAGCAGAGCCATAACATTTATGTGGTATCAAAGAATGGAAGGGGCTTTGTGTAGAATTGTTTGCCCAATACTACTTTAAAATTTTTGGGTAAACAAGTGACATCATGGTTAATGAATGCAGGCCCTTACGACATGCCATTAGTGCAAGTTTGTCTCAAAGTTAAAGCTGTAGTTCAACAATTTGGGAAATACACTTATTTGCTTTTTCCCCAGGAGTGATATGAGAATATTGATATCACTCTCATGTCTGGGCTTTAAGTACAAAGCTTCGTATTAAGCTTTCCCCTGCTTCCAGTTTCTGAAAAATATAAAACTTAACTGTAAAAATGAACCAGAGCAAGACAGAAATATGTAGCCTATGTCCTCCAAATTGTGTTCTGGGTATGTTATCTTTTTGCAGTCACACTTAGGCTTTATTAGGCCATTCTTTATGACTTTATGGTGTATAAAAACATGAGCCAAATGCTTTTCATTTCTGAAAGAAAGCACACCTGAACTGAACAAACAGTTCAATCAGAAAATACCGCTGCATGATTCACTCTCCATTACATATAGCTTGGGTCACTACATTTACTGTATTTACTGTAGTAACAAGACCGAATAAGAACAAAAATTTCGGTGCCTGACTTTTTTTTTTTCAGATCCATCGCTGCACGGGACGCTACGTTACCGTTAGCTAGTAGCTGGATTAAACACAATGGTTAAAATGCTGACAGCGGTGTAAAGTGTGACTGTATTTCCCTGTAGAGGATTCCAACACTGGGACGTAACAGTCCGCAGCTGCCGTTGTCGGAAAGACAACACCGACGGTGCGTTACCCAACCCTACTTGGGGGGTTTATTGGAAATGCTTTTTTCTCAAGCCTCCGAGTAGGCGTGTCACTGTCCAGGGGAGCTGCCAGGCTTAGCCCCGGGAAGGGGCATGGAGAGACAAAGTAAGCACATTTGTGCTGGTAACTACCTTAAAAGCCAAGGACAGGCTGCATTTTCTTAGCAGTGGTGCCAAAGAATTAGGACCACACTATTTAGCATATAAACTGAGAGTTTTTGTAGGTATGTTTCTGGCCGTTCTATGTGCTACAACTAAGTTGCTTCATCCACACACTCCTGTCATAGCGTAGAAAAGCAGATTGCTATCGCCAGATAAGTGACAACTTTGTTCGGCTCCTTAACCAGTGTAGCAATAAAACATGCCGGAATTAGCAAGCTAACTAGCTAGCAGTTCGTCTCAGGACCTGCCGTCATCTCTCATTCTGGCTAAAGTCTCTTAGCGGCTGGGGGCGGCAAAGAGACAGCCGAGGGGGCTAGCTAGCTAACTTGCTAGCTTACCATTAGATGGGAAGACTACCCATACAGCTACTGTAGCTAATGTTATATGGCAAATTCAATCAAGTGGTGGCCCAGCGCTGTTATCCCTGGTCAAAACTCAAAACAAGCATATAAGCTAAGCCACACAACCTCCACCAATAACACCAAGGTAAACAATGCAACTTCAATATTTACTGTAACTTATGAAGTTAGGTAACATAATGTTAAGCAGTATGTCATTTTGTAACATATTTAACGTAACTGTATCTAGCTAGCTAAAAAGCTCAACATATTTTATGGGAAATAGTGCTGCTATACTAACATTAGCTCCGTTACACGATGATTAGTCTATATCGGCAACGTTTCATTTCCGGATTGTTCAGGTGCCGCCGGAAATTCCGCCGGATGTCCCTCATTTTTAGCCGGATGTCCGTCTCCTTCCTCTTTCTTTGTGTTGTAATTTTAAACTCCGGTGGATTTCTGAGGACTATGGTTAACTGCTCCTCAGATCTCTGCAGGGTAAATCTAGACAGCTAGCTCGACTATCTGTCCAATCTGAGTTTTTTGTTCCACCAAAACAAGTTCCTTCCTGAGGCTATTTTGCAGAGGCACCGTTGCTCCGTCCGGCACTTAGCGCCGCCCAAGACGATTGTGATTGGGTTAAAAAAATTATCTCTGACGTTCACAATTTCAACCGGACAACCTTGCTGCTACATAATTGTGTTTTGAGCGATTAATATGTCTCTGTTAATGTCTGTTTATGCTACATGATGGAGATGGTGAGTTTTTGGAGATACCTCTACCATAAGGTATGAGGAGGGGTGGAATGTATTTGTAGTCACTTTATTGTTTGCAGTTGTGTCTCACATTGTATTGTATTTATGTATTGTGTCTGTCCGTGTATGTATTGTATTATATGTATTTTTATGTGGCAGCCTTTTGTCCAAGACAAATCTCCTTCGGGACAAATAAACAAATCTTTAATCTTGAATCTCTTGAACATTAGCATTTGGGTTGTTTTTGTTTGTTGTTGGTGATGTAATACGTTTAAACAAAACTGTTTGATTGGCTATAGGCTAAGAAGGTTTACATCTACTCAGCCGGAGAACCAATGACATTCCAACTGGTTAACAGAATGAAATGCTATGTGTAAATGCAGACGTTCACAGATTCTCTCTAGTGATTTTATAAGTGTGTAGTTCTCAGTAGAGAATTGATAAACTAAACAAATAGCAGAAGCAGATCTGATTAAAGAAATATGATTATCAAGAGAGCGACGACAGCAGCTGTCATCTGTACACCTGTCACTCAAAGACTAGGAATATCACCTCTCTCTTTCTGTTTCACGCTGTCTTGCAGCTATTTACAGCTAGCTTTTAGTAGCAACCTCCCACTTCATGTGTGATGTCAGCCCCATCCCCTATCATCATAATCCCCGTCAGCAAGATCAGGGACAATCCCTGGTGACTGGACATTGTGATGGGAAAAGTAAAAACAACCTTGAGTAACCTTATGGCTTTAAGGTTCAGCTTGTCCTTGTGAGGAAACTGACACTGACATTCCACCTACGTGATCTAAATACAAAGCTCATTTCTCTTTGACTCGTGTTTCAGTGAGGACAAATGTTTACAGTGCTCATAGTAATGAGACATAACTGGACATTTTGAAGTTTAAAAATGTATGGAGCTACAAGGTGTCCAATTTGTTTCAACAAGACGTGTGAGATAACATTATTGATTACTGATTGCAGTGCTATTTTTTGTTATCTGGGCTGAAAGTAAAATTCCAGTATTTTATTAACCTGGGTCTTATTCTTATAAATGTGGCCATTCTGATTATAAATCACTTTGCACACCATTATAGAGACTTGGGAAACGGAATCTGGCAAAAACACTAGATTGGGCCAAGCAGCACGATACCTTGCAAAGCACCTGGATTCTCGTGATATCACAAGATGGCACAAGAATAGTGGCATCACATATCACATAAAAGTCCCTCTTGTCAGGCTTCAGGTAATGCGTTTGTGACCGAACAGCAGCTCCCCAAACCAATCAGTGCCCTGTGAGGAGCTACTTGCAGCTACGGCCGTGGTTTAGGTGTGCGTGACGGCCGCGACAACAGACAATAGTGCCGAACATAATAAACAGATGGTTCATCCAATCACCTGCCAGGTATTTTTTGGAAGTACAGTTTCCGATGACGGCTTCTCAGATGGTTTTGTGTAACAAACCATCTTGCGTGTCAGGTTACGAGCCAGCTGAAGCTTTCCAGCTGAAGTTTCCTTGTTTCTGAGTCTGACTGAAAGTAGACCCAGAAATGAACCCCCTTCATTAGATATGGCAGCCAACAGCAGAGGCATCTTCTGGGACTGCTTGCTGGCTACCAACAACACACTCAAAGGTTCAGGCAGAAAGCGCAGCGAATCTTAGCCAAAGTGTCAGTGTACCAACTGCAGAGACATTAGCTGCAAAGCTAGCAACGAATGCGCCGACTGTGTCTGCGTTCAGCTCAGCCTTTGACTGAACACAGAACTCACCAGAAACTCCCGTTCTTTTTGCCATTTCCCTCTGATCTCTCTCCCTTTTCCTCTCCTCTCTGTATGTTTATGAAGAAGATTTATAAAGCCCCAAGATATGTGGAAATTTTTTGGTCTAAACGGGTCTTTCCGTATCCTTTATTAATCGCAACACCTCTAAAAATCATTTTATATTTCGTCTGTACACACAGTTAAGATCACTAATTTAAACAACAATTAATAGTGCTTGGGCTAGGGAGTTATATGGTGGAACTATTTCTTCACGGCAAAATTGTTTATCCAACTGCCCAATGCCCAGCAGTGTCGAGTCACCACCTATCGAATCCGAGTTAACTCTCGAGTCTCCAGTGTTTGAGTCCGAGTCACCAAAGAAGAGTCTGGGTCGAGTCCGAGTTCAGTCACCATTACCTGAGTTTGAGTCCAAGTCAAGTCACGAGTCCGTAGAATAGCGACTCCAGTTGGACTTGAGTACGAGTCCAGGAATCAAGTACTCCATCACTGCCTATTACACATAAAAGTAATCAGAAACTTGATCCAACTTCCGAGTCCTATTTCATGAATGCTTGCGTCCAGTTTCATAAATCGTTAAGTCATCTGTAGGCGAGTCCAAGTCGAGTCACAAGTATAGAAAATAGCGACTCAAGTACTCCATCACTGCTGCCTAGTACTTCACAGCTGAGATGCTATAGCCAGTTGTAGATAATCAGTGAGCTTTTGTTCTCTGTGATCACAATGGTACCACACCGGGCAACCTCACTAAGAGACTTTGGGATGATGTGCACAGTCACTGCAGCGGCTGCAACAACTAGTTTCAGAATAAATACTTTAATTTATTTTTCTTGTTTAAGCCATAACACCAAGTCATGTCAGTAAATTGCACACTGCAAGCTCTTGTTTACCGGCCTGGCTCGTCGATAATGACTCATACAAAAGGAAAAGACAAAAGATCTAATGTAGTTAAGTGCATGCGTTCTATGGACAGATCACTTCCTCACAGCCGTCCTATAACTTAATTTCATGTTTTGATACTTCTCATGTGCAGTCAGGTAAGTGGGATGGTAAACTGGATGAAAATAAGCTGTCACGCTGTGTGGATGTTCTCCCTCTCAGCCCTGCTTTACAATCGGGACAGAGAGGAAGGGATGTTGTTTGTTGAATAAAATTCTTGCTTCATGCAGCTTGGAAGTTGCACAGTACAGAGTGTGAGGCTGACTAAAGGCTGGCTGATTACTAACATCAGCAGGCTGTGGTGGCTGAGCGCAGTTTGCAGTGTAACCTACAGTAAGCAGGAGTTCATTGAACTCTAGTAGCTCTCTGCTTGTGCCTGGAAGAAAGCCAGGAAGTGTGTAAACTCAGCCTGGATCTTGTGATTGCTCACACAGCTGAGCCCAAGCACTGCGCAAACACACCGAATCTCCTCTACAGCCTCCTCCTCCATAACAATGATCCCTACAACATTACCATTAGGGTTGTTACCCATGGCTTGGGAACACAGGAAGTGGGAGGCATGAGGGTGGGAAGTGGTGGAGATTTACAAGAGACTGGGGGGGTTTGGTAGGAGATGAAAGGGGAGGGAGAAATGGAGGAAGATCTAAGTTGGCGCCAAAGGTAATCAGACAGTTCTTATAATAACACGACAGACGGTCCTTGTTCCAAGGAATCAGTCATGTGAGGCTCCAGGCTTTACCTAAGGCAGTTTGCACTGGGTGTGGTGGCGTTTATGGATGGCTTAATAAACATGGATGATTATGATCCTCTTATATGAAGGACATCATACCACACCAGACTATTCTCAGGAAATTGTGTGTGGCCTTCATTATCAAGTCCATAGCTGACCAGAGGCATGAAGGCATCAGTAGGTTTCAAAGAAAAATGTATCTTATCGAATCGTCTAACACCCTCTGGAAATTTTTGTCACTCTCCAAAACAAGCACCGCGTCAATTATTTCCACCCCACACAGTGATTGGGCATGTGTGTGGAGGTAAGGAAGTAGTCAGTGTTTGAACTCTCTCAAGCTCTCAATTTTCGTTCCTCGCTCAACTACTTCCATCACTTTTCACGTGTAAAAACAAGTGCAAGACTGTGAATGCTTTCGAGAGAGAGGACTGTCTGAAAGTGTGCGTCGCTTTCCACTGTGTCGACTGTCAAGACTACAAAGACAGAGTTCTTGGATTCAACGCGATGCAGACAAGAGGAGCAGAGTTTTCGCCTCATACTGAACTCTTAAGGGTCCTGATACACCAAGTCAGCTTTAAAGAACTAAACTCTCTCCTCAAAAGCATTCTTAGGCTACATCCACACTAATATGTTTTAAAACCTGCGTTTTAGAAACCCCTAAAACGGAGAATTTTGAAAAACACTGCTGACCCCATTTTAGTTTGAAAACTTCTCCTGTCTGGACGGGTGAAAACAGAGACTTTTAAAAACAATGGCGCAGAAAGCCATGTTCGCTCCCTGATTGCATCTTATTAGTCACAACATGTCCGCCCCCCATTCGTCACACCCCTATCTCGTGACCCTATACCGGAAGAAAACAACTCCTTCCCCATTGCTTTGACTTCTTCCAGCGATGGATAATGTTCCCGCTCTAATATGTCACTTTATTTGCTTTTCAACAACTCCCACTCTATGTTCAACACCGCTTTATACTCATGCGTTACTTTCAGTTACAGTTCCACCTCGTCATTGGTCAAAGAAATACATTGTTGGTCTTACTTTTTGCATTGTTGTTATTCCTCTTTAGTATTTTCTGCAACTAAGCAACCAACCGCTGAGTAGACAAAAATTCAAACGCTAATCAAAGTCATTCTAGATACTGTTGTTGTGTGCACAACTACAGCTGATAATAAACATCTTTCTGTAAGCGCACTCTCCTGTGAATCTGTATCAAATACAGGAATGGTGTTGTTACCACTAAAGGAGAGGATAATAATACAAAGTTTCTGACCTATTTTTCTCCTATCCTACCATCCACCTCTCACTCTCTGCCATCTGTGCTGTTTGTCTGACTGACTGACAAGTGCACTGAGGTCACCTCTTCTTCTTTCCGTTTTATGGCGGTTGGCAACTAGCGTTAAGGTGCATTACTGAGGTCGCTGATCCGCTAGGTAGCTTTTAATGAAACCCGTTGACAGAAAAAAAGGAAACCCTGTGAAAGTTCGGCTTTTCGCAAGTTCTTATCACCTCATTTTAGGATTTTATGTTCTCTACAGCTATGAAGAAAATGTGTTTTAGTCATTGTTTGAATTATTAAGACTGAGAAAAGGGAACACATATACACATTGTTGAAGGCTGAGCCCCGGCCCTGCTTGTAGCTACCTAGCTTACTTGATGCCAGTTGGTGATTTAAAAACCTCTTGCAGAATCCTAAATAGTTTGGCCCTGATTTCTACAGTCCATGACAGTTCATTTTGTCAGGATTGTATAAAAAAAACAGGTATAAAAACTGAAATCCCAATAAGGTCTACTTGGTGTCTTAAGACATGAATTGATGGTGAACTGATAAACAGAGGCAGATGATTCGACAAATGTCTTAAATCATGAAGTATGTATGTTTGTTTTCTTTTAAGCAAAGTAACATTAAAACGACCAATTTTCAAATAGAATTTGGTAGGGATGCACCAATCCATCTTCTTCAGTTCCGATGCAGATGCCTGGGCTTTGGGTATCGGATGGGTACTCTGTGTCAGCCGATGATGTCAGCGATAGTAGCGCCGTGTTTGAGCCATGTTACTGGTTACTGGTCGCACAGCGTTCGTGGTTCGACTGTTTTCCAAAATGGCGGCCGAATGTAAACATAAACACTACCGTCTTTATAATCTATCTTTGTAATAAACTGTCTGTGCACTCACAAAGTTCTCAATGCTTCGGTTTGCATGTAGGGACCCTCGTTATGCTACCGTTGAAGTGTGGTGCTATTTTGAGCCTTGTTAGTGGTAGAAAATAGTGATTTACCCTGTGCCCCGAAAGCTAGCGTTAGCGGCTAACCACCTGTTTTGCGGTAGCTAGTTAAAAGCTAGAGACGCATGCAATTAGCATGAAAACATATCCCAGAGAACGGTCGACTCGGTACACATGTTATTAACCCCTAGGTTCATTTTACGCCGGAATTGTCCTTTAAACTGGCAAACTGACAGAGAGAATAAGAAAGCCTGGTCACAGCCTCCTCACGATGAGTGTATTACAGACAAACAATGATTGATGTGAGCAGTCATGTGAGCAGAGCAGAGTAAATATCCTGTATGTCATATCATGCTGAGCAATCTCAGGCCTGAGCTAATAGAGCTTTTAGACGAGGTGAGCCGAGCAGCTGGTTATCAAGCAAAGAAAGCACACGTAGAATCCAGTCAAATTCATCTCGTTATTTGTTGACTGGGGAACGGGATGCTGGAACACTGATTAACCTGGATTCACAGAGGCCTGTTTTCCAGCTGTCTGCACAAAAACACAAGATCGTGGCGCTCTGTTCTATTATATTCACATGCCACCTTTTCTTGCTTTGTGTGTATTTGACTAAGTTATATCCTACTGGCTTTATACACTTCCTAAAATGAATATATTGAATGGATACGAGAAGGACTTGATGCGATTGTGTTGTGTACTGACTGTATTGTTCTTGGGGTTATATATTATGCCTAGTTTGGATGGGTTATAATTCGGTTTGATATAACTGACAGATGAATAGCTGTAAAATAAAAAGTAATGTGTATATGTATGTGTGTATGCATGTGTATATGTGCCTGTAAGTAGGTATATGCATGTATGTGTAAGTATACATGTATAAATAAGATAATCATTAAATTGTTTGTATATAACTAAAGTAGAAAAGTAGAAAAAAGGGGTAGGGCCAGAAAAGTTTATTTTTAACTTTATCCTACTCCTTTTTGAAGATTGTAATCCTTATTTGAATAATTTACAATAATCTTGAAAGATATGTTTGCTGAGTATTTTGTTTGTGTTGGTTTTCTCGCTTGTACTGAAATGTATATATTCTTATTTATCTTTTTATTTTATTTTTAACATGTTCATAATAAACTTAATCAATCAATCAATTATTGTCATGTTGATGGGAAATACTAATCCCAGTTGCCCCTTTCTACATTAAAATTAGGTATACTATTAGTAATATGTAGGCTAATCATTTTTGTGTGCTTTTTTGTAATATTTGCACGTTTTCTAATAATCTAATTATAACTGGTAGGGGAGCACGATTCAGAAAATGTCACGATTTGATTCAAAATCGATTCTCGATTCAAAAAACGATTCACAGTATGTAAATGTAGTTAATTTTCCCATGTGATTGCAGTAGACATACAATTAAAAAAAAATATGAATCGATTTTTGGAATTCTATAAATCGATTTTTGGAATTCTATGAATCGAATTGCCATATGAATGGGAATCGATTTTTTTTGCACACCCCTAACTGGTTTCTACATATTTGTACAATGTTATTTAATTAACCATTCATTTCAAGCTTTAAAAATAAAGTTTTAATAATATGCTGCAAGGTAAAAAAAAATAAAAATTAATAAACCTGTTAGTCCCTGGGTAAAAATGTGTTTTTGGACGCCTATTATGGTTTGCATAATTCTTTGTGAACAATTAGTTGTTGTGGGTCACCACAACAAAAGTCAGGAATTTTGGAGTGAGTTTATTATAAACATCCCGAGTGCGGTACACTGATCTGGCCCAGATATGGCTTCTAGGTGGCACTTCTGGCACACAGTCGGCACTGGCATTAGGCATCTGTGCCTAGAATGGCCCCGGTGGCACCAGATTAAAGACGGAAAGCACATGTTTTTGGTAGAGCTTAAAGTCTTCTCAGTTACTTAAAATATGTATAATGAGGAACGCCTCCAAAACATCCCTGTATATCTTTTCTTTAAAATTATTTTTGATTATTTTTTGACATTTATATGGGAGCGCGTTCTACCACTATGCCATCCAGGCAAAATATCATATTTGTAATGCAATATCTAAGTTTGTTTAATACTTTGTTCAACTATAGAGATTTTTTTTATTATTATTAGTTTTTAATGGCTTTTAAAGCCTTTTTAGTATTCCCTAATCTCTGTTCTCCTACCTCAATATAAAAGGATTAATCTTGGCCTCACTTTTGACATCTAGACCAACCACGACACGTCTGATAATGTGTATACCAATCACACTTTAGATGTCATGACTTAGTAAAGGAAGTTCTGAATGTTTAACTCACTCGTTTTCCAGCAGGGTCATGCACACCACCTCTTTGACCCCCGGGTTATTGGCCTTATCGCAGGAGCAGCCCTGCAGGCTCCAGGTGGCCACACGCACCACGGGCTTCCCGTCCCGTAGGCCGGACGGGGGCTCCACGTTGGGCCGCACAGAGAGGATCTGGGTCGGTCCTCCGGGGGGGAGGTCCAGGTCGTCGCTCCGGAGACTGAATGAAGTCGGGCTGGGGTGGGACTTGGTGGTGCAGGTCAGCCCTGCATTAGTGTTGGTGGACGGCGCCCTGGAGCGCTCCACGAACACCTGGAAGCGGATTTTGTCCAGCAGGGAACTGTTGATGTGGTTGACCCTCACCAGGTCTTCGATGCTTCTGAACGGGCCGTGTTCGGCCCGGTAGGCAACGATGTTCTTGGCTATTTTCTCCGTGATGCCTCGGATGCTCATGAGCTGCGCAGGGGTGGCGGTGTTAATGTTCATCCCGGTGCAGGACTGGTGATCCAGGTCTTTGCGCAGGGAGGACGGGGAGTGCTGTGACGAACTGGTCCTGCTGGAGACGCATATTTCCAGTTTGATCACCTCCAGTTTGGTGGCCCCAATCCCGCTCACCAGAGCCAGGTCTTCCACCTTTTTAAATCCTCCGATACAGTCCCGGTACTCCACAATATTCTGTGCAACAGCGCGGTTGACTCCCGGTAGAGTCATGAGTTCCTCCTCCGTGGCTGTGTTGATGTTCAGTCGCTCCTGGTTCACCAGGATGTGGCCAAAGTTACACGCGGCGCTGAATTTGCGCTTGCCGCAGCTGAAGTCTGTGGGGTCCCTGGGGATGGAGCGGTGGCAGCCCAGACTCCCACCCATGGCTCCGGCAGCAGGTCACCGCGGGGCTCGGATCAGTGCAGCGGACGGGAACAGACAGACCGGCACGGCATAGAGAGAACAAGCTGTAACACAACCATGAAGGGGACCAGAGAGGTGACAGTCACTGAGGTGTACACACAGATATTCGTCCTTTACTCACAAACTGGCTCGTTAAAACTAAAGCCTAGCATACGCACCATAACGTTAAAACAGTCCTCAGTCCGGGCTAAGTTAACGTTACATGCTTCATGTAGCCTAGCTTTCCCAAACGCCGGTTCGGTGTCTCGCTGCTCCTCGCGCAGCTGAAGCCTTCCTTGTGTTTGTCCTCAGTGGGAGACGATAAGAGCTGGATATACAGACAGCTCTCTGTAAACTTTGCCCTCCGACAGCCCGCTGTGTGACTGGCCACAGGTCGGCCTCCACACACACTTATCTGACAGCGCTCCAACCATTGCTCCCAATGTGCGTCAAGTCACACAGGTTCAGACATGCAAATACCGGAACACTTGGTAACAGTTTTCAAAATAAAAGTAGCATCATTAAGAAGGTGAAGCACGCAAGCCAATTTAAATATTTAAACGTGCACACTTCACTACAGGTTTAGTCTCCTCAAATAAGGACACAGAACATAAATAAATAGGCATATAGCCTGCCTATGTATAAATAAATAAATGTGTATCTTAATTCCAAATAAATAGCCTACAATTTAAATGATGCCAATAAAGAACAACTATAGCCTATGGATAATTAATAAAGAGTATTATGTATTTCAGTATTTTTATATTTATCTCCACATTTAGGCCTATTTATTACCACAATCATTTTCTCTACAATGCCATATTTTCATTTATTTATACACTGGTTTTTATTTCCACCTATACTTCCACATTTATTTGAACGCATTTAGTCTAGGCTATTTCTACAATACATGAGTTATGTATTAATGTATTTATTATTTTCGGCTGCATTTAAATTAATTAATTAATTAATTAATCATGCACATTTCTTTCTATATGTACGCTATTTATTCATTTCCCATGTCCCATTTGGGGCCCCAAAATAGAAAACCAGTCTTTAAAAAAAAAATTTACGTTTATGTGATCTATCCATAAAATGTATATTGTAATTTTGTGGTGCCCACAGCAAAATACAAAAAAAAAAAAAGAAATCGTGTGTCAATCCGGCTTTTATTTTGAAGCCAAACCCTTTCCTGTTCTGTCTCTTCCTCCATCAGCAGCATAGACACACAGACAGTAGAGAAGATCAGCAGCATAGACACATAGACAGTAGAGAAGATCAGCAGCATAGACACATAGACAGTAGAGAAGATCAGCAGCATAGACACATAGACAGTAGAGAAGATCAGCAGCATAGACACATAGACAGTAGAGAAGATCAGCAGCATAGACACATAGACAGTAGAGAAGATCAGCAGCATAGACACATAGACAGTAGAGAAGATCAGCAGCAGCAGGAGGCGTGGCTCCAGGCATGACAACCTAATGTTTTTGGCCGCTGGGGAAGAGGAGCTTATTACATAGCACATGTACATTTTCATGAAGGCTAGATTCACATTGAGATTTGTTTATCTTTTTTTTTTTGGTTAATAATTGATCCTTCAAAAATTGATGTCTGGTCTTCTAATGTTGCAACAAAAAGCAGGTTTTAAAATATTTTTCATCTACATTTAAAAAAATAAGATATAGTGTATAAAATTAACATTAATTTAGGTTTACTTTATCAGTATTTGTAGATACCTTTAACACTAAAGCTTACATGTTCTGAACTGCATTACAGGAAGCTTTCAATTTTAAAGGAAGTAGGACTGACATACGAGCTGTAACACGCCGTTTCCCCAGTAACCCCTAATAATACATCCATGAGTCACACACATGATTCTGCTAGTTAAAATCGTGATTTTGGTAGAGGTTAGTCAGAAAGGAATTCCTGCCAATATGTGGTGGGTGTTATACGATTTCATTGGGTTCTTGGGTTATTATACGCTTAAAATAATGTTGTCTAATAAAAAATAGAGATGTTTTCAAATCTAAATCTTATGGGAATGCAACCCTGAAATGTTGAACTGCAGCGAGCGGTCAAAGCGTTCAGTGTTTGACTGTGGCCTCCATCAGTGGAAGGATGTAATTATCCCTCCGGCTCCCTCTGCTCTGATCCTGCCTGATTGAATTAGCAAAGCATATAATTTCAGATCTGACACATGCTTTGGTTCTATTCTTTATCAACAAAGCATGCCATTATTCATTGAGCTAATGCTTTCTCTATTCTGTAGAAAAACACCTAATTCATAGACAGAAGGATTCACAAATCCAATGGCCTTAAATGTAATCCAAATGTAAATAAGAAACATGGTCACAAAGGGACAGATATACTGTATATGCACCTATCTGGGACTAATTCATATGTGCACCAATAGGGTTTTTCTGACCGGAGGGATTTTTGCAGTTCTTAGAACTAAACGTTCCTAGAACACTTTTTTCGTCGTGTTCCGACAGGAAATATTCCTCTGGCCTCAGTAGCGTACTTTTTTAGCTCCTACTTCAGAGCAGGGTCTTTTCCCTTTTCCATTTTCCTAAGTGTACTTGATTGGTCGAACTTATAAGTCACGCCCACTGCCAACTCGGAACTTGCAGACAGAGCAACAACGGGACATTTTTAACAATTTTCACCATCTTATTCATCATTAAATTCACTTCTGACAACGTTTTAGGTGAGAAATTAACTGTTTAGATTTATATAGGCAGTCTTGCGAAAATTGATGCCGAATTGACAATTTCCTTCAATGTTTTCGGAGTTGAGGAGCTCCGTGAAGTGAGACGACAGCCAGCAGGCGCCTGCCCCGGCCGCTAGCTCGTTGCTCGGCCAGTCATGCTCAGACACCTCGCTGTAAGCTGGAGGTCTCTGAGACCACACACACACACACACACACACACACACACACACACACACGTGTGGTCTCTCGGACCGCTCTCGTAAATAAGAGGCTTTTATTTCGCCATTGACGGTTCGTTTGTTTAAATATCACAACACATGTCCATCATAAGATTAACAGGAACCTGTGGTTAACTGTCTTTTAGCAGTTAAACTCCACAAGCGTGTCCTGCGGCTCGCCGGCCGTCACACACACACACACACACACACACACACACACACACGTCCACAGCGCAGCAGGCAGAGGCGGGGTCTGTTCCGAGTACCAGTCCCTATGGCCACTTGGCCAGTGGGAATGCAAACGGAAAAAAGATTTTGGGGGGAGAGTAGTTCTTAGAACTGCTTAGAAATGTACTTTTCTTCTAAAAAGTACAAGTACTATCCGGTCGGAAAGCCCCTAATGTTGATTTCAGTGTTAAAAGTATGTATAGTTTTTGTAAATATGCCACACCAACCATTTTAAAAGGGGGATTTAGAGACCACCGTAAGTTGATGGGGTGGGTTCCAATGGTTCTTTAGAGGGTTTCAGGGATCCGTCTTGTAGGGCCAGCAGTAAGATTTAAAGAGTTCCTTGGGTTCTTAAAAGGGGAGCACCAGTTTCTGAACAGGTTCTATGTGTGGGATTGTTAATGGGAGTCCTGTGGGATCTTATATGGAGCTCCCTACAGTAGGTTCTTGAGTAGTTCTATGGGCTCTCGAGGGCTTTTGGGAGGGAATTTAAAAGATGTTTTAGGAATTCTTCCTGAGGGGGCTCCAGGCGTCTTGTAAAGATCCAATGGTAACAGGGGGATTACCTGAAGGAACTCCCAGAGATCTAGATGGAGCTCCAGAGGTTTTTTAGTTGATCTATGGGTTCTTGAGGGATTTAGGCGTTCTTAAGTCGCCAACGTAAAAACCGTGAGGTAGGGCGCAGAGCCAAGGGCAGACACTTCATTCATCATCACTTCTGGCTACCTCTTTATCTTATTAGTTGCGTTTTGAAAGGTCAGCGCAACGACGCCAAAGTTTAAATAATTTTTTTTTCTTTAAGATAGTTTTTGTGGCTTTTTTATTGCCTTTATTGATAGGACAGATTAAGACAGGAAAGTGGGAGAGAGAGGGGGAATGACATGCAGCAAAGGGCCGAACCCGCTGCGACAAGGACTGAGCCTCTGTATATGGGGCGCACGCTCAACCAGGTGAGCCAAGCAGGCACCCCCAAGTTTAAATCATTTGAACTTTGAGCGCAACGTTCAGTAGCAATTTCGAGCAGTGTGCCACGCCAACGGCAGCGCTTCCTCCGAGTGGTCTCCACCACTTTCCCTTTAAGAAAACACTGGCCCAGCCAGCGGTTTTGTTCCACAGGTTCTGAAAGGGTTCCTTGTGAAGACCACAGGGATAACCGGAATTCCCGAAGGAGTTCATAAGTTCTTCTAAAGATTCCAAGCAGATTATAGGGGTTACTTCGGGGATCCTTGAGGTGCTTCCTGTGGTTATGAAGTGGTTTGGCGCTAGGGTTGTACAATGTTTTATAGGAGTCTTAAGAGGTCTTGGGCCCTTGGTAAGGTTGCAGCAGTTCTTGATACACTCACTTGGGTTCTTGAGAGGGTTCCAGGGAGTCCAAACCAAAATGAGGACTACTGGTAGTTAAATTTGACAACTGTTTAATTGTAGTTTTCCCACAACGAAAGCATGTGGGCTCATTATTTGGACTATGGTCAGCATGCTTTCTTCTCCACACAGCCATGAAAAATCATATCTTACAAATGCAAATTCTGTCACATGGCACTCTGTTTACTTTGACAAATGAGTGTAATGTGCAATTAGTAACCAGTGACAATGATCTCTGGCCTTGACAGAGCGTTGTGCAGTCAGCTGTATGTCAGGATCCTCTAGTAGTGAAAGGATAAGCCGCTGTTCACATTACAGTTCTATTTACCGACAGGATGCCCCATTGCATAAATACTGGACATTGCTTGACCTCAGCTCTTATGAAACATGGATACAACAGAAAATCTCAAGCACAAATACGATCCAATGAAACAACCCAAGAAAGGACTCCAAACGGAATGGTAGATGGTTAATGGACAGCTTTATATAGCACTGGTCTACCTTACTGGACAAGTTTGCCTCTTATTCACCCACTCAAACACAGATGGCGGCGGAGTGGCCATGCAAAGCATTTTCCTGCCCATCTGGAGCAACTTGGGGTTCAGTGTCTTGACATGCGGACAGGAGGAGCCAGGGATCCAAACTGCCAACCTTGTGATTAACGGACGGCTAAGACGCTGATGCTCTACTCCTGAGCGGCAGTGGCTCAGGTGGTAGAGCGTCAAAATCTCTAAAAAGGGCAAATGGAACTCCGGAGTCTGACCCACATCCAAATCAGTTATGATGATTTAGATTTCACAGTGATATGAATTTGAAAAATATGATGGTGGCTTAGGGTTCATGTTCTCTGATGGTATCTTTCAGTGCCTGTTGTGTAATATTACTAATCTTGTGGTTCTTGGCAGGCTGAGTTCTTGACCTGGTAAGTGAAGACGTGTGTTAGTCTATGGACCGAGGCCAGAATTGCTCAGGTGTTGTGCAGTGACTGGCCAGTCAGTTTGGATTCCCCAGACAATGTATGTTGTTGTTTTGTCAGTAAAGGAACTCAACATGGTGAGCAACTTCTGACAACTTCCCTGTAGAATAAATGGATGCGTATGGTTTGAGATCATAAAAACAAATGAGCTTGAACCATATCTTTATTTTTATTATGGTTTTACTCATACCCAGTGGTAGAATGTAACTACATTTGTAATGCAAGTACATTTACTCAAGTATAATTAAGTACTTTAAGTGAGTATTTTGATTTTCAGTGGTGATGAGAGGCTTTACAATCTCAATGAAAGTGAGGTAATTGTATTGTAACATGAAAATGGTCAAAAGTATTGTTTTCATACAAGTATAATAGGTTTTAATATGAGCGCAAAATGCTCTAAAAAGAACCTATTGGCACTAGTTACCAAGCTATTCTCCTGTTCCCCTTGCTGTTGCTTTACTATCTAAATAGCATGCTTTCTCTGAAGTGGCTAAAACATATTCAGACAGAGAGTGCTGGCAGCCTCAGCGGCACAGTTCCTCCAGTCTTATCATTTTTGCCCAGAGCTGGAGCTAACCCAGAAACACTGCAGCTCCCAGTGAACCAGGTCAATGTCAGAACAGCAATTAACCAAACATGAACTGACTCTGATCCAACGGAAGAGAGGGAATTTGGCACCAATTGTGGAGGTAAAGTGGAACGAAAAGGGAGATATGATGGGTTCTCCAATCCCCAGCTCATAGAGATCTCCCTGTCTTTTTGGGCCCCTATAGGCAGAATTAGGGTAGATTTGTGACCAGTTGCTGTCTTGTCATATGGGCTGACACATGGGTTTTAGTGTTCGCTTCTGTAATTGGCTCAAAGTGTCTTCACCTGGGAGACCCGAGGGCACAGCTGGCCAATCGGCAAGAGGAGAGGCTGAAGCAGACTAGTTGTCAAACATGAAGGGCTGTGGCGTGACGCTGCAGTACAGCTCCGTGTGTGTGTGTGTGTGTGTGTGTGTGTGTGTTACACTCCAGCTGGGAGTCCAAAGAGTCCAGCTTTTGTTTGAATAAGCACAGAGGCAAAGACAAATTAAAGGTTACATCAATAAGGAAAGAAAGTCTGTTGACCATATCATATTGATGGATATGATACAGGTCGATAAATTAGCTACTGTGTTGTGGAACTGATCTTTGTATTGGCTGTCAATGGAAAGACCTCACTAAATGGGCCCACACTAATCTCCTGTTGCAGTGTTTGCTAAATTTAACAGTGGACAGGAAGTAAACCTGGGCCCAAGCTGTTTCCTAGCAACACAATTCCTGTGAAATAAGTTTCGGCAAGGAGTGTCCGCAGTTGTTCTAAATGTAGTTACAATTTTCCATCCCCACAATGGACAAATAATGGGGGGTGGACTTAATACCTCAAATCTTTTGGCAAGAATAGAAAGACACTGACTTATATTGATGATATGCAATATACTAGTTACTTTTTAATGATTTAATGAATAATTTAAGGTTATTTTGGTTTGGTCCTCATCCTTTAAAATGATCCAAATAGGTTAACTTCTGCAGTTTATGATATATTATGAGCATGTGTCCACAAACAGCAATAGTAATAGCTGTTCTTAAGACGTGCCATCAGGAGGCCTGGCTCTTCCAAAAGAACCACTTCATAACCCCTTGAAAATCTTCAATGACCCCAAATCAAACAAGAATCACCCCTTAAGAACATATAACCCTCTAGAGCACCCTTAAAAGCACCTAGAACTCCTACAAGGGTTTAATCAATAACACCAAGAATTCCCCATTAGGGGGAACCTTGTCAAAAAACCTGAAATCATATCACGTCGACCTGGAATCCTCTTGTGATCCCCTAGAATTATCTTAAGTCGCCTCAAGACCTTTACAAGATCCCCTAGAACCCCTTTGGGAACAACTTACCAATTACCTCTGAAAGCTCCTTTTGGAATCCCTGGAGTATCTCAAGAGCCTAAAATCCATTAAGAACCTCTAGATCCCGATTAGGGGCCCCAACAACTCCCACAATATTTCAAGGAACTCTTTTAAGTATCCTGTTACTCCTATGACCCTCACAAGGAACATGGGAACTACTTCAAAACCCCCTTTAAGGACCTCTGGAAGAACTCAAGGAGCTCATTCAAGAATCCAGGTACCCTCACAAGGACCCCATCAATATCTCTAGAATCCTCTAGTGGGGCCCTAAGGAACCCTCAACAATCTCTAGAACCTCCTGAATGACAGGTAGCACCCCCTTTAGAGTCCATAGTGGACTCAGAATTCCACAACTAAGCCCTCCAACTCAATTCCCAAGGAATTAAAACCATTAAAAATAACCAAATAAAACAAACATACTTTACACTAAAACGTTCAGTGTCATCAGTGCCAAGTTGGCAGCAATTACCCTAACCTGACCTGTTGAATGACAGCACACAGGAGGTAGGAAAGAAAAGATCTTTTCAGTAGGTGAAAGGTTATAGCAACACAAGCTGACGTTGAGTTCTTTACTAAGCACTATTAGGGCTTAAATACATCAAGAGACAAACAGCTGAGCCATGGCTAAAGTTCAGAGAGACATTGATAAGACTGATCAAAAGGCAACCTGTCAGCAGAAGGCAGTTCAGTGTTGTCTTATACTGCCACCTTCTGGACGGAGACGTCATTAAGTCCTCAAACTCTTTACTTTGAACCCCAGAAATGCCTTTATAGTTCAATTTTGCCATACCAAATGATCATATTTATAGTTGTCTCTGTGTTGCATTTGCACTTTCTTGAACACTTCAAAAATGCTGCTAACAACGCTCTGCTCCCTTGTTACATACGGCTATAAGGACATCCATTTTCTCATGGTGCATCCCAATGCCATACTTCATACCAACTACAGTATATAGAATGTGCTATGTACTTAATAACCAATGTCCCAGTTGCACAAGAAACCAACAGACTTTACAGTTTTAAATACGAAAAGTAAATTACACAGTATGGGTTAATCAAATTGCGACTTTAGAATGACGCTGCCAATTGAACTTAAAGAGACCGCAACATGTTTTTTCCAGAAAAACTAATGGTTATTTTTTGTTTTTAAGCTATTTCACCACCATTGCCATTTAGCTTTATTTTCATCTCCAGCTGTGAGCAAGTGCCCAAGTCGTTTTTGTATTGCATCATTAGACATTAGAGTACATCAAGGAGCAACTTTAAAAATATACTATTTGTGCTTTTATATAATAATCTGCCAGATTTTGTAATTAAAACCCTGAACGCAATATGTAATACTGTATATTTAGTGAGGTGCGTTCAGGGTTTAAATTACATAATGCGTCGTTTCAGGGTGTAATGTTTGGGAATCCACATACTAGTAGTGTATATTTTTCAAACATTTAGCCAAGATCATCTGTTTTTTTATCCCCCATCACAATTTTATTATGTGACTTTTTACATTAAAAACAAGACATTACAAAATACAGATGCAGTACACAAACAGTGCTAAATGTGATTTAAAGAAAGCCGGCTTGGTACAGTTATTAATTTGACCACTGTGTGGCTGAAGCATCTCAGCTCCAACTTTGCCATCCAACACAAGCTTTCCACATCCTGCTCCTGGAAAGACTGGGTTCTGTTGGAAATTTGTTTCTTTAAATAGAATCTGCGCAAGAAGTTCAAATAAATTCACGTAAAAGCACTTCAAGAGCAGTTTCTTGACATTGTTACACTCAGCATGAGTGAAGTCAGGATTACATGTTGGGTTTCCAAGAGCAGGGCTAATTAAAAAATAACAATAATAACACCGGCATGTGACACTGGAAACAAAATGAACACAGTTTCTATACCAGGACCAATACAAAATGAAAAATAAAGAGAGCAAAAAGTAAGAAAATGTTACACATGGTTGAAGTTGAACAGTTGATGGTTATACAATTTACATTACAGGAGATGGGAGAGCATATCACTTTGGGGGGGGGGGGGGGGGGGAGGAATAAATGTGATGCCTAAATAAGTGAACCGAAAGATACATATGCAGTATATATATATAAAAAAACAGTGCCTGAGGTGAGCTTCAGCCTGACACGCTGCCAATGTGCAGGAAGTGAAAGGCCGACCTCTTTGTTTGGTTTTTTTGGCATTAAAAGAATGCAGCACAGAGCAGTGCAGCATCCAACATTCCCAAAGTAGAAGAAAAGAGGAAAGAAAGACTGAGCTCTGAACTTTGCCCTCTTGTTTTGTCATGATTAAAGAACACCAGTTCTCTCTGTTCTATGTGAATATACTTGTTTTTGTGAGCTGTGTGCGACCCAAAACTGGACTGCACACGGAATCAATATAGAGATAACAATTCTTGAAGGAGGAACATGAGGATGGGCAGAGAACGATTGGTTAAATTCAGAGTCCAGACAATACTGCCCCCTGGCTTTCACTTGATTATTACACAGTAATATGGTCAAACAGTGGATGGAGTTTATTGACAGATGCTCTGACAATCAAGGGCTGAAAGGTTGGCAAAATAATACACTGTAACATCACGAAGGTCCTCCAGAGTTATTAAAATATCTTCTTCTTTTTGTTCTTCTCCAAGGTCCTGTGAAAACACGAGGACAGAAGAGTCAAGCATGGAACCGTCTACTGCCTTCGTCCAAACACACTCTGGTAAGTCTGACGGCCGACGTGTTGCTGCCTCGCACCTTGGGTGTTCCATTTCTACTCTACTACGCTGTAGTAACATACAGTTATAAGCATTTCTGTGTTGTGTCTCACTAAATCGTCTAAGTCGTACACACAGAGCTGTCCAACTTCCATCTGTGGACAATGTTGTTACGCTGTTTGTATGCAAAAAAAAAAAAAAAAAACAGCGTAATGCGTTATAAACTGTCAGTGCTAACAATGGCTAACCTGGCTAGAGCTAACCCCGCAATGAAAAATCTGACTTGTAAATGGAACGCATTCAACTCGGGTGTGACGTCATTCCCAGCTTCGGCTTCCGAGTTCCGAGGTAAATGGAACGCACTATTAGGAGAACCGTCAATAATAAGCATTTATGTATATCTTTCTATCTATCTAATATGGATATATTGCCCAGCCCTACTTTGGAAGAGTTAATTTCTGGTTATTTGTTGGGCATTACTCTGATTTAGATCCAACTTGCTGACATGCTATGTAGAGCATTTTGTTGCATATACACTACCGGTCAAAAGTTTGGGGTCACTTAGAAATATCCATTCCACTCCATTCCAGACAGAATACCAGCTGAGATCAGTTGCATTGTTTTTTTTTAACCAGGGTAGCAGTTTTCAGATTACATTATGTGTTTACATAATTGCAAAAGGGTTCTCTGATGTTTTCTCAGTTAGCCTTTTAAAATGATATCAGATTAGTAAACAGAATGTGCCTTTGGAACATTGGATGAATGGTTGCTGATAATGGGCAATGTAGATATTGCTTTAAAGATCAGCCACCCACTCAGATCAGCTGGTATTCTGTCTATAATGGATTGGAATGGAAATTTGTAATTGACCCCAAACTTTTGACCGCTAGTGTGCGTGTTCTTGCTTAACTATATTCGTGGGGTCCAAAAACCGGGAATACAGTATACTTGTGGGACAGCTTTGTGGGGCCAAAATGCTGGAGCCCACAAGGTTAAAGGGCTGTTTGAGGGTTAAGACTTGGTTTTAGGATTAGAATTAGGTTATGGTTAGGGTGAGGGTAAGGGTTAAGGTTAGGCATTTAGTTGTGATGGTTAAGGTAAGGGGATAGGGAATGCATTATGTCAATGACGGGTCCCCACAAAGATAGTGAGACTGTGTGTGTGTGTGTGTGTGTGTGTGTGTGTGTGTGTGTGTGTGTGTGTGTGTGTGTGTGTGTGTGTGTGTGTGTGTGTGTGTGTGTGTGTGTGTGTGTGTCAAACCCTACTGGATGATGGTGTGGTATGGAGTGTTTACCTGGAGGCGTCTAGTTTCTGCTGTTCCAGAATCCTCTGCTGGGCCTCCCAGCTGGCCTTCTCCTCCTCGTGATGGCGACGTTTCTCCTCCAGTTCTCTGTGCTGGGCCTCCAGGTTCTTCTTCATCTGTTCATGTCGTCTCTGGAGCTGCAGGGACACCGCACGCACAGTCAGGAGGTTAACCAAGCATTGGTAAAGGAGCACAGAGTAATGGAGCTCAACAGTGACCGCCCACTCTTTTAACGGCTCTGGTTCCGAAGTGTTTATCCCCGTTCAATTGTTTCACTGACGTTTCAAAAATTGCTGATATAACGAGTTTTAAGTCTGTAACCAAGCCAACCAGCTACGACATGAATGGTGACCATAAAATATTTGATTCGGTGCAAAAAAAACATTTTTGATAACGGCAAAAAAGGCAAAGGTACAAGACCGTGTACAGAAACAATCATAGACTTCAACGGTAGCAACTCGCTCTAGCCGTTCGCGGTTTCGGTAAACGTTTCTATGGTAACAGCGAGTTGGACCAATCAGAGACGTTGCTGTTACGCTTAGGATCGTGGGTAGTGTAGTTTTCCTCCATATCGCAGATAAAACACAATTTTCCTAAAACAAGGTTGATTTCATACGGACTTCTAGTTTTTACCGGAGCAGAAACTGCTCGTTCACAACCCCGTAGCTCGTGGTCAGTCTACCTCGGATGGTTTAGACATCATGGCTGATAATCAGAATCCTTATGGAGTAAATGAATGGGATTTTTACTTCTGGAACCACACTGTTGAGCTCTATAGACCATTACATATTTGTAAACCTTAACATTCTAAAAGGCCCCAAGTTGATTTCCTGTTGCAGTGCATGTAGTCTATATCGACGACGACTCATTTGTGTGATTGCTCCGTTGCCGCCGGATATTCCGCCAGATGTCCTTCATTTTTCGGCCGGGTGCCCGTCCCCTTCCTCTTTCTTTGTGTTGGCGTTCTAAACTCCGGTGGATTTCTGAGGACTATGGTTAACTGATCCTCCGATCTCTGCAGGGTAAATCCAGACAGCTAGCTAGACTATCTGTCCAATCGGAGTTTTCTGTTGCACGACTAAAACTACTTTTGAACGTACACACGTTCCACCAAAACAAGTTCCTTCACGAGGCTATTTTTCAGGGGCACCGTGGCTCCATCCGGCACTTAGCGCCACCCAAGACTATTGTGATTGGTTTAAAGAAATGCCAATAAACCAGAGCACGTTAATCTCCCATCCAGGAATGCTGTGTGGACTAGCCAGACCCTCCTCCACAGCGCTGTGGAGGAGGGTCTGGAAAAGCGAGACTACTGTGTGAATTGATATCATGTGAATGGGTATGATATTAACAGACAGGAAGTTAACAAGGGGCCAGTTTGTTTCCTAGAAATGGAATTCCATTCAAAACGTCTACAAACCCATAATAAATAAAGAAAAAAATGTTAGTTTACCTCAACCTCAGAGTCTCTGAGCTTCTGGAGCTTCTCTTTGACTTTCATTTCAAACACTTGTTCCATCTCTTGTTCCATCTTCTTCATCTTGGACACGTGGTCCCGCCGCTCCTCGTCCATCTGGGCAAGAGGACTCCTGGAGACACAAGCCAGTGTTTATACGGACAGCACACTGGCTGCTATGTGGATGCTCACTAGGGCTGCACAATTAGCCGCTATGTTATCAAAGTCGCAAAACGGACTAGTGCAATATCAAATCGCAAGGTTCAAAATTGGTCTCGTCCACCAGCCAAATGGCTAGTGAACGTTCAAATCTTACCAGCCACTCAATATATTACCATTGTTTTTTTGGCTGGTGAGTGAAGCCAATCTACCAGCCATTTGCATATTTTACCAGCATTTGGCTGGTAGAGGGTGCTAATTCTGAACTCTGGCCGCATTATTTTTAAAGACAAAATATGTGTCAAGCCATTATGAATTATTAAGTATTGATGGTGCTGCAGAGACGTCCCATCCTTGCAAAAATTACACTATAATCATTTTTAATTTGAATATTTTTCAATGAAAATGATAAATAATGATTCAAAATAATCACTCCCTCCAATATCAAGAATCATATCGCAATATCAGTCAGAATAATCGCAACTGGATATTTTCCTCATATCATGCAGCCCTAATGGTCCCACATCTGTAACATCCCAGGTACACATTTCTTCTAAAGGCCTTTGTGACCTCAGAGTGATGAAGAGGAGAAGAGGCAGGATCAGGGAAGAAGAAGAGGCCCGACTAGCTTGCCTTCCCTGGAAGCCCCATGTAACAGACGGTTTCCAGCGAGGGTTGGAGCGGGAAGGGGACAGGGAATATGAGGGAATAAAGCCTGGAACTAACCACGCCCTGCTACAACGATGTCTTGACACGCTACCCAGTAGCCATATTGGAGTCCTTAGCTCTGCAGCAGCTGATATCATCTTGTTTGTGAATGTAAAACTTGTCTGACATGTTAATGAGCAATGTTAATTGAGCCGAGTAGAAGCTTTTACATTGTTATTGACTACATTAGCATGTCTGCGGGTTAGCTAGCTAGATTTGTTCACATTAGCTGTAGAGATGAGGGCTAATGGAAGCACAAATGTACCTTATCAGACCAGTTATTATTAGCTGTTAGCTACGCTGCTAGCTTGGCTCTGGCGATATCAGTGTGTCTACAAAAAGGATGAGTTTCCCCCAGAAAAGTTATTTAGCGCTGGCAAGTTTCTTTTTTTTTTTTGACGAGGGCCCGTCTGGGGCCACTCCCAGACTGATGGCAGCATTATCGGAGAGCCCAATAGTTTCTGTAATAACAGAAGCATGGACGGAATCGCGAAATTGAGAATATGAAAAAGCTACAAGACCGATTCCATAGGGCCCTACATCAAGTCAGTGCTAAAAGCTAACTGGAGATTTGAAAATATGACTACGTCTAAGTTTCCAACCGAGCCGCCCCGCTGTAACGACCGTAGTTTAAAAAAAAGTATTAAAAACATTAAAATATGTGCACTGGGGAAACCTATAAACTGTTCTTATTAGCAAATGTTAGCGAGCTAAAAAGCTACACTATTATTGGTGAACACAGCAAATATCATACTTTCTGAACATCAGTATGCTAACGTAACCAGAGTCACCATGAGAAGCTTATAGATTATAAGCTGTGTGACCTTTATCGATGGTAAAACTGTCTCTGGTGTGAATTGAGGTGATGATGATGATCACTAAATTTAACCCAATTTTTCAATGTCAAGCGTTGCAGGTGAAAATAAAAAAAAGAATTCAGAAGATCAGGGGGAAAATGAAAATGGTCAGAGAGAGGAGTGGAAATGCAATTCTTTGGAGAGGTTTTGAAGAAGTGAAGTAACACTTACATGCCATCAGCCGTCTCAGTTCTAAAAACAAACAGATGCACAGACACTTAGCGTGCTAGCATTAAATCATGCATTAGCCTGTGAGAGTGTGCTGGTGATGGCTGACAGCTGCAGCCGGTGGTTCAGGAGTCAGACGGTGCCACGGTTAGTACTGTCAGATTAAACACAACCGATACTGGTGGCCAGTCAGTCGGGGGTTAGTGCTGCTTTGTTTGGGCCAGTAATGGGTTTAAAGGTTCGAGCTGCTTTAGCGACAGCTTGCCAATTTTAATCTGCAGGTCGGTGGCTGCAGACTTTGACCTCTGACCTGTAGTTTCCTCCGTGGTTACACAGTGACTGAGCTGCTCAGAGCGTCCTGATAGAACCAGCAGCCAAATCAGCAACGTCATCCCATTAGTTCACACTGTTAATGTCAGTCAACTTTTTGACACATTTTTAAGACCATTATAAATTAAATTTAGGACCTTTATTCCAACAAAAAAGGGCCGACTGTTTAAATGCTGCTAGCATACTGTGCCTCTAAATCAAAAGTCAGATGTAAAATTAGCATTTGCAACTAAGTGCTGGGGAGAGTGATAAAAAAAGAAACTTTTTAAGATGGTAATGTCATGTTATGGTTTGTGGCTGAAAATACCACTCAAATCTAATTTGTAGCAATGACAAAATAGGCACTGTAAACACAGTAATTGACTTATTAAAAAGATTTTCACCTCCAAAAATAAATAAATAAATAAATAAATATAAATAAATATATATATATAAATAAATAAATAAATAAATATATATATATATATATATATATATATATATATATATATATATATATATATAACAACACCAGCATTAGAGGCAGCGTTACATGGAGGTTGGACAATAAAGTCTGGTTTAAAATAATATTGGACCTAGAACACAATACTTAATTTAAGACTTTTTAAGGCCTACAATTTGGATTTTAAATTTTAGACTTTTTAAGACCCCGCGAAGACCCTGAAATGTGCATTTCAGCAAAACAAACACCACAGCTGTGTACAGATGAACTTACTTGGTTAGCTGTCCCTTGTTCTTATTGTTGTCCACACCGTTGTAGTTGACCGCAGCAAGTTTCCTGCTGCGGTAATTCTCATAGTGAACGTTGTTGGTCACATCCTTTAGGTCCTGCATGTGGGTCCTGGGAAACAACAAGAGGGAAGTAAATTAGCACATTTACTCTCACTAGAGGATTTGTTTTCTTACAGCACATTGATTTTATTATCAAGTACTGTGCTTTGCTTCATTTTCAGTCCTGAGCAGAACTCCTCTGACCACGTCTTAAAAGGTTAAAGTTGTTTTTTTCTTCAAGCTGGACCCTATTTTCCTATGTTTTTGTGTGTACGTGACTGATGGGAACAACAATCTCTGAAATTGGTCCAGTAAGAAGCAAGACCGTTGCAGTTGGCAGCGGCGAATCAAGCTACATTGTAAGTTATCGGGCAATTGCGCAACTTTAATTTACGTCCACTAACAGTGCTAGTTTTGCCAATGACTATTTAGATTAATATTCTAAGTATCTTACAACATTATGGAAAGGATTCCCACAGAGGTTGACTTTTTTTGTTAAAGAGAAAGATCCTTTTTTTTTTTTTAAACATAAAAACATCCCCGATATTACTATTGCCAGACTATTTGAATAAACAGTAATTTTTTTCACCATAAAACACACTTCATTCAAAGTTGACAGAAACTAAATAAAACTATGAAAAGCCATATTAGTTCACCTTTTCACTGTTCCAACATCACCACTCTGGTTTAGTTGAAATAAACACATAATTTACTGATTTACATGTGGAAATATGCTGGCTCTATACACGCTAAAAGTACTGATGGAGTCTGGTGGGTTTAGCGATAGCGATCTCAGAGCCGTTTCTGGTTAAACTAAAAGGATCTTACCCTTTAACTAAAAGGTCTATCTCTGTAGGGATCCTTTCCATAATGTTGTCAGACACTTAGAATAATAATCTGAGTCTGTCAGCAGCAACAACAGAACTTTTAGTGGACCAAATTGACGATGCACATTTGCCCTATAGGGTTACATTGCAGCCCGGTTCAAAGCTGCTATATTTACAGCGTTCTCGCTCAATCCTGGATCAATTTCAAAGATTTTTGTTCACATTAGTCACTTAGACAACAATGCAAGGGGAAATAGGGTCCAGGCTGAAAAAAAAAAACAGAAAAACACAAAATGACCCTTTAAGAACTGAAGGAAAACACACGTATTCTAGTGAGGGGGTGGCTCGTACATCGACATCATCTCAGACAAAGACTCATGATGTATTTATTATTAAACCTTTTTACTTAGCCCAGCATGACTGCCCTGTAAGGATGAGGAGATGATGCGTTTTTGCTCACCTGATCAGCATGTTCCGGAGAATTGTAAAGTCACAGTGCTCTCCGTTTTCCACTGTAAGAACGGACAAACAGAGCAGTTCAGACACAATAACGTGGAGTGATTATGACACGAACATGAGTGATCCCTGTAGGGATTATAAAATAGAGCTGGGCAATATGTCGATATTATATCGATATCGTGATATGAGACTAGATATGGTCTTAGATTTTGGATATCGTAAAATCGTAATATATTAAGTGTGGTCTTTTCCTGGTTTTGAAGGCTGCATTAGAGTAAAGTGATGTCATTTTCTGAACTCAACAGACCGTTCTAGCTGTGCTATTAATTGCCCTTACACACTAAATTGATATTTCTGATGATTATTTTTCAAAAATCTCATTGTGTAAATAATATTTTGTTAAAGCACCAATTGTCAATCCTACAATATCGACATCAAGGTATTTGGTCAGGAATATTGTGATATTTGATTTTCTCCATATTGCCCAGCCCCAATTATGAATACAGCAAGTAAACCGTCAGTATAGCAAATGATATTCAGAAATGCAGCTGATAATGTAATCATAAGATATTAAAGAAAAACTACAATTTATAACAACTTGGTTTTTATTTTTGAAGCTGTGGCCAATCGGTTTCATCAGTTATAGCAGCCCGGTCTCACGGCAGTTCGTGAAATGGTCACGTTATTTTGATCTATTGATTCGTGTACAGGGAAACGATTTTCTACTTCATTTCGTGGTGGTCACCACAAAATTAGAACGTTACCATTTCACGAAGCTCTTTATTTTTCACTTTAACTTCAATCATTGATTAATAAATGAAAACTTGAGTCATTTATCTTTTACCAACCCATTTCGCTTAGTTTTCTATTTGGTCTTAGCATTACATCACATGACATGAAATTATTAACCAATCTATTCACTATTCTACTATCTATGTGACATTATTTGATATCCTCACCACGTTTCCATGCTCCTTGTGCTTAAGGATTTCATTTATTTGACTAATAGGATTAATTATGGATGTATTCAGTTATTTTTTTTTTGCTCCCTGATTTCCTCTTAGTGCTTTTTGTTGGTTGTCCACAGCTAGTTTGCAGCGGTGGAAGAAGTATTCAGATCTTTTACTTCAGTAAAAGTACAAACCCCACACTGTAAAAGTACTCCGTTACAAGTAAAAGTCCTGCATTGAAAATGTTATACGTAAAAAGTATGTAAGTATCATCAAAATGTACTCCAAGTATTACAAGTAAAAGTATTCAATGCAGAAAAATCCTCACATTTTAGAAACCGGAAACGATCCAAACAGTGCTGTCAAAGTGTTTAATCCTCTAATCATGTCAGCTGGACATGTAGGCCGTTATATTGCTGGGTAGTTTAGTAAGTAAGTTAATAAGTAAAGTAAAGTTTATTTCTAGAGCACATTTAAACACAGCTTAAAAGGTGCCCTGCCACACAAAACCATTTTTACTTGCATTTTTTGAAATATGTTAGGTCCATATACACATTTTTTAGCACCAGTCAACATCCTTGCAGCTGCAGTTTGACTTAATGAAGACTGGGGAAGGCCTAAAGAAAGGGAATTGCAATAGGCCAGCTACAATGTAATGAAGGCATGAATTCAATTTTTCCATATGCTAAAAGGACAGACTTGGCTTGAGTAATGGTTCTTAACTGATAGAAACTATTTTTAACAACAGAGCTGATTTGGATTGTTTAATTTATAATAAAACAACAGATTTTATAAACTACACATTTGTGTGCAAAAATCTTTATTTGTAAAGTCACCACTACTAACTAAAGCTGTCAGATGAATGTAGTGGAGTAAAAAGTACAATATTTCTCTCTGAAATGTAGCGGAGTAGAAGTAGAAAGCGGCATGAAAAGAAAAGACTCAAGTGAAGTACAAGTACCTCAACATTTGTACTTGAGTAAATGTACTTAAGTTACATTCCACCACAGCTAATGAGTCTCAACAGTGGCTCAGGCTTCCCGAGGCCCTGCAGTAGCAGAAAGCACCAGCAGGGGGCAGCGTGTGTCCCTCCCACACCGAAGCTCAGCACAGCTCTCTGGGGACTCTGCTGCTCAGTGCTGCGGTGCCTTGCATAGCTTCCCAGGGACCTTGCCCTCTTTCTCTCTCTCTCTCTCTCCCGGCCTCCCGGCCTCCCGCCCTCTCTTCATATTTATGCTGACACGGAGCCAAAAACCTTTTTGGTGTTCCAAAATGCAGTCCCCATGGACGGCAAACCAGTTTCATAGCACTCCTCCAGTGGTGGAATGTAACTAAGGACAAGTACTGTACTTAAGTACAAATTTGACGTACTTGTACTTTGAGTCTTTTCTTTTCATGCTACCTCTACTCCGCTACATTACAGAGAGAAATATTGTACTTTTTACTCCACTGCATTCATCCGACAGCTTTAGTTACTAGTTACTTTACAAATGAAGATTTTTGGAAACACTTTAACAACAAACTTTAGTTTATAAAATATGATTTATTATTAATTAAACTACCCAACAATATAACGGCCTACAATTAGAGCTGAAATGATTAGCCACTAAACACTTTGATTGACAGAACTGTTTGGATCGCTTTCAGTTTCTAAAACGTGAGGATTTTTCGGCATTGAGTACTTTTACATGGAATACTTCAAGTTTATTTTCCTGATGATACTTACATACCTTTACCTAAGTAACATGTTCAAACAGAGTATTTTTACAGTGTGGTATCAGTACTTTTACTTAAAGGACAAATCCGTGTTTGAGCCTTGTTCCTGGTTCTGTTTGCACGGCGTTCGTCGTTCGACTGATCATGACTGTTGTCCCAAGATGGCGCCTGCCTGTATACGTGAACGGTATTGTCTTTCTAAACTATCTTTTTAATAAACTGTCTGTACACTTACAAAGTTCTCAATGCTTCGGTTTACATGTAGGGATCCTCATTATGCTACCGTGGAAGTGTGGTGATATTTTGAGCCTTGGTAGTGGTGTAGAAATAGAGATTTCTTTTTACTTTACCCTCTGCCCCGACGACTAGCGTTATAAGCTAATTAGCGGTTTGAGTTAAAACTGGTCACATTCAATTAGCATGAAAACAGATCCCAGAGAACGGTCGACTCGGTACACGTTATTAACCCCTAGGTTCATTTTGTGCCGGAATTGTCCTTTAAGTAAAGGATCTGAAGACTTCTTCCAGCTCTGCCTCCTAGAAGTCATCCACTATGCCGGGCAAAAAGTAGAGCCTTCTTAGTGTTTTAAAATTAGCAATTTTGAGGCTAGCATCAAAGTGCCCCTAGCACTCCCATTCAAAAGGCTATTTGACCGAAAATGAGAATACGGTAAATCTTAAAAGTGGCGATTCTGTCCTAAATATGCTTTTAAACAAAAGTTTGACTCGGGTACATTCACAAAAAGACCCTAGGTTGCATTTTGGCGAGAGTTACGCTTTAAAACTAAAATGCCAGGCTGTAATGCACTCAGGTCTTCAGCTGCTGTTGTTCTTCCGAGACGACAACCGCATAATCGACATGATCTGGAATGTTCCCTTCACAGCCTCCCATTCATTACAGTAGACACCTCTGTCACTTTCACAGTGCGGCGCTCTGCTCATCTTTAAGCTGAATAAGTTTGTCATGCTTCATACATTTCACCACAATGTGACAGCGACTTCCTGTGTCAGGTCAAACAGGGCTCTCATATCCTGTGCTAAAGACAAAAAATGTCTAGTTTCCCACTGCTGGCTCGAGTGTGTCACCGTGTTGTTTTCTTCTTTATGTTATCAGTATCTTGTGTTTTTCTTCATTGAGGCTTGCACTGTTCCTGTTCTCTGGTTCTCTCAGCCACATCATACAAAACTATGACATGAGATTACATTAAAGTGCTCATATTATGCTCATTTTCAGGTTCATAATTGTATTCAGAGATTGTACCAGAATAGGTTTACATGGTTTAATTTAAAAAAAAAAAAAAACACCATATTTTTGTGGTACTGCACATTGCTGCAGCTCTTCTTTTCACCCTGTGTGTTGAGCTCTCTGTTTTAGCTACAGAGTGAGACCTCTCACTGCTGTAACATCTTTGTTGGGAGTCGCACATGCTCAGTACCTAGGTAAGGACTACTAGCCAGTCAGAAGCAGAGTATGAGGACGTGTCCTGACAGTACCTAGGTAAGGACTACTAGCCAGTCAGAAGCAGAGTATGAGGACGTGTCCTGACAGTACCTAGGTAAGGACTACTAGCCAGTCATAAGCAGAGTATGAGGGCATGCCCTGACAGTACCTAGGTAAGGACTACTAGCCAGTCAGAAGCAGAGTATGAGGGCGTGCCCTGACAGTACCTAGGTAAGGACTACTAGCCAGTCAGAAGCAGAGTATGAGGGTGTGCCCTGACAGTACCTAGGTAAGGACTACTAGCCAGTCAGAAGCAGAGTATGAGGGTGTGCCCTGACAGTACCTAGGTAAGGACTACTAGCCAGTCAGAAGCAGAGTATGAGGGCCCTGACAGTACCTAGGTAAGGACTACTAGCCAGTCAGAAGCAGAGTATGAGGGCGTGCCCTGACAGTACCTAGGTAAGGACTACTAGCCAGTCAGAAGCAGAGTATGAGGGTGTGCCCTGACAGTACCTAGGTAAGGACTACTAGCCAGTCAGAAGCAGAGAATGAGGGTGTGCCCTGACAGTACCTAGGTAAGGACTACTAGCCAGTCAGAAGCAGAGTATGAGGGTGTGCCCTGACAGTACCTAGGTAAGGACTACTAGCCAGTCAGAAGCAGAGTATGAGGACGTGTCCTGACAGTACCTATGTAAGGACTACTAGCCAGTCAGAAGCAGAGTATGAGGGCGTGCCCTGACAGTACCTAGGTAAGGACTACTAGCCAGTCGGAAGCAGAGTATGAGGGCGTGCCCTGACAGTACCTAGGTAAGGACTACTAGCCAGTCAGAAGCAGAGTATGAGGGCGTGCCCTGACAGTACCTAGGTAAGGACTACTAGCCAGTCAGAAGCAGAGTATGAGGGCGTGCCATGCTAGCAGCTAGGCGAGCATTATAACGTGTGTTACAAAGTGACCACGTTTGTCTCTGAAGTAAAGGCTGGACTACAATAGAGCTGTTTGGAGCAGTTTGTGAACAGAGTTTTCTGTTGGAGATGGTAAGTCCCTTTGGGGGGGACTTTGGGCTTTTTCACTTTGTAAACCTATAACGTGCACTAAAAAGATAAAGTATATAACAATAAAGGAAAGGGAAAAAGCATAATATGAGCACTTCAACTGGTGTTCATTATCAAACAAACAGTTTGTCTGTCATTTTCCATTTAATAAAATATTAACACAATGAGAGTTTTCATAAATAATCACCAATAATGTAGATATGACTAAGTGGGTAAAGGGAAATAATAAAATGGCTAGAACAGTGGTAAGTCCAGGAAATGATACCACTTTACTGTAATGCTGCCTTTAAAGCCAGTTAAAGCCAGTTAAAGCCAACACGTGTGCCACAATGATATTAGGATATCCAAAATCTATAATGATATGCAGTCTCATATATTGATATATTATTGATATATTGCCCAGTCCTACAAATAGTCTTTTCTTTTTTGGTGTGTGTAAAAAGGATCAAGAGCAGGACTCTTTTGACTGGAGAAGTTTTGATACTACTCAGTACTGGGTTATTTTTTTCTGTTGAGAACTTAAGGTATCAAGTACTAATACCCAGCCCCAGTGCTGCGATTACTCAATAACACAGTACCACAGTGTGTGTTGGTGTGTGCGCTGAATATTGGAATGAGAACAAAAAAGGAGCACATTGATTGTGTTACTGCTTTGCAAACCATCTACACATGTCAGCTCAATAATCCAATAAAACAGTGGAAACTGTGGTCTGTGTGTCTGTGTGTGTGTGAGTGTGTGTGTGGGACAGAGAGACTCCACTTAGTTCATCAATTTCTAGGCTGGGATCAGTTGACCTTTGACCTCTCACCTTCAGCCACACCCCAGGGGTACTGCCTCCCGCGCACTCTCTTCCCATTGACCTCGATGATAGTGTTGCTACCGACTACAGCCAAGGGTAAACGGTCCTGCAGGGAGGAGGGAGGGGACACAACTGTTGCACAATGGCTAAAACTACACTGTAAACTGACTGGTCGCTAACATGCACAGGGACATAGTATGCATGACATAAATCAGGGTACCCCAAGGATTCTCCAAGTCAAATTTAAGACTTTTTAATTTTTTAAGATTTTTAATACCACCTAGGAGAAAATTCAATGCCAACTTCACGGCCATATAATATAAAATCAGTGTGGATTTTAAGCTCAGAAAAGAAGTATTTACCAAGTAACGTTACCTGAATTTAATTTTTTTTAAAACTGTGAAGAGTGTTTCCACTCTAAGGGCCCTATTTTAACAATCTAAGCGCAAAGGGTTGTACTTAGTGTCTTCATTAACTCAGAGGTGTGTTTTGGGCATAACATGCAATAAACCCATCGGTGTCATCTCCCACTCTCTTTAAAAGCCAGGCGCGAGCAGATCAAATCATAATACTATTTCACATTGTAATATTTTTAATGCACCTGAACACACCTCCCTGTAAGACCAGCACGCCCATGGGCACAAAGATGGGTACAGGTGCATTAGCCGTTTAAAGAATGCGGGCGCTGGACGGGAAATTGACAACTGCGTCGGTCTTAAACTAGCAAAGACACTTGCGTTGGGCTTCGCGCTGTGCCAGGTGCAAAATAGGGCCCTACAAGTCTAATAGTCTAAGTCTAATGCTATGAAAGTAAAAATACAAAATAAAATAAATTTACCCACACAAAATATTTATATACGACAAAATTGAAGACCTTTGTTAACGAAATCCAGTACTTTTAAGGCCTTATTTTTTAGAATTTAAATGTAAGACTTTAATACTTGAGCCCACTGGTACCCTGTAAATTAATATCCACAGACAGATTATTTAAAGTTACATGGAGGGTTGCTTGCTTTAGAGGAACAGACCTTGATTTTCCTGACCATCTTCATCTCCTCCTCATCATCTGTCTCTGGGAACTCGTAGATTTTGATTTTGTGCTCCTGGATTTCTTTCATGATCTGCACACAGCAGAGAGGGAACGGGGAGAGGCAGGGGGAAATGGAAAAACAGATGAGAGGTGATGTAGAGCGAGCTGTACTGGATGTGGGACAAACAGGTCCAGAGACATCAATAGTCCCGCTGGAGGTTAGTCAATACACACACCTGCTCATTCATCACATCAACACCACCATCACATGTATACAGACAGTGTCTGTGCATCAATACAAAGTGCTATACACTAAACATTAGGGCGGCACGATATCAGGGAAAGTATTTTGATAACGATATTATTTGCAGTAAATAAACAGATATTAAAGTGTGCTCAGTTCTGCTGCTTTCAGTCTTCTGTTAAAATACATGTTGCGTGTTGAATTAAAAAAATATGAAAATGAAAGGACCATTCTTTTATTAAAGCTATAGTGCGTAGTTTCTGTCTCCCTTCTAAGTAATGACAACAATTCTGTTGTTGCATCCACATGATACAAGCCTTCTGTGATCACGCTTCAGCTGCGGACGTGTACTCTGTGTTTAGGACGGAAGCCGAGGCTGGGAATGACGTCACACCCGAGATGAATGCATTCCACTTAAAAGTCGGATTTTCATTAGCTCTAGCCAGGTTAGCCATGGCTAGCAATGCCAGTTTTACAACGCATTACGCAGTTTTTTTGTGCATACAAACAGAGTAAAAACATGTCCAAAGATAGAAGATGGAAAGCGCTGTGTGTACGACAGAAGTGCTAACTGTATGTTACTACAACTTTCACAACTGTTGATACACGGAGCAGCCATGTTGGATTTTTAGCTCGGGGTACTCTGTGGTTGTCAGAGTTCCGAGCTCGGAAATCCGATGTCAGGGGGGGGGCGTGTTTCCGACTTTGACCTCGGAAAATCAGACTTCAGCGTACAAATGGAACGCGCTATTAGCACTAGCAAGTGAACTAGCAGTTAAGAAATAGATTGTATAGCCTATTTTTTGTTACCATGGTTTTTTAATTTAAAAAAATATTTTAGTTTTCACTGTTTAAAGGTCCAATATGTAATATATTTACTGTAATAAATCCAGAAATGACCCCAATGCGTCATCAGATATTAAGGAAACATGCTAAGTTGAAATACTCTCTTTTCTGACAACAATGCTAATGCCAGTATTTTCTCCTTTTGAAATTTCCGTTCCGTGACTCAATGTGTGTCTGTGTTTTGGCCTGTGTGTTGGTATCAACGGCCCAGTTTGACAGCCAGGCCAGGTTGCCAGATATATCTGTAAAAACACAAACCCAACAGGACCAACAGGATCAACGAAGATAGATTCTTCCCGACCTAAAAAAACGGCATGTTTCTAACAGTTGCGTGACCAGAGACGTAACAAACCCTGAGTAAATATTGGAGATGTATTTGAAAGATGGAGACAGCTTAGAGCCCAAAAGGACGCAGAGTTAGCTAATCTCCTCCTGAACAGGTAAGCATTAGCTTCAGGCTAATTTATCACGGCTACAAGGGACAGGCATTTTATGTCATTTCAACATTTGTGTACTCACATTGAATTATATAGCTAGAGTACCCGAGTTGGTTACTCACAAAAACAATTGAGACACAGCTAGTAAAGTGAACCCGACGCCGCCATCCTAACCCTGCTAACTTGAAACGTTACCGGAGGACCAGGCAAGCAGCCACGGCTGTTTACAACGTATAGCCTGTTCAGCGGCCGTAGCCGACAACGGTGAGTTATTTTAAGCCAAGAGAGGGGGGCTGTAAATCGGGAGAAAGGACCGTGAGTTTGCAGTGTGTTTAGCGATTGTTGCCGTAATTCTAAGCCAATAAAGTGTGTTCAGTCGGGTGGAGAGGATGGCAAAGTAGTGGTATTTTTAGCAGTTCCTACTGTAATTGTGTGAGGAAGTGCGTTTGTCCGTCGGGTGGAGAGGACAGAGAGGTTGTTTTTAGCGGTTCCTACCGTAATTCTCACCGTAAATGTGTCTGTCAGTTGGGTACAGAGCTCCGTGTGAGCACGGTCTTCTATGACTGTCAATATAGCCAGCATTTAATGTTAGCTACTCCGCTGGGCTCTGAAGTAATGTCTGGCTATGTGAGACAAGCGTCTAGCAACATTGTTGTGGATGCTGCGGTCTCAGCCTGGCAACCAACGTGAACTTCGAGTCTAGGGAGGAGGGGGCAGGGGAGACGACTCTCTCCAGTATTTTGAATTTGTACTGCAGTAACTATTTTAAACACTAGCTGTCCGTATTACATATTGCACCTTTAACTGATCTGGTCAAATTTCTTATTGTGGGTTAATGGTTAATCATTGACATCCCTAATTTGGACTTGTTAAGGAGTCAAAAGCACAAAGCTGTGGAGGTCTACAGTGACAGCAAACCTGGCATTGAATCATTTAGCCACATTAACGGAGGACAGACTCTGACCCAAACAATAACATTTGAAGAAAAAAACATGAAAAATGCTTGCCAAACAGAAACATATAGAGTACATTCAGTCCGAAGTGACAAACACACACACCTGTTTCTTGAACTGTTGACACTCCTCAGGAGTCATTGTGTCTGCTTTTGCGATGAGGGGGATGATGTTTACTTTTTCATGTAGCCGTTTCATAAATTCAATATCGAGGGGCTTCAGTCTGAGAAAGAAAGAAAGAAGCAAAGAAACGTGACCGTTTGATGGTTAGAGTAACACACACACGTCATGTTTTAGGGCTTGGCTGACCTCAAACTGTACATCTGGATGAAGCAGACAGCTGATACTGTAACACACATTTGTCATGACTGTTGAGAATCATGTGTCTCCATAATAAATCCTAGTTCAGCTGCAGCTTGTGACTAAATCAGAAATGTTTGTAAAGCTGGCTAATCAAGTAAGCTAATACGCTTACTTTACAGCAGAAAATAGAATGAGATGACAAATCACCTTATTCATATCATATGCATAGATGTTGGCTGCGTTCAGACCCAGGCTGGGTCACTGTGGGCCAACCGGCTCAACAGCACTGGACTGCAAAACCACCTTTTGCTGTGGGCAGCAGTGTGGCTTAGTGTGTGGAAACAGCCAGGCCAGAGAGAGAGAGAGAGAGAGAGAGAGAGAGAGAGAGAGAGAGAGAGAGAGAGAGAGAGAGAGAGAGAGAGAGAGAGAGAGAGAGTCTCTGTCTGTGTGGTGTGTTTGGCAGTGGTCAGAGCCAAGACACAGATGGGAGGAATGGGGTGTCCAGGTCAGCGAGCTCAGGACAGATTACACCAGTGTTATTCCTGCATGGCCTGGTAGCAGGGCGCAGGCAGAGCCTCTTGGACTACTTACAGTAACTGCTGGCCAGAGAAAGAGGCAGCAGCAGAGCAACACTGGAACACAACAGCTGAACTCTGCAGCTCCGTTGCTTATTTCTTCCGATGTGACTGAGTGAGTAATGACGTGTGAGAAAAACCTCCTCAAAAACAGTGATTATACTGCATAACATAACATCTGTGACTGTGTTTTGGACGACAAAATATTGTATTAGCACACGTTTTGAAAGGCCACACTGTCATCGGTAGTGGTATACATTTAGCCAAGATACTATCAATCACAAGTAAAAAAGCAATTACAAGAACCTGAACCCCGACTATAAAACAATGGCTAGAAATTATAGAAGAGATTTACACTATGGAAAAATGACTTATCAGCTAAGAGTGAGAGAATATGTTTTCATTCATAAATTGAAGAAATGGATTATTTATGACAGTGGAAATAGCTTTTGACCTAACTGACGTATAAATTTCAAGATGCTGGATTTGTACTTTGATGGTGGAAACCTGTAGCCATGAATGTTTGTTATAGTTTGCTTTATTATGACTAAATTTATCATTTCCTATTGTTAGTCTCTCGATTGGACAAACCCAAATAAAGATTTGGAAAAAAATATATATTGGCACGACTCTAATAGCGTCAAAATTCCCTGATCAGGAGGATCCCTGTAGTACCTACCCGTGTCCAGACGGAGCGATGAAATACAGGCAGCACTGCACTCTGCTGTCGGGCATCAGCCGCCTGTTGACCCGGGACTCTGCGTTGAGGTAATCCTCAAACTTACTGTCGATGTAGTCGATGACCGGCTGCCAGCTGAGGACCACACAGCATGGAAGATTTTAAAAACAGGATGAAGGACTTTCTGACCACTGAATGCACATGCCCTATTACTGAACTCTGATTATCGATTGTTTGATGTCATTTTTTTAACTGGATTATTCCTGGTAAAATAAAGGTTAAAAAAAATAATAATAATTCACATCAACGTCAGGTACAGTGAGTATGTTTACATGCACACTAATATTCCACTATTATTCTGAATATGACAATATTACGAATTTTCCGCTTGGATATTCCGAATAAGGCCTTTTTCAGTATTTAGCATTTTCCGATTAAGACACCTGGGATATGCCCTATTATTCAGGCTTTACAGGCATTCTTTGGACATGTATACAGCGAATTTGGAATATGCGTCTCAATCAGGGTTTTTACCAAAGTTTTCAACAGTCCACGGCCGGTTTAGGGCAAATGCGTGATTTATGGTCCTGCGGAGGCTCCGCGCAGAGCTTTCTCCTTAGCCTATGTAAGTGGCCTGAAGTTTATACTTGTGCGTTGGTGTGTGCATCGATCTCTTAAAGAGAATAGCAGGTCCGGCGTGTGTGTGTGTGTGTGTGTGTGTGTGTGTGTGTGTGTGTGTGTGTGGAATGTGTGGTAGAGCGAGTGACGGTGATTATCTTCAGAGTGAGTAGCGACTCTAGAGTCCTAGTGAGAGAACCAAAGTGTCTCCCCTGATCTTTCTGACCACGGTGGGAAATCTGGAGCAGGAGAAGTTTACCCTCTCCTTGATTTCATGTTGTTGATGGAGAAGGAGAACCAGGAGATGAGTCGGGGGAAATGCAACGCTACCAAGCCACGCCCGAGAGATATGCGCTGCTGCGACGTGTAGTTACATTTTTCAAGAGGTGCACGTCAGGCGTCGGGTCTGTGTCTCCACGTACCTACGTACGAAGTCACAGCATCGATTTAACGCGGAAGTATAAATCACGCTTTACGATCAGCTCTGTGTGTTGCTATGGTTGTTGTACCCAAACCAACCAGCCAACATTCTAAGTGAGTCCGGCTGAGATGCATGCTCAGAAGAAGGAGAACCACAGTTACTTTTAAAACATTATCAAAGACTTGGATATCCACAGGTTTTGGGATACGTGCAAACATCGATACGGCGACCTTTTCAAGAATGTGATTGAAGATATGAAAGAGGGACGCTGTGTTCATTCGGTCAAACAAGTCCGCCACCAGTGGAAAACTTTGAAAAAAATTCTGTTTTGCATGGCTCCATGTCAATGGGAATATTAGTGGAATATTCTCTTTCATTAGCCATGGAAACAGCTTAGTCGGAATATCGTCTTTTTCAGAATAAGGGCAAAAACCGGAATATTATGTCCATGTAAACGTAGTCAGTGATACAATGAGAGTGTGTTACAGTAACTTAAATTAGCCAATGACAGAAGGCTGGAGCTCACCAGTTACTGTTATCAACGGCATCACCGAAGCCGGGGGTGTCGACGATGGTGAGCAGAAGGTGCACTCCTCCTTCCTTTACCAGGACCTTCGACTGCTCCACCTGCAAACACCAAGGACAGTATAAGTCTGCGCTGACCAGATGGGCAATTACTGTTTATTGACAATGTTTAATTATTTTACAATACAGTCAATACTTATGCTATTTATGCTTAAAAGCCATTTATCTCCACACTTGATTGCTTGGTGGAGGCTGTGTGAGAGCGAGAGGCATGGAGTTTTTTGTACAACAACAAATTAAAAAACAAACAAATTAAAAAGGTTCACACGTTGGCAGCCTAAAAATGGCAACATGAAGTTTTAAATCTGCCCACTGCACGCAGTATTCTGCAGCCTGTGATACTTCACGACAAATACTAGTTTATATTTTACTCTTTATTTCCAATTTAATTCCTGTTTTCAGAAAAGTTGATGTTCCACCAGTGAAGAGACACGGCATGTGTCTGGTTGAGTTTCTGGCAAGTTAACGTTAAGTTTGGGAGCTAACGTGATTTCCAACTGGGCTCCAACTCTTCCCGGTTACTGAAGCCATGTGTTTTTTGATGTACAGGGACATTAGTTCATACAGTCTAATTGAAAATACAAAAATCAGAAGGATGACACTGATCCTGGAGCTGTGGGAAAAACTGCTCAGTCAGGAACTGGTCAACTGTTGTCCTCGGGTCAAATTTGACCCGTTTTCAACATTTTTATATGAGAAATATGTGTTTCTTAACAACCAAATTGCCCCATAATAACATGGATGGCATCCATGTTCTTCGCAGGTAAGATTAATGATTACTTCCATTGAAATTTGGTTGTTTTATTTGATTTCATGGCATTTGAAAAAAAAAAAAACATTTTTAAAGTGATGGTTCGGAGTAATTTCACCCTAGGGTCCTTTGCACCATGACCTCGAGCCAAACAACCCCCCAGAAGCTTTTTTTCACCTGGATCGAATATTGGGCGAGTTAGCGTTATCAGCTGGTTAGCTTAGTGCAGGCGCTAACGGATCCAGGTTTGTATCTCGTAAATGACCCCACTAATAATGCTCGAAATTATACCAACTTCTACAGTAGTACAAATAGGTTATGTACTCATAAAACAATGGATTGGAAAGTGTGTATGTACACCAGGAGTTTATTTAAATATCACTTTTTTTATGAGTACATAACCTATTTGTACTACTGTAGAAGTTTGGTATCATTTTGGGCATTATTAGTGGTGTAATTTACGAGATACAAACGTGGATTCATTAGCGCCTGCACTAAGCTAACCAGCTGATAACACTAACTCGACCAACGTTATAACAAGGGAAAAAAGCTTCTGGAGGGGGGTTGTTTGGCTCGAGGTCAAGGTGCAAAGGACCCTAGGGTGAAATTACTCCGAACCATCACTTTAAATGGTTTCAAAACAGCATCCTGACCAAACCAGTCTGTGATTCACTCAACATCTTCTGATCTCAACTATTCTATTAGTCAAAATAATTCATAATATCTGCTTTTTTTTAAAACTCAAAAATGAGGTATAATGTCATTTTATTAGGTTTACTGACCATGAATTAAAAAATAGGTGTTGAAAAGAGGGACAAAAAAGCTTTAAAAAAGCACCAAAAGCGTCAAAAAAAGTTAAAAAACAACACATTTTTCAATTTTGACCCGGAATGACAAGTTCATGGACCACGGTGAAGACAACACAAGGGTTAAATAAACTGAATTGAACATATTTTAAAAAGGGACTCAAGACACCAAATTGAAAAGACATGAAATATCAAATATTGTTTTTAAGGAAACGGGACCATTGACCTCAGCTGGCTACTTCTTTACTTATTCAATGTACTTAAACAAATGCACACAAAGCAGACCAGAACTAAAACAGCTCTGCAAACCCATTAACTACAGTGAACCCAAACTGTTTTTGCAACCAGTGAGCATAAAGTCTAAGACGTGTGCAGAGCGTTGGGACAGATGGAAGCAGGAAGGAAGACGAGCGCTGCAGTTGAAGACCGCGGTGAACAAAGCTGCCTCTGAACACAGCAGAAAGGCCACAAGGGCTGGGCTTTGAACAGCGTGGGGTCGAGACACAACTCGTGATCAGCAGATGAACTTTGATTTAATCAGCAGATCTGAACCAGACCTCGTCTCTTATCATAGCCGCAGAGCGAGTAATGAGAAACACTCGGAACGACGGAGGTCGAGCCAGGTCCACATAGCAGCTAGCAGCCAAACATTGACATTACAACACTCCCTCAAATACATACACTCAAGGACTTTCCCTACAGGTATAAGGCTTAGGCACAGCACCTAAGCTGCTTTGGGCAGCACTACATTTAATTTAATTAATGTAAAAATCAATGTGAGCATCAAAACTAACTAAATTACTTAATTAAAAGACTCAGATCTAATGATTGTAGTTGGCCCCCAGTGGGCTTTTTTATAGCCGGTTTTGTCTTTGATTAGCTGCTTTTCAAACGTTCAGACACAGATATGGTAATAATAATGGTCCAAAATGATGTAAAACAAAACACAAAACACTTTCTTGATAAAGTATCCCTAAACCCCCCCACCAAATATGTTTCCCACAAACCTAGGGAAAACACTGTACTCCATGTGTAACCTTTGACACCAGTCCAGCTCTGAACATAAATCTTTCTTGAGGTGTCGACTTGAGACACAAATAATGAGTGCCGTGAAGAGTTTGTGTAGCAGAGTTGTAGAATACTTAAAGATAGCAGCTCAGTTTCCCTGAGGGGTTGGCCACATTTGAGTTCAACCTCAGCTTGAATGAGCTGATACCTTACTCTTAAGTAGCACCACAGAATGCCCGCATACCGCCTCAGTGCCTGGGGCTGGGCTGCACTCTCACCACATGTCGGTAACGCAGCTAAACCAGCTTCTCACAGCTCAGCAAAACTCCTCAGACAAGGACAAGTGAGTCAAATATTTTTTTATCAAAAGAAAATCTGTAGAAAACTGCACTTTAAAATGTAACTCATTCTTTTGTTAGCGTTGCCTTTTATATTCGTTTCAATGTTCAAATTTGTTCAATGAAAGAATGTTGAAATTGATTTCCTTTCATTTGTTTTAAATTCAACAATTTGTTGTATTTTAGCACAACACTGAAAGCAGCAAAAAAAGTAGAACTGAGAACACTCTAATATCCGTTTATGTATCGCAAGTAATATTGTAATCATGATATTCAACCGTACCGCATATTTTCCTCGTATCGTGCAGTCCTAGACTCAATAAGCCATGCCAGTGAGCAGAATGGACAATACCAGCTGCCCTTTAGCGTTTGCTCCAACTGTTGTCATTCACAATCCGTCACACAGACCGCTGCAGCTCAAGATTCCCCAGCAAAGCTTTTAAAACAACAACGGCGGCTCCTAAAGAGGTTAGCGTAGATGCTGCGATAGCATCAGTTACTTCAGAACTGAAGAGCATTTCTTCATTGAAAGACGAACAAAGAACGGTACTGGGCTTTTGTCCAGGGAAAAGATGATTCCGCTCTTCTCCTGACTGACTTTCACAAGAGTTCATCCAATCACCTGCCAGGTATTCTTTTTGAAAGTGCCTTCCTTTCTCTAAACAGTTTCCAATGTCGGCCTCTCAGAAAGTTCTGTGTAACAAACCATATGGCGCGTCAGGTTAACAACTAGTGGGAAAAAAAACCTTCATCCAAACAATTTGGATGAAGGTTTACAAGTAGGGCTGCACGATATGAGAAAAAAATATCTAATTGCGATTATTTTGACTGATATTGCAATTGTGGTATGATTCACGGTATTGGAGGGAATGATCATTTTTGTATAATTATTCTCATTTTCATTGAAACATTTTAATGTTGTCCCAGAGTCCAAAATTAGCACCATCTACTAGGCAAATGCTGTCATAGTGTGATTTTGATGAAATTGTGATTAATTGTGCAGCCCTATTTACAAGGCCACAGTGTTTGCTGAGAGACTCTGTCTTTTATATGAAACCATTTACCTCATCAGATTATCTTGTTATTTTAATCTCTAAAATTCCCCTGAAGCAGGAGCATGTGTCTTGATAGAAAAAGCAAGGCATGTCTGTGCATTGGCAAGGACAAGACATAGCTCAGTGCATAAGGCAGTTTGCTGGCTAATCACCAAGTCTCTCCCCTTGCTGAGCCTTATTAACCAGGAACAACAGAGACATCTGCCCTTCTCTATCATCTCAAACAGTTAACACCCATTCTGTCCGTCCGCCTACTTCTTTTCAATTATGAATTGGAATCTATTACACACAGCAATCCTCTGGGTTTCATAACATTCTTTGGCATGACTTGGGAAACAAAGTGGCCACAATTATTTGAAATGTAATTAGTTTGTGGTTCCCAGAGAGAGAGAGAGAGAGAGAGAGAGAGAGCGAGAGCGAGAGCGAGAGAGAGAGCGAGAGCGAGAAAAGCACACATCATCTAAATCTCATTTAAAGCTTTAATAAAAGCTGAGGAGGTGTAATAGGCAGGTAAACTAATTGGAAGCAGCAGTGGGGCGAGGGCAGACAGAGCCCCTCAGTGTGTTGCCAGGGATTAGGAGATTTAGAGCAAAGTAGTAGATCACAAGGAACAGGTGAAGGGAAGATCCTCGTCACTGTACACAAACACTACAGGCAGAGGACAGGAGAGGGAAGCCTGTTGGAGCTCCTTCACACCAACAGTATCACCTTTCACTCTTTAAAGGGAAGCTCGAGTAAAGCTATGCAGCTGTGAGCTCTATTTGAGGAAACTGCCAAACCCTTCTCCTCTGCGCCGTCGCTGCAAACAGCAACAAAGCCCGAGCATTCAGGGCATAAACCACACGCAACTGCATTCCTGGCACAGTCCCGCCTGCAGTTTCAATGTGTGTCATTGCTCGATTTCACATGACAATAACATATAGTGATTTCACAAAAGCGTTAACATTTGCTATTGTAAACACATGCCTGGTGGGAAACAAATTCTCAGACAGTGGGTCACGTAAACAGCACATGTAAGGCCAAATTCAGCACTTTCCAATTAAGACAAGTGGGATATGCCGGTATTATTATGGTTTTAGCAGCATTGTTTGTATATGCATACAGCACATTTGGAATATGCATCTCAATTGGGGTTTTTCCACCGCAGTTTGCTACAGTTTACGGCAGTTTGCAAGGCTGGGATGGGTGGGCGTGCATGCATAAAAGAAAAGTTCAAATCGGAAGGAGAATCACACCTACGTTCATACATTATGTAAGATTTGGATATTAAAAATATCACAACAGCAACATTTTCAAGAAGGTGACTGAAGGAATGAGAGAGGGAGCCTGTGTTCGCACGGTGGAACAAGTCCTCCACGGGTGGGAAGCTTTGAACTTTTTCTGCACGGCTGCATGTAAAAAGGAATATTTATTTTCATTAGCCATGTAAACAGCTTGGTTGGAATATTGTCTTTTTCCGAATAAGGGCAAAAACTGGAATAATATGTGTATGTAAAAGTGGTTAGTGGTGTGTTTTATATTGCTTTGTTGGAAATCAACAGACTTCCTGGGTAGTTAGTGGGACTGGGGATAGTTTGAAACTACTAAATTTGACAAATTTAGAATTTGCAAATGACAATACTTAATTTTGGGACAGATATCGAAAAACTTGTATCAGAGTCAGAGTTGCTGCTTTCAAATACGGCTGGCAACAAAGACGCTTTGGGTTGCACGGGTGATTCACAAGCTGTTACCAGACCAGACGTTAAAATGAGATTTAAATATGCAGCTAAAGTTGTATGAATGCTTGGTGACCATCAAATACATCTAGGCATTACAATTACTAAAATGCTTCAGTTTAGAGTGGGGGAGAACGAACTGAGGGGGGGTTCAAATGGTGCTACAGACTGAAAGAGAAGACCGTGTTTGAGTCGCACCTATCAAGAGACAAAGGTAACCTGGGGACAAAATGAATATTTAAAAACACTACATCTTAACCAGGGCATCGCAAAGTGGTGACAAATCCGAGGAGGCTCTCTAACGCCCACGGATCCAACTAGGGCCTGCGTGGAGTAATAATCAGTAATTGGAGAGTCATGCTGTCGTCATATAACTAAGAGAAAGCTTCTTGTCTTGGAATAAGGAGGGGCAGTTTACTGTATACACAGTCGCGTGCCTGGTTTTATCAGTACATCATCACAGAAAGTTGTCTGTTTGGAGTTTGTGCAGTATATACTTTAATGGAGGTGTACAAGATCTACTATCATTGGGACACCGTAAATATAGCGCCATTAAGCACCCTTCTTAGATCTAATCGAATAATTTTTAATCAAGGCATCTGTAGCTCTGAGGGCAGCCGTGCATTTTTGTATGCAATTTCCAATATTTGTCAAACATATGGGGTCAGAAACGGCCTCTTTTCAAACATTAGACACCTGTCAGTTAGAGTCAACCACCTGTGATATGATGGGGTTTGTTTGGTTATCAATACTACATTGGTTGTCTATGGGAAACCCATAATCTGAATTCCTGTAAGACATACAGATCAGATTTATGAATAAGTATAAAGATGAATTCAAGTGTGAATACCGTTTCATTGACTGATGGAAAACACTGACTAGCTGCAGCATTACAGTACAGTTGCATTTACAGATAGTCAATATCTAAAATGTATCAATATATGCTTTTGAAAATGCCAGTTGGTTAGATTTTAAACTGTAAGTCTAATGGCTAGGAGTTAGAGAAGAGATAGCCTCCTTTAACAAACGCAGAGGCTTGGCTTATAGTCCTCATCTGTAGGATTTTGGTCCTAGGGTTACTTGTGGTAATAGAGAGGGTGTTTTAATAGGAAAAGTCTGTTGGGAATGATACACGCCCACTGGGAGCAATAAACACTCCTTGAACAGCTACTCTGTCTGGAATGCAACAGAAGAAGAGCAACTGGAGTATAGTTGTATATGGAGTACTACTGGGGTATCTTTTCAGCACAGTCACAAACTGCAGGCTGAGAGGTTAGCTAGGCTGTTTTTATTTGCTTTTCACTCTAACCTTTTTTTTCTCCATTTACCAGCTCATGGTAGAGTCCATACATGTCTAAACTGGGCATGCCATATAGAGTTATAGAGCTTCAGAATACTTTGGGCTACCCATGCCATCAACTGAATGTTGTCTTCTGCGTTGCAAGGAATGTGTCCATGCACCGCCATTCGTCATCTTCCAGTACATACATACAGTACATCTACAGTATATAATGAAAATCTTTTAAGATTAGGCTTTTAAATCTACCCATATAAAAAACAGCTATGAGATGTTGGCTCCTCAAGAAAAATAAAGACAACCCCCTTTTAGTAATATTTGGAAATTGAAGTCTATTTCGGTCTGCAATCAATTACGGCAATGACAATAAGGCAATAAGACATATCTAAATATATATAAATATAAAATATACATACAGTACATGCCTACCCCCCTTACAATGTAATTAATCGTCTTTGAAATGTAGAGCTAACATTAATGCTTACACTCGAGCCTCGTGGAGCAGAGGAAGTAAATATAGTGTTTACAGAGATGTTCGTATCCAATCAAGCATAGCCAATGGCCATCTCAGCTAGACTAAACTCATGACTGGCACAGACATGCCTTTCCATTAAGCTGTTTACAGCTTACATGTTACAGACACATGCACTTGAACTTCCTCACCCCTTACGTATGCACGTACTATATACCAGCTTTCCCTTTCTGCAGTATACTGTTTCAGAATAATCACAGTAAAGTGATTCAAGAAAAACTAAACTTACCCTTATCATTCCACCTGCAGCTTTTCTTATTCACATGATGCAGCATGATTGTAGCTCAACCTCATTCATTCATTCACAGCCCACACACATCCACAAACCAACCGTATCAATCAATAAGGTAGCTTTCGTCTTTATATCATATCACATCTATCTGCTGTTACTTACTCTAGTATTTTCTTATTTCCAACAGCAGGTTGAAGGATGTTTTATTCAGTCATTATTGATCAGTTATTACTTAAACGGCATTTAGTGAGACAATTTTGGCAAACAAAATTATACTATGGAATTTAAACATCAATAGACATCTAGTTTTTGGTCAGACAAGTGGTATTACATATCAGTAACACTGATTTTCAGCTTTCATTCTCACCCATTCGTAGTGCAAGAAAGTATCCTGGTTCCATATGGAGAGCCAATAGGGTAAAAAGTTGAATAGATACATTATGACATGACTGATTATATTAATTAATCATTCCAGACAAAATGTAATCTAGCCATCAAATTGCAAACCAACCAATCCATTTTTTAGATTCAGCTCATTATTACAAAATGTTTTTTTTTTTTTCATTCTGCTTCTTTTAACAATGACAAGTTTATTTCTGGGAATTTTTCCACTGGCTGTATATTTGACGTTGACGGCCTTTCAATTAGCATTTTAATGCATCCTTTCATCACAAAGTTTTTGTCAGAGGACAGAGCCAGTTATGCGATTGGCTGTTGCTTTGGTCTGAATGAGCTGACATCTAAACAAAAGAGGCAGGATGTTAATGACACATTGTGTCTGTATTTGTGAGATGTCACATAAAGTCAGATTTATTTATTGATCTAATCTTGATCACTTTGAGTCTCCATAGCTTAAAACCACATTGAATGTTTGAAAATGTGATAGGCCATTCCTAGCTTTGTGAACATGGGTTGTACATGCTTGCAACACTAGGTGAATTTCTTTTTCACTGTCAAAAGGATCAGCTCTAGGAATTCCATTTAGATGAAATCATCAAAAGTTTTCAATCTTTAGTTTCAAGTCTGCAGATCATGAGGGCGTAAAACAAAACACAGGAGTACCTCAGTCTTGTTTTGTGGTAGATTTTGTGTAAAATGTTCAACAAGACTATAAATAAATACTTATTTATGTCATCAAAAAAAAACAAAAAAAAACTGGAGTTATGTCATCAATGTTGACATTAAATAGGTTAATGTAGGGAAGTTTTCCAACTGTAGAACCCAATGATCCAAATTCCATTGCCTAATTTAAAATCTTAACATATTTGCCTTTGGCAAACTAATTCTCTCTGTTAAAGCAAATAAACCGGTTTTACTAAGACAAACAAATAGTTGGCAAGTTTTAACAGCTAACACATCACCTCACAAAACAAGATCTCATAGAGCAACTATTTAGTTGATGGCTGCAATGCTAAGAGACAACTGAAAAAGAAAGGTTGGGTGTTACAGCAGCTTTAGGCTTGGACACTAAGGCCAGTGTCAGGGTGACGAGAACCTATCGTGTTTCAAATAACAGACAAACCTGCGGCCCAAAGTTTATGGGATTGGAATTCCATTAGTGGCTGCGTCACACCAACGTAAAAGGGTAGATCACAGTGAACAAAGAAAAGTACCAATTTGCCAATGGTTGAAATGACTGGAGAAGAAAGCTGTTGACTATTTCTGAAAATAAATGTTTTACCTGTACAGTTTTTTTGATTCTATGCGAAGGACCCGGGTATTCAGGGGAGTACAGGTCTGTCAGAAAGAGAGAGTTGATCAGCGTCGACTTCCCCAGCCCAGATTCCCCTGGAAGACAAAAACAGAGCCAGAATGAGTGGGTGGGAGTGAACTCCAGAGATGCATTTCACACAATACTTGTTTTCTGATCCTCTTTTTCATGCCAGACTGAGGCACACAATCCCCAGATGTTTATCAAACCCATTTATTATGCAATCTTTCACTGTTTGACATTCTTTACATGTTTCAGAGATTTTTTTCAGTACAGGAAATGGCTCCTTTTAACAATCCTTTTTCTAAACGGGCAAGCGTTAACACGAGACGAAGGAAGAGACAGACAGAGTGGAAGTTCGGACCTCCCAAATTCATTTCCTGTCTGCATTTTTAGGAATCTAATGAGAGAATCACGGGGAGGGAGGAGAAGGGAAGGACGATTTTAAGCCACCAGTCATAATGAATTTTCAGTACAAACTGAAATCGAAAGCACAGATTCCATACCACTGTACTCAAAGAATCCAAGGCACAAGAACCAATCAGACACTTTCTTTACTTTTATTACCCCATAACAATGAGTTTCAAAGGTTTAATGGCAGCTTAATCTTCTTATGCAGGTCCTATCTTTGATTCTAATATACACTTTAAACATTTGAGATTAAAAGATCTTTAACATTGCTAGGTGACAGACCATTTACAGTGGAAAGGAAAAGTAGTTTTCAACCTTATTTTCTTTTTCCTTTCATATCAGCTACAAAAACATTTTACCCACCAGCTCCATTTTAACAATTTCTAAGGCAGGGTCTCTAAACGCTAGGGCTGGGCAATAGGTACCAAAAATCATGGGCCCTATTTTAACGATCTAAGCGCACGGCGTGAAGCGCCTGGCACTGGTGTGTTCAGGGAGTGTACAAATCCACTTTTGCCAGTTGAACGGCGGAAAAAAGGGTCCGTCCCAGGGCACATGGTTCTAAAAGGGTTGTACTTAGTGTCTTCATTAATCAGGTGTGTTTTGGGCGTAACATGCAATCAACCAATCAGAGATCATCTCCCATTCCCTTTAAAAGCCAGGCGTGTTTGGACCTTGGAGCATTGCTATTATGATGGAGGATTTGCTGAGCAGGAAGGAGAGATTTTCAGGAGAAGAAACTGATCTGCTCGTGCATGAAGTGATCATATCATAATACTATTTCACACTTTAATATTTTTATTTTTAATCTTTTGCATGTTTGTGTGTAACAAGCATAGTGTGTCGCTGTGCACAAGTCTTATAATAACAATGGAATGCTGCGTTATTGACTTTAGACCAGGTTTTTGTTGGTCAACGGCATGATCACTTTCCGCTGCCTCAAGATAGCAATACGCCCAGAATGCACCTGAACACACCTCCCTGTAAGACTAGCACGCCCATGGGCACAAAGATGGGCACAGGTATATTTGCTGTTTAAACAATGCGGGCTCTGGACGAGAAATTGACAACTGCATCAGACTTAAACTAGCAAAGACACTTGTGTTTGGCTTTGCGCTGCGCCGGGTGCAAGATAGATATAGCTGCATTTTTTGTCTGAACAGCGATTCACGGCTCAGGTGGTAGAGCGGTCGCCTACCAGTCGGAAGGTTGGTGGTTCCCTGGCCCTGCAGTCCCATGTCAAAGTGTCCTTGGGCAGGACACTGAACACCGTATTGCTCCTGATGCTGCGCCACTGATGTATGAAAGTTTATCTGATGAGCAGGTGGCAGGATGTATGGCAGCCTTTGCCACCAGTGAATGAATGCATGTGTGAATGGTGCCTGAAGTGTGTAAAGCGCTTTATGTGGTCGTTAAGACTAGAAAAGGGCTATATAAATACAGGCTATTTACATATCTCAGTATTTTCCACAAAGTGGGCTAAATGTTCAGTTGTAAGTCAAAGCCCCATATGAGATGTCACAAGCACTTTTTACATTACATGTCATTTAGCTGATGCTTTTATCCAAAGCGACTTCCTATTAAGTGCAACCTTGAAGGTACAAACTCCAGACAGCAAGAAGTAAGTGCAAGTACATTAGCTTCAAATAAGCCAAATTACAAGAGCCATATGAAAGTGTGACTGTAAGTGTACTGTAAATTAATGTGGGGTTTTTTTGTTTGTTTTTTTAAATCAGAGGTGCAGTCAGAACAGATGGGTTTTTAGCCTGTGGTGGAAGATGTGTAGACTTTTGGCCGTCCTGATGACAATAGGGAGCTCATTCCACCATTTTTGAGCCAGGACAGCAAACAGCTGGGATTTCGTTGAGTGATTAGTTGTCCCTCTCTGTGAGGGGACAGCAAGCAGGTTGGTGGATGCAGAGCGGAGTAGACAGGCGGGGGGTAAGGTTTGACCATGTCCTGGATGTAAGCTGGGCCTGATCACAGTTTTATTAAAACGGACTGATCAAAATAAAATGCCAAGACAGGGTTTCCTTTCCTGTTTGAAAAAAGCAGCTATAACAGCTGCAACACATATAAATGAAAATGTACCTAAAATAAACAGCCTATATTAAACAATAACAGGCCTATCTCTGAGAATGGTCCTTCGGCTGTTTACAACAACAATAACTGAGTTTTTGGAGCTAAAATATTCACAAACATGTCTGCAAGAACCTAGAGGGACTGACTGTGGTAATTTAATACCACCAACAGTGTGGCTGTTAAGATTGAGGTGAGTGGAGGGCAACAAGGAGCTGCTGAACAAAAGCTTCAGTGTGCGAGGAGAGGCAGCCATAAGCCGGCCTGGCACTGCAGCCAAAAAGCTGCTTGTGACCTTTACAAGTGGCCAGGGCCAACATGGGCAACCGCTGCCAGCAACACAGCCACTCCACACTTCATGAATAGGGAGGACGGCGAGATGAAGAAAGCATCACACAAAAGGATCCTTCACTCGACACACTCTCGGAGTCATAAATGGGGTAGAGCCACATTTATCTTGCAATCTCAACAGATATGCTTCAGCGGTTATAGCTAGTCTATGATGAAACATGCAGGACTGCTGTAAACATTTCTTCAAGGCTGAAAGGGAATGGAGAACTCATATGCACTGAAGGCTGATGGGTACCAGAGGGAGGCTGTGGTCTTGTGCAAACTGTGGGTAAAATCCATGTGATAAAAATGTCAGCTTGAATAAGGTAAGCTAAGAGCTGACAAGAACAGCAGGGTCAAGGAGACGCAGTTAGATCCAAGTCCAAGTCTCGGCCCAGTGTGAAGAGGGAAGACGAGGAGCTCTGGTTACAGAAGAACCAAACCCATCAAACTCAGAGTTATGATGGTGGGGGTTGTGGTGGGTTTAGTGAAGATGCCAATCATGGTTGGTCAGAGCTGTGGCTCCTTGTTTGGATAGGATGAGGCCATGAATCCGCCACTAAACTGAACCGTTATACAGAAATGTGATCAGGGGAGAATTGTCTTTAACTTACTGAAAAATACACACCAGCCCTTCTGCTCTGAGTCAGACTGAACCAATATATGACCCTGTGCCCAGCTTAACACTGGTTTATAATATTCAGCAGTCTGAGTGAGTGCAAACTGTCATAAAAAAGCAAATAGCCAGTAGTTACAATAAAAGAAAATACAGAACTGGATACTTCCGTGAGTGCACTTACATGTAGTACTGTAGGGATAAACGGATTATCGGCGCTGGCACCGTTTTGTGGCAGTTTGCAGATTATCTGTGTTGGCATTTTATTTGCCTGATAACCGATAAAGTTAATGAATTAAAAAGTGTTCTACTTGGACTCGGCTACAGCTCTGTGTCTGTCCCTCTGCTTCAGTTCACTCACCACTGAGTCTGACTTGTCCACCCCACAACACTAACACTGTTACTGGGTATTATGTTCAAAGTCTCTAATTTCATAAATAATTGCTTAAAGCATTTAGACAAAATTTTGTGTTGGAGTATGTAACATTCCAAAATCTTAATTTTGACCTAAAGATGTTCATATTCACTGTAAATGCATATCGGTTCCAAATATCGGTTATCGGTTTCATTAACTACTAATAATCGGTACCGGCCCTAAAAAAAACAGTATTGGTCAATCCCTAGTGCACTGTGTACATTATGTACTCACTTGGGTAGTGTGTAAATTTCAGCTTGTCTTCTTCTTCTTCGGTTTAATGGTAAATTGCAGTGGGGCGCAGCGTTACCGCCACCTATTGTCGCCCGACATACTATATACCGGCTTGTTTTCTTATTATCTGACAGCAGTATAATGGTACTTATTGGGAAAAAAAAAACATGTTTACATTTGTGTAGTTCGGGTTCCACCGTATCAATCGCTACGGCTGCAGCTTCCTCGCCCGCCATATTCACAATTTGACAATACGTTGGTGGTGCTGTAGCTTCCGCTACGAAGCAAAGACGGCGACCGTTGAAGGCAAGTAGTGTGCAGCGTTTCACACTCAACGTTTTGACCGCTTTGAGTGCAGCATCCGGGTACTCTGTAGCGCACTGCTGTTGGCCATACTTCGTTAGAGTATACGCACTATGTACTCACAAAAGCAAGTGCAAGTACAGAAGTGCACATTAGAGACACAGCATAGGTATGTCACATTTTGAAGTAGGGCAAAGAAATGTGTGTCACAATTAAGGGAGTGATTCCTTGTGTCTTGGATGTGATTTATGGGAGCCAATCATGTTTAAATTGAGCACTATGAAATATGTTTTTAAATTAAATATAGTTTCATTAAATTCCTCCAGGCCAGCATATTGCATAGGGTAAATAAATAAGCCATTGGCTGTCACTCATTACAGCCAGGCACTAACCATAGACACTGGACTGTCCTGCAGTTATTACAGTCTATTACAGACATGTGATTTATGGAAGGAGAGTTCAGTTCAGATAACTTTATGGCAAATTTAATCTGCAGTTGGCGGTACAAAAAAAAATGTGCTGTGCTACCATTATTTTTGTTAAATTGTAGGTTTACTGCTGAATCTTGCAGATAGATAACAGGTTATGCTGTATAGTTAGTTCAATCAGACTACAATTTTTAGTAAGGCTGTTTCAGAATTAGAATTGTCTAATCTATGAGTCAAATCTTTATCTCCGGTTCGGACCGATACTTTAAGTATGCAACCCAAACTAAACTTCTATACCAGCCTATGTGTTAGGGAAAAATAAATTATAATCACGATTATTTAACACAATTACTCATCGACTTTTGGAAAGATGTTGCAATTTTTTTAACTACAAAAACAGTGATCAGTTCGACAGCGAAAACACCTAGAACTGTCAAATTTCCCTTAATACTTTAACCATTTGAACTCCCCCCCCCCCCCCTCCCCCCCCCCCCAATTCAGAAAAAGACAAAATAAGAGTTGCTCTGCAAAACTTAATGTGCAAAATAATTGTTTTTCTCCATTACTCTGTTTTTGTGATCATTAGGAGCCGAAATTGTAATCACGATTAATTGCACAGACCTACTATGTGTCAAGTCTACCGTTTAACTTTTACTTTAGTGCTTTTTTTATTTTTACATACATTTAATCATCATAAAGTGATGTGAAAACATCAGATTTCCACCTTTGAAATCACTGAAAAACAGTCTTCCAAATTAGAATTCAGTGATAACAACAGGTCGTGGAGCACCTCTCCTGCATGGCTAACAGCACTGTCAGCAAAGGGGACATCACACTGTTGGACAACAGCAGAGAAAGCGCTGCCAGAGACTGCTCTGATAAAGGAGCAGGTCAGCTGAGATCACTGGCGTTCAGCCCCAGACCTGAGAGTTCCAACAGTGGAAAACCAAGGTGAAGAAACAGGGTGTGCATTGCAGACTGCTCTGCCCTCCTTTTCCATCACTATTTCCATTACAGTTGGGTTGTCCAGTCCATTTTTAAACAAGACTACTTTTGAAAAACTGCTAGTAAATGAGTTTGTTCAGTGTATAATGACAGACCAAAAACTTTCAACACAAGGTTTGAATTGGAGGCTCCTCAGTTGATTTGACTCTCCTAATTTTTAAGAACAGATGTCATTACAATTAAGTTTTAGGCCATTTTTAGGACATCAATTAGTTAAATAAAAATGAATACTCATTTTCTACAAATAGCATAAGGACACAGCAGAAGACTGTTAAAGGAGCTATTGTACAGAAAGTGAATTGGACTTGTTATATGCCCAGTGTACTACCGAGGGCTTACTTAACTGCTATATGGGTCTTTTGCATTACTCAGTATAAATGCAGTGTGTATTGTCAACCAATGGGCGGAATGGAGGCTCCTTGCCATTACATAGTTTCATTAAAATTCTCCATGCCAGTGTATTGCACAGGGATAAATAAAGAAATAACTCACTGTCACTCGCTGCAGCAAGGCACCAGAGGAAGATCACTCTCGCTCAGCAAGCCTGCCAAGCCGAAACCCGCTGGCTCACTGCTCTGCTTGCACAGCAGCCAACACGCTTCCTTTAAAGGAAATTTCCAGCAGCTGTGTAAACCATGGGGGTTTATGCAAAGGCACTTACCACTGCATACAAGAGGCTGGTGGAGGGGAAGCAGGAAAAGTTTGGCTTGTGAGAGGGAGCCCGTGTTAGATTAATTCATTTGATAAGGCTTCCAAGACACTGGGCTAATAATGTGCAGGTGAAATGAAAAGTGGCCTGTTCGTTTGTGAAGGGGAAATTCTGTACGTTCGACATTATCGCTTGAAAGCAGTCATCTTCTCTTCACCACTCTGTGTTTATGAATGGGACTTTCCCTTTAAAAGGGTTAGGAGACAGTAAAAGTTTAACAAGTCTAGAGCATGACAAAAGTGTTGCACATTTATCTGTTGGCAGAGCCATCAATTTCCTCCTGTCTGTGTCAGATTTTGTCTCCTTCCCCAAAAAGCCCCTCTTGTTAATGTGAGGGTATTCTTTCCAAAATGGATACAACAGAGCTCATTCAACTCTGTCAACCAGGACAAAACACAATGAGCTCTTCAAGGTCAGTTCCCGCCAATGTGCAAATCACTGCCAAATATTGACTTTGACCAACAAATGGCACTGGCCCACTTTGACTTGTCTGCTAACAATAGCTATCCCCCACTACATATACATTAAAAAAATATATACTGGGTTATAAACAGGGTCCCAACCGTGGCTCTCCCACCATGGGTCAGATATTTGATTCCCATCGCATTTCCAAAAACAAAATTGCACTCTCTCTTTCATTTATCTAGATATTTTCCGATAAGGGGGGGGAAAGAAAAGTCATATGAGCGCTAACAGTAAAAGTTCAGTTCAGATTCTATTGTTGTTTGCACTAATAGCTGTTCTCAAGTTGCAGCGCTTTACTTGGATTTTTAGTTTTGCAATTGTTTTATTTGGAACTTATCATCGGAATCCTGAAGATCCGCCTGTGGGTTCCCGGTCAGCTACAACAGCACAGAGAGAGAGTTCTCCATAAGACAGGGACGGTGTACTGGCATGGCTCTACCGTTAGGGTATGTGAATGGAAACACATTGGAACCAGCTAACGTATTACCCAAAAGCCCGTATTTTGTATTTTCAATTTCGTAGCATAAGAGATACTTTTCAGTTTTATAGCTTATCGTGACCTGCTGCTTTTGGGGAACGTGTTAAGTGCAGTGTAATACAGGAGTGTTCAAAATGTTCCGCATTTTTATAATGACATTAGTTTACCAGAGTTGCCAGTAGGCATAACGTCTCAGTCTAGGACTGTTCCTCTTTGCTACAGGCACTACTTTCTGTTTTAAAATAAATTAAAAGAAATGTATTGTTATGCATTTGTTCCCCACCATACCTTGTAGTTTATGTTATATAATGGGTGGGCATTGGGTGTGTACCAGTTGTGTAAGTGGTATAAACCCATAATGAAAATGAAAACATGTATTCAATCCTGGAGTGTTCATACTTTCCTGAGGGTGTAAGCAGCCTGGTTTCCACCATATGTATTGTCCTTTTAATGTCTTGTAATGTCTAATGAAGTAAGCACTAAAATATAGTGAAAACAAGTCAGCTGTTTGTAAAATAAATTGCCTTACTTCACAACTGTCTCTGAAATATGTGTCTAGAAATCCCATCATATCCCATAAATTCCTCAGTTGGTGTTTTATAACACTCCCATCACCCCCAGAAAATTATGGAAAAGACGCTTCATCTACTTCCAGCATGACAAGCACTTGCCTTTGCCAATTACCCTGCTATTCTAATGATATGCTGCAAACAAAATTGCCACATAACAGCCTCTTTCCTGAGAGTGCACAGCACGGGGAAGGGGGGACTACAGGGCATGCCCTACATGAACAAAGTCAGAAGGGAGGAGGGTAATCTTATTGCCATGGAGAAGGGTTCTTTAGCCCTGGAGGCAGGTAAGGGTTGTGAACTCGGGGGACAGGATGCGACGTCATGCAGGAATTCAGAGCAGCTTCCTGCTCAGGTACCTCTGGATAACATGCAGCGGAGAAAGGAAGGGCTGTTTGGGTGCGTCTCCCGTTGAATCAGCTGCTCAGGCTTTTGACTTTGGCTGCGTGAATGGAATGACAGGAAAACCTCCTCCCACCACGCAATCCAAGAGACACAACCGCACACATGCAGCAGTAGTGGGCTGCCTGTACTGCTGAATGGCATATTTTTGTTTTAAATACGGTTTGCCATACTCTTGTTTTACGTGCAACTTATCCTCCTCAACTGAAACTGTCTCTAATGCCTTTGGGCGGCCAGCTGCTATCGCTTTCAGCTGGGACGTTTCTGTGAAACTCAATACTGCTCAACACATGAGCATGTACAGTAGGAGCTACAAGTTCTAACACGGACACAGATCTACCGTATGTAGATGTAGCAACATCTTTTAAGACCTTCACACTTGAATAAGCAAACAGATTGAGGAACAGTAATTCTCGTAGCAGTGTTTGTTAATATCTGATGAATGCCTCACTGGGTCAAAGACTGAGGAGAAACAAGGGTGTAAAAGAGTGCTACAAGAGGATAACTCACCCACAACCATGAGTGTGAACTCGAAACCTCTCTTCACAGATTTTCTGTAAACTTGGTTGGGAAGATTTGCAAAGCCCACATAGCCCTCCAGGTTCTTCTGTAGCTGTGGACCAAAAATAAACAACTCATTTATTTGAGCCGCAGGTGTGTCTACATACAAATGACTATTCTAAAAGCTAAAAAGAATTGCAATTGGCTAACAATACATTTAAATGCACATAGTATTCTGGTTTTTGCCCTTATTCCGACTAAGCTGTTTCCATGGCTAATGAAAGTGAATATTCCACTAATATTCCCATTTACGTGTAGCCGTGCAAAACAGGATTTTTTTTCAAAGTTTTCCACCGGTGGAGGACTTGTTCGACCGCCTCCCTCTTTAATTCTTCCATCCAGCTTCTTAAAAAAGGTTGGTGTCGCAATGTTTGCCCATATGCAAAAACCTGTTGATGTCCAAGTCTTTCATAATGTTTAAAAGTAGCTGTGTTTCTCCTTCTTTTCTTTCGGCCGTGCATCTCTACCACAGCCCTGCAAGCTGTTGGCTGGATGGTTTGTGTACAACAACCATAGCAACGCACAGAGCTAACCGTAAGCCGTAAACAGGCGGTACACTGCTGTAAAAACCCTGATTGAGACGCATATTCCGAATGTGCTGTGTATAGGTCTAAAGAATGCCTCTTAAACCTGAATAATACCGGCAAATCCCACGTGTCTTAATTGGAAATTCGTAATATAAATTTGTGATATCCAAACAGAATGTGCTGTTTACATGACCTGTATAAAATTCTGAATATTGTCATATTCGGAATAATAGTGGAATACTGGTGTGCATGTTAACGTACTCAGTGAATTTTTTTTATGAGCCAACTTAACTACAATCTAGAGGCCCTGCAGACTGATGAGAAATAAGTAGAGTACTTACAGCTGGGTGTGAGAGCAGACAGGTTTGCAAGATGACAAAAAAAAAATGATATGGGAAGGCAGCGGTCCATGAGGCAGGTCCATGAGGCAGGAAAAAAACAGAGAGAAAAGAACCGGAAAAAGAAATTAGTAAAAGGACACAACTATTATCAGGGAATATCAATCAAGCTCATTGAGTTACTGTAGGGACAATGGAAACACTTCAAAAAGGCTGGGTTAAAATAACAGTAGCACATTACACAGATGTACTATGAAGCTGGAGAACAGGTCTCAGTCTCTATTTGTCAGTTAACGGACATGAAACATCCTACAATATAGGGCGTTTCTTAAATATTATAGCAGTTTCTTAAATATTATAGCAGCAACTATAGAGGCTCAGTAATGAAATGATATGTTGACACATTCTGCTTTGCAAGGACAGAAGTTAGTTAGTTGACGTGTGTTAAACTAGTGCTTCCCCCAGCTGTTTATAACAGAGGCAAGCCACCATCGCTGTATTCATGACCACCTCTACTAACATCAGAAGAGATTGATACACATTTATACATTCAAACATGAAAGCAGGTAAAGGAGCAAAGGCTATTCCTGTAATTAACCCAATGGCAAAAAAGACAAACTATATATATTTTAGCTGTACACATTTGTTTTTTATTTAATGCAGCGTTTAAAACCAGGAAAAGACAACACTTGCGTCATATCAGGATATTACGATATCCAAAATTTAAGATGATATCTAGCCTCATATATCAATGATAATATCGATATATTGCCCAGCCCTAAGTTAACTTAGCCAAAGAGGATTTCGATGGGATGACGGACAGCAATTTGAGGAAAATAACAGATACCCTGCCACGTATAAGTCCAAAGTAAAGACCCATAGTTGCTCCACAGTTCTATAATTTTAATTTACAGACTGAAAAACTTGTGCTGCAGAATTGTGCTGTTTTCTAACGGTTTGGACTAGATAAAGAGAGAAAACCTGCACATAACCTTTTCACGGGCAATTTGTATTCATAGTTAGAAGTGATGTAACATTATAGGATTGTCTAGCAATATATATTGATTATCACAGAATTGCTGTATCGTCATGTATCGTGTAGGGCTGGGCTATATGGGGAAAATCAATATCCAGATATATTTGACCAAATGCATCGATATCGCGGCAATATTATAGGGTTGACCATTGGTGCTTTCACAAAATATTTACAAAATGGATATAATGACTAAGTGGGTGAAGGAAAATAATACAACAGCTAGAACAGTTTGGCAAGGTCAGAAAATCACATAACTTTACTTTAATGTAGCATTTAAAACCAGGAAAAGACGATACTTGGGTGATATTGCGATATCCAAAATTTGAGACGATATCTAGCCTCATATATCAATATCGATGTAATATAAAATATATTGTATAGAGTGAGGAAAGTCTCAAGTCTTGCATTCACCAGCAGGACATACATTTGCCATAACCCCATGTGTTGGACCGCCACACTAACCACCTCAGCTACCCAAGATTCTGGTGGAAACCCTTAAAAATACTGCGTAGGACAAGAGTCTGAGTGAAAAGCTTACGTGAACGTCATTAAAACTGTTAGCACATCACATTACTACAGTATTCAACAAAGTCTGACCTACAGTAGAGCAACTGTACAATATCATCAAGACGTTATTTCCCCTGTGTTTATAGGAGCGCCCCCCCAGTTAATGTTAGCATTTAAGAATATGCATCCTTCACTTGACACACACACACACACACACACACACACACACACACACACACACACACACACACACACACACACACACACACACACACACACACACACACACACACACACACACACACACACACACACACACACACACACACACACACACACACACACACACACACACACACACAGCTTCCTGTGTTGGAGACAGTTGACGAACAGCAGAGCAGTCAAACATTCAGCAAATGGCTGCAAACATAACTTCAGCCCTAATGCGAAAGGGATTCACATAGTACACAAAGGCATTAGGTCAAAACTCCTGGCATATCGCATTGAAAATGATTTCTCTGGTTAAAACGGTGTGCTTTCACATAACAGGGCGCGAAATACCTTTTCCCAGCTCTACACGCAACGGTGCACATAACTTGGTACAGAAAATATGTTGTGTAAAGCACATTACCAATAACACGTCATTCAAAATATAAGGCTGGGTGATATGGAGAAAATCAAATATCACGATATTTTTGGCCGAATACCTCAATATTGCGACGATATGACAGTTGACAGTTGGTGCTTTCACAAAATATTTACACAATGAGATTTTTTGATAAATAACCATCAATAACATGGATATAATGACTAAGTGGGTAAAGGCAAATAATAGAACAGTTACAACAGTCTGGTAAGTTCAGAAAATGGCATCACTTTACTGTAATGCAGCCTTTATAACCAGGAGAAGACACCACTTATGTCATATTACGATATCCAAACTCTAAGACGATATCTAGACTCATATGGATATAATATTGATTATCCCCATCATAATATAATAAACTGGTAATCAAATGCTGTCAGTGTGTATATTTTTTCGTAAAAAATATTTTTTAAATGTAGTCTGAAATAGGCCATGGCGTGGTATTGCACGATCAAACTGGCCGGCTCTTCACTTCCTGGTCCCGCCTAAAACCATGGGAAAAATGCCGTCGATGACATGACGAGTCATGTGACACCGTGCAACCGTTTAAATTGGTATCGCATCAGAGACTCCTTGGCTGCATCTCATGTCGCTTAAATTGCCTCCTCGAGTCCTCCACTTGCCTCCCTTCCTTGCGAGGAAATCATTGGAGGAGAGAGGAAACGAGCAAATGTGTTTGAGAGGGATGAGACCTCCTTTCCTCTGAAAAGTCTCATGAATTTGTCAGCTGTTTGGGCGGAATTAGCAACTCCTCGCATATAGCTCCTCGATGCTCGCTACTCGGGGCAGAAATAAGAGCTTTGAGACGGCCTTCACCGAGGAGGAACAGCACAACGTCCGGTTCAGCCGAAACTATCAAATAATGCCCATGAGATGCAGCCAGTGTGACTCTTCATGGATCACGATGCAATCTTTTAGAGCGACATCAGATTCTGGCTGCAATCACGCATTTAGAAACTTGCACAGTGAAAACAAGAAGACAAATGTTACAGCGGACGATGGTGGATTTCCTTCGGTGGTATCCAGCAGTGGCTAAAGTGCTGAGAAAGAAGGACATATAGACCAAATGGGGCTGTAATAAAATATTTTTGGTGCAGGTAAAGCATTTTTGGTGCATGTAATTATAAATGCATGTACACAGAAAAAAGGTACATAGAGCCCTGACATATGTGACACAAAAAGCGTCAGTGACAACGGTGCTGCTATAGTCTGATGCTTTGTGGGTAAGGTGCTATAATCTAAGTGTCATGAACAATGAGCTAGGTTGCAATTTCTCAGCCAAACTGTAACCACACATGAACACACCACTTACTTCAGAAAATAGTAGGCTGAATTTGGGTCTGTTTGTGCATCAACTTTCAGTTACAGGCAGACGTTACTCATTACTCACTATTCCTACCTATTGTTTTACTGTCACAGAAACAAAAACTGAGGCAACTTTTTCGTGGTAATTACAGCTGTTCTACACAAAGTCAATGTAAAAAGTAAGTAGGGGGGCAGCACTCTTTAAATAGTTAAGATACTATCAAAAGGTGGAACAAGTGCCATTCTCTTAAACAGAACCAACATCTGTGTCTTCAGTTTAAGCTCCAGGCCAGTGTCACTGACAAATGAAATCACTGCAACAATAAGTGATATGCACGGTGCATTTTGCTGTTCTAAACTACAGGAAACAATGCGGTGAGCCTCCAGGAAGCTGGGGTTACAAAGAGGTCCAACTCATCCAGAGGCAGGGCTCTGAGCACTGAAACAGCAGAGAGAGGATACCAATGCTCTCTGACAAAACCCCTTCCCACGACCTTAGCAAAGCTCAGACATATCGTGCATCATCCCACACTATTATTCTTCCAAGCTGCACTGTTGATACCACTTGGCTCCATTCACACTGCATCTGAAAAAAGTCCCAAATTAGATTTTTCGTCTCACATGGGAAATAAACAGAGTTTGAGAGACGGGAGAGTTTCCAGACAATTCCTGTTTAATGTCTAATGGCAAATTTAAGCTCAGCTGTTTTACATTTTACCTTATTTCAATAGCCCCCAATTCAACAACAAGGAACTTGAAATCTATGGCAAAACAGATAGCGGAAGGGGAGGGACATCCAGCATGTCAGGCTTTATCCCAGCAACGTAAATACGTTGAGCCAAAATACTGATGTGATGAATGTTACTTTTCCGGTAGATGAACTAATAGGTCTAGTTGTGGCTTATTATCAGCTCTGTATGACAAACATAGGGAGTGTAGTCTGAACAAAGCTAGCTGCATGCCAGTGGGCATCATGTCTTACATAAATAACGTTAGATGTATCTGCCAGTAGAACAAGTGCGACATACCACTAAAAAAATGACATATGACACTAAAAGTAGAGGGGAACTATCAGTGCATGACAGTGAAGTCATGTCTGAAAGTGGAACACAAGTGACAATTTGAACTAGAACTATTCAATAGTAGACTGTTTTAGAGAGAGATGTTTTGATTATTCCACTGGGGTATGTGTATTTGTCTATGATATACACAGCGACAAAAAAAAGTGTATATCCTGTTGATATTGTTATGGCAGTCTGCATAGTACATGCTAAATAATACAACATGTTACCAATAATCCCCACAATATCCATTTTGTCATTGTTTCAGTCACACAATAAATTAATGAAATTATTCATATGATGATAGGCACCTAGGCTACATATTTACAACTCAATGCATCCCGAGCTAATGTCTCATTTTGTGATTTTCAGAATATAATCTCTATAAAATCAGCCTATTTCAATGCACACATTGGAGTATACTAAAGCTGACAGCATTGCATTGACAATTTAATCTCTATTCGCAAGACTTCATCTATATTCATAGAAAGATAGCCTAACTCTCTTCTGATTCCGGTTCTTATTGATTCCGATTCTTTGAGAGGTGGAGTTGAATTGGGTCACATGCTTATTTCACAGATAAGAGGAACATTTTATTTTGATTTAATGGTGATTTACAGTTTCACCGGGCTTCTTCAACGTAAAATAAACCGGTTCTCGACACCCAATCCTACCTGTGGTGTGATCCCAGACTTACAAACCTGAAAAAGGCCATCTCACTGCATATAGAGAAAGGATAATAATGTATCCTCCATTGATGACTTTAGAAATAATCAGGCTCTATTACACTAACACCTGAACAAACTGAGAGCACCCTCATACACAGCTCTGTCATCACAGACGTCCCCCTGGTATTTGACTGACATTCTCTTTCTGTCTGGCTAAATGCCTGACCTGCCCATCTGTGCTATGCCATTGCCACTATGCGAACAGCACAGACAATGTGTCACTTGGCTTGACTGCAATTTACCACCAACTTTAGTCCCATTGTACTCTTAGATGTTTAATCACTGCATGTACCTGTACTTCCTCTTCTTTTATAAATGGCAAGTTAAACTACAACAACTGTATGGTTGTGTGACTTTGTAATGGATACACCACATCCAATCAAATTTGAATACTGTGAGTCAGACTGCAGTGGGATGACCAGGCATGTAACATCAAATCATGTCGCAATATAATAACTAGTCTGTCAACTAACCACAAATTTAACAGGATCACGGATGAAATAAATGACGTTATGGTGCATGTGGATACATGCAAGTGCTAAATTGAGAATGATTCCTGTGGCTATGAATGGAGATGATCTAGTAACGTAACGTTCACTGACATCACATTGTGACTCAGCTGACAAGTTTTAGGCTTTCAGTAACTTTACTACAGACAGACCTGTTTGACCACCTGGGAGGACAACACTCACCTATGTAACGTTTCTAACATTCCTCACTCTATCCAATCGTATCGCTGGTAAACAACGTTAAAAGTCTAACGTTAAACCCAAATACTGGTGGTGGGTTTCACTGCAACAGCAGAAAGTTCTCTTCTCTTGTAATGAGAAGGCTTGACTACGTAGCTAACGTTACTTACAACAATAACAGGAAATGCCAGGCTAACGTAGTTATAAACCAACTAACGTCACAGCACTATTAACATTCATAACGTGCAATACTAAATGTTATTTAGAGAGCCAAACTCCATTCATACATTTGAAGATAGCAACGTATACTAGAACGTTTAACCTTACTGCTACATGTCATTCTAGCACTCATTAAGAGCCAGTTCTAAATTCAGCACAACTTTATTGTTTTCACTGCAATACAAATTCTAAATCAACCAGGACTGAAATCTTAAGGATTGCCATTTTCAAGTTACACCATAACAAAGCATGGTGGCCCGTTAGCGCCCAGCCTAAACTGGGTTAACTAACGTTAGTTAGCCTTACCTAAAACAAAATTACCGGAAGACTATAATTTCCCGATGTGTGTAACTTTAGCTAAGTTAACGTTAGCTAACTACGCTGCGCGAAAAAGCAATGAGACATTACATTCAGATTTTTACATGAAGTTTGTTGTGACATTCTCCTGTGAGAGTAGTTACCCGGGGCTAGGCTAACGTTAAACACGGAACGACTAACGTTAACGTTATTCCCGAGCGGGTTCCTTAATGGCCAAGCATTTCGCTTCGCTTAGCTATATAGCTAGAAACTGTTGGCTAAACAAAAGCCAACTCTGTTAGAGTTAGACTTGAGTCAACTTTACACACGGACGAGGAAATGTTTAAAAATCTGAGAAAACTCACCCATTATTCCGCCGTTCCCGTCTGCTTTACTAACCAATACTTCTCCGCTTGACATAGCCTCTCACAAACTCAACTCAGAAGCACCCAACTATAGCTAAAGTAGTAGTAGTTATACCGACTGTTGCACCTAGTGAGATCGAGTGGGATACGCACATTATTGGACGTAATGGCATCATGTGAATAACGCAAGAACGTCAAAGCAAAATGCGTATGCTCTCCTTGGTGAATACCGACTGCGATGCATCGCGAGATTTGGATAGCACCAGAACCAAATATTACTTACAATTATGTCGTCATACTATAGTTATTTACAATAGCCTACTTATAGGCATACTTATAATATTAACTAGGAAAACACCAACTAAATTCAACTGGTATGTGAATATAGACTTGCAAAAGACTGGGAAATGTCTACAGCTGCCTCTGAAAATAACTAATAAAGGAATTAAAATAACATAGCTCACACATAATCTATACAAATACACAGTGATTACAGCTGAAAGAGTGTTCAGCTCTAAAAGAGTGCAAAACACTCTTCCTGTCTCTTGGGAAATGAGACAGTCAACAGTGCCATCTAGAGGGTATTCATTTCCTTTCATTCATTCATTCATCCTTGTATTGCTTTTTTGGAAAGATCTCCCTATGGGAAACATCCTTAATCTCAATGGAACTAACCTTTTAACTCTATTAGCAGTGGCATCAAGAGTCAAAATGAAGATCTTCATTTGTCCTTAAATCGAAATGGGGTTTAAAAAAGAAGAGTAGTGATGGCAGACAGTTTGAAAGCTGATTTTGGCTCAGTTCTACTGTGTGCAGAGCAGCTTGTCATAGAGGGAAGCAAGACTTGATCAACTGTTCCAATAGGGATAACATTCACGGTGTTTCACTTGTCTGAGGGACACAGTTATTGTTATTGTGTTAAATCATTAGGATAAACCATTGAGATCAACCATCTTGTTTTAGAGGGAGTCCTAAGACAGTTGTGTGACAAATGAAAAAAAAAAGGGTTCAACTTCTGGCTCCTTTCTGACCTGCACACACCTGACCAACCGCTGTCTGAAGTGGGTGTTCTTACTCCATTGCTGGTTTTGGAAAGTTACAAACATTTCTCAGATATAGCCCTCCCAATTCACGTACAAGCATAAACTGAAAGCACACCTGAGGCTGACAGGAACTACACAGCTACCACAGGTACCTCAGATACCTCAAGGTATGAGGAGGGGTGGAATGTATTTGCACTGTTTGCACCTGTGTTGTACACTGCATTGTACTTATGTCTTGTGTCTGGCCATGAATGTATTGTATATATTTTTATGTGGTAGCCTTTTGTCCAAGACAAATCTTCCTTTATACATTTATCTGCTTTTTTTACTGTTGCAGTCAACTAATCTGCTAGATATTGAAGCATCAACTGTGTGCTGCTATTTTTTAGTTTGTTTAACAAAGCCATATTGAACATTGGTGCGCCTGTTCAATTTCTCTTGAATGCACTTGATGAGATATTTATTATTAAAATGTACTTGATGATGGTGACTATAATGCAATCTTTTTTCTGTTCTTTTTTCAGAGAGGGGCACATGAATGTTGTTGCCAAGGCGAACAGTGAAGTGTTAACCTGGCCCTGCTTGGGACAAATAAACAAATCTTGAAAAAGTAACACAGATAAGCAGTGCTTCATACAGAAAATCTACAATGGCTGTGTGTGAGTGACGGTGTGTTAATTGCAATCCATCTTATACTGTAGTTTTTGAATTATTTCACTCTGTGTTGGACTGACTGACAGAACGATAGAAAGTACAGTAGATTTACAGAGTGCTGCACAGGATTCTGGGTGTTTTTTTTTTTCTATCAAAGAGCAGAGCAGACATGAACCATCCTACACAAGGCAGCAGTGAAATCAATGCACAGAGCCTGAGCAGCTTCACTGAGCTGCATATACGAAGTCAAATGAAATGGAGTGTGTCAAAGAGGAGAGTGAGCATGTCACATTACATTTAGAGATGCACCGATTGACCGGCCGGTGACCGGAATTGGCCGATTTTCACGTGCTCGGCCATGACCGGCGACCGGCCGGTCAGTCTGACATATGCCGGTCAAATTCACTCGGGCGCCGCATGATTAACGCAAGATCAGCGCACCGCCGCTCAATCAGCTGTTTATGAAATGTTATAAAGTCGTAATTATACACGGCCGTCTACTCTACTCTCTCCCCTCTGAGGCTGAATAACTGGAACATGAAAACCGCGGGTCCCGTGAAAACAGCTACAGTTTATTGGAAAATAGCGTTGGGCACACTGACTGTGATGAGTTTCCTGTTCATCAGACCCCAGATGAGACAAGAAGCTAACGTTAGTGAACGCTGCGGTGACGGTCCCTCTGCCTCTGACGGCCGTCCGGCTGCAAGAGACGCTGTATTACAAAAAAAAAGACCCGATGTATTCCTCCGACATGCTGTATTAACGTTACTGTTTAAAACGCTTTACAGGTTAGTGGGGGTGCATACCGCTTAAAATCAACATTAAAAACGTAGTAATCTTCCCCCAGCGTTTAGTTTGTTGCTAACGGTGTGTAAAATGAGTGGTGACGTTTATGTTTTCAGGTAACGTTACTGTTGACGTTCAAACAGGCCTGCGTGTGTTTTGAGAAGTATCTTTATACTGCAAGGCTATATTTATTATATTAAGTTGGATATTGGATGTGAAAAGAAGGAAATGGTTCCAACATTGTACTTCAGATGTGTGTGAATTTTCCACACCAGGAGTAATTTATGTAGTTCTATTTTATAGTGATCGATTATCTATTAAAAAAATGTTCTATGTAAAATGTTCTTTTAAAGAAAAGATAGAAAATAAATATTTGTGTGTGCTGTAAAGTGGTTAGAAAAAATGAAATCGGAATCCGCTAAAATCGGTATCGGTATCGGCTGGCCTAACTCAAAGAAAATCGGAATCGGCCTAGAAAGTTGTAATCGATGCATCTCTAATAATATTATATGAAGCTGGCAGCTGATGGCGGTACATTTTTTAAATTTTTAACCTTTATTTAACCAGGTAGGCCGTTGAGAACAGGTTCTCATTTGCAACGGCCCTGGCCAAGAACAGCATAAGCGTGCAGGACAACATGCAGTTTCACATTAAATTCAATACAGGAATACAGAATACAAAAAGGCTACATAAAGTGCAGATTAAGTAGGCATTACAAAGCCGATGCAAAGTGAGATGTAAGTAAGATGAAGGATATGCGAAAGTGATATGGTAATAACACAATATACATGAACAGTCTATAACACTGCTGAGATGTAGTGAAGAGCCAAACAAACAAAACAAAACAGGAACAGTTCAAATGATGATCTAGTTAGTGGTGTTGAATAGACAGTCTATGTAGATGCTGAAATGTAGTGAAGAGTCGATATACAGTTAGTGCAAATTGTGGTCTGGTTAGTGATATAAGTCAGTAATAACACAGTTATCCGGAATAGACAGTCTACTTAGATGTTGAATGTAGTGAAAAATCAATATACAGTTAGTGCAAATAGTGGACAAGGTAGTGATGTAGATCAGAAATAACACGATATGCATGAATAGCCACCTTTGTCTCTGTGTCATTTCTATGTGCAGGCTGATAAAGCTGTTGTGTTGCTCTTGCAGATGGTGTTGAAGAACAGCTGCTCAGAGACTGTAAATGATGTGATTACACTGACAATACAGCATTTTCTGGCTTGATTAATATCTTTTGACCCACTGTGGTTTTACATTAATAGTGAAATTAAAGATTTGCCTCCAGTGTTGTAAATAGAGCTTCTTATCATCTACACACTACAGACTTTGTTCCAACAGATTAACATGGAATGTGTGCCCATCAAAATACAAACACATTATAGTGTATTTCTCAGCCAATAGAGAGAGTTTATGTATGGAGATATGTATTTGAGAGATGAGATAATATTGGTAACAGCCTTTAAAAGATTGAAATGTATTAATAGTGTGTGTGTGTGTGTGTGTGTGTGTGTGTGTGTGTGTGTGTGTGTGTGTGTGTGTGGTGAAAATCGGATTAGGTTTTTCTTTTCTGTTTAATTCTATTCTGAATGGAAATATTGTTTATACATTTTTGTTTTATACATGTCTTTATGTGGGATTCTTCTCTATGGCCTGGCCCCAGATTATATGTTACTCTCTACTTATCAACCAGTCTGGTTTCCATTACATTACTCTGTGTCAATCAAAACAGACTACAGACTTTATGGCTGTGCTGTTGTATTGCATTGCATTTGATTTGACAGTTATACCTAATGAGTGTATTATGTAATATACATTACTAGTCCTCTTTCCTCATTGTGGTCTTGCAATATACAGTATGTAGAATGTTCACAGTTCACTTGATTTTTCTTCTTTTTTGTTTGGCTTTTGCCAATCACACTGTGATCACATAGATGATTTTTAAAATATTTAGCAGACAAATTCACTTGTAGTACTCCTTATGTGGTGGAATGGCCCTTGTCAGAGTGATATGTTATTGGATTTGTATTAGGTTGCTGATGCATTACTGTGTAAGGAGCATTTTAATCTTGCTGGTTGAGGTGGAGTTGATTCAAACTACTTTCTATACAGTTAGGGGAATTAATCCATAATGCATTGTATTTTATAAGACTATTATATGTTTGTTGGTAAAACCTTGACTTTAAAAAAGCTATTAACTACAAATATCAGATAAATGTAGTGGAGTAAAAGTGCAATTAAAGGGAGGGACACAACTTAAGTAAGTACAGTATGCAGGGTTCAGCAATAAGGGTTACCCGATGGCCTGGTCTGAAAAGGCTGCCTTTCTCCCTTTTCACCAGCCTCTGTTCCTAAAATTAATAATGTTTTGTGTCTGCTTAATCCTTAATATTATATGAATTATAGTGTTTTAGTTTAATGTTTTAGTTAATTTGCTACTTTATCATTTGACATAGGCCTGTTTAGTGGGTTTATGGGTTCATAGTGTTTTTGCTATGGTTCTGCCTGTGATGTGGGGGGTAGATCAGCTGCTCACCAGCTTAATCAAGGAGAGTGCATGCAGGTGTGCCTGATTGGGTCCTCTCAGCAGGGAGGGGCTGGGAACTCCTAAGTTGTACAACAATGGGTAAGATAGTTCTACAGTGAATTACATTTTTTTAAATATTTGGGGTGCCTATTGTTGTGAGTGCACATATCTGTATAAATAGTAATGGCAGAAGTAACTGTTCTATCCAAATGTAATGGTATTGTCCAGATCCTGAGTGTTTTGTTGTTCTTTTAGTTTTACTACAGTAAAATATTAAATAACAACAATACAACAATATTAAAAGATTATGGGACATATTAAATAGTATTATTAAAAATAGTTTGGGACAACAAAGTTATCCTCAATATTTTGTTGATAACAACATAAGAGTGGATAATATGGATGATGTGGTCAACAGCTTTAACAATTTCTTTATAAGTGTTGGACCAAACCTGGCAGAAAATTATTCCAGATTCATTGCCATCTGAGGATTGGAATGATAACCTGGCAGTGAAGGAACTGAAATAATAGATATTGTAAATAAATGTAAATACAAAACATCTACTGATATGACAATTGTAAAAAGGTTATTGAGGGGATCTCAGAACCACTAAAATACATCTGTAATCTATCATTTCTAACTGGTAAATTTCCAAACAAAATGAAAATTGCTAAAGTTGTGCCACTGTATAAAACTGGGGACAGACACCACTTCACAAATTACAGGCCTGTTTCTCTACTTCCACAATTCTCAAAAATCCTAGAAAAACTATTCAATAACAGATTGGATACATTTTTAAATAAACAAAAATGACTATCGGACAGTCAATATGGATTCAGATCAAACTGCTCAACGTCACTGGCAATAGTCCAGGAAACAATATGTGAAGTTGTGAGACTATTCATTGTCATGCTTGGACATTGCTTGTGGCATCCCCCAGGGGTCAGTATTGGGTCCAAAACGGTTTCTTCTTTATATAAATGACATTTGCAAGGTATCAAAAATATTAAAATTAGTACTATTCGCAGATGACAGGAATATTTTTTGTTCTGGGGGAAATTTAATGTACTGGATATTATTACTTTAGAAATGTGCAAATTAAAAAGTTGGTTTGACAAAAACAAACTATCATTAAACTTAAGTAAAACTAAAATCATGTTATTTGGCAAATTTACTCAAGTACAGATACAGGTGGATGGTGTGGACATCAAAATAATAAATGAAAATAAGTTTCATGGTGTAATAATAGATGACAAAATAAGCTGGAAATCCCACATAAAACATGTACACAAACATTTACGTACTCAATAAGGCAAAACACATTCTGAAACAAAAATCACTCCACATTCTTTACTGTTCACTCATATTACCATATTTAAATTACTGTCCAGAAGTTTGTTCATACAATGTTAAAGACATTTTGTATTTCTATATGTGGAGTGAAATTGTAGAACGGATTGAGTACATCGTTAAAGCAATGTCCAAGTATGACCCAGTTTAAAAAGAAGTACAAAAATATGGTTTTCACAAAATACAGGGAGGAGGAAGGGTTTTGACATTACATTACATGTCATTTAGCAGACGCTTTTATCCAAAGCGACTTCCAATTAAGTGCTTTCAACCCTGTAGGTGCAAACTCCAGACAACAAGTAGCAAGTGCAAGTACATTAGCTTTAAATAAGCAAAACTACAAAGAGCCATATGAAAGTGCAGCTTCAAGAAATATATATATATATATAATTTTTTTATTTATTTTTTTATCCGAGGTGCAGTCGGAAGAGATGTATTTTTAGCCTTCGGCGGAAGATGCGTAGGCTTTCAGCCATCCTGATGTCAATAGGGAGCTCATTCCACCATTTAGGAGCCAGGACAGCAAACAGTCTGGATTTGGTTGAGTGATTAGTTGTCCCTCGCTGTGAGGGGACAGCAAGCAGGTTGGCTGATGCAGAGCGGAGCGGGCCGGTTGGGGTATAGGGTTTGACCATGTCCTGGATGAATGCTGGGGCTGATCTGTTCGTGGCCCCGTATGCAAGTACTAGTGTCTTGAAGTGGATGCGGGCAGTAATTGGTAACTAGTGAAGAGAGCGAAGAGCGGTGTAGTGTGAGAGAACTTGGGAAGGTTGAAGACAAGTTGAGCTGCTGCGTTCTGAATGAGCTGCAAGGGCTGTATGGAGGGATATTCAGGAGGGAGTTGCAGTAGTCTAGACGTGAGATGACTACAGCCTGAACCAGAACCTGAGCCGCATGTATCCTTCTGATGTTATGCAGCATGTATCTACACAATCGGGTAGTTGCAGCAATGTTGGCAGTGAAGGAGAGTTGGTTGTAAAGTGTCACACCCATGTTTTTAGCAGGCTGGGTGGGGACTACCACAGAGTTGTCAATTGTTATAGTCAGGTCTTGGGTAGGAGAGCCCTTCCCTGGAAGGAAAAGGAGCTCAGCATAGGCGTCGATTTCGGTGGGGACGGTGGGTACGCGTACCTACCAGATTTTGTCATGAGTCATTTTGTACCCACCACTTTTTTGAAAACCTCGAGCTCAATTTAGTTTAAAAAAAAAGTCCATAACACTTATAATTCTTGAGCGACAGATGCCAAAAAATCCACAACAATCTCTATCTCCACAGAGCAGACACAGCCGCTCTGCTGCTGCGCTGGCTGCACGCTTCTCTGTTCACAACACTGCCTGTCGGGACATTCTGCTTAACGTGAAAAAAAGCTTAACGTGGTTTAATGTACCTAAACAACGAGCAATCATCACCAAATTTCTCATGGCCATATCTTGTAATGAACACTTAAGCCTATCAAAAGAACTAAACCGAAATCCAACGATTATAGAAGTTATCTCACATTAGCGTTGTCTTCTTCATGGCGCCTATGGCGAGGAAAAAGCTTGTACCTAAACAATGATCAATGATTACCAAATTACTCTCTCATATTGCTCCTCATAACCACTGAAAACTGTAAAAAAAATCGAACCAGAAATGTGGTGATGATTGATCGTTGTTTAGGTACATTAAACCACGTTAAGCTTTTTCACGTTATGACTTATAAACTCCATGAGAACCGTGGGGAGTCAACTCACAGCCGCTCCGCTGCCCTGCTGAAAATGTCCATAATAATAGGACTTTGGGTTCGATGTTTTGACAGTTTTCAGTAGTTATGAGGAGCAATATGAGAGAGACATTTGGTAATCATTGATCATTGTTTACATACATTAAACCACGTTTTTATTCATTTGTAAGCTACAGGACAGCGTCTTTCAAAACATGACCTGCGCGAAAGAGAGAAAAAAAAAATGAATGCGTCATTGTACCCCGCACTTCTGGAAATGTACTTCCGAATGCGTCTCTGTCCCCAGCACATTTCAAACCAAACTGACACCTATGGAACTCAGTCTTGTCAAGGTTGAGTTTCAGATGGTGTGTGGACATCCAAGAAGAAATGTCATTCAGACAGGCCGAGATACGTGTTGCTACTTGCGTTTCAGACTCCAGAAAGGAGAGAATTAGTTGGGTGTCATCTGCATAGCTGTGATAAAAAAAAGCCGTGCGAGTGAATGATAGACCCGAGAGAGTTGGTGTACAGAGAAAAGAGGAGAGGACCCAGGACTGATCCCTGAGGAACCCCAGTTTTGAGTGGGCAAGGTTATGAGGTAGAGCCTCTCCAAGTTACCCGGTAGGTTCGGTCTGCCAGGTAAGATGTGAGCAAAGAGAGCGCAGAGTCTGAGACACAAAGATCCTGGAGTGTCAAAATATGGATCTGGTGGTTCACTGTGTCAAAGGCAGTAAGAATTTAATTTGGAGATAGAGGGGTGAAAGGGGAAATAGTACTTGATGTGATGGATGAAGCAGCAGAACCCACAGTAAAAGCAGCAAAGACAAGAGGCAAGCAACAAAAGCAGCAAAACCAAGTAGCAAACATCAAAAGGCAGCAGAATGAGCAAAATCAGCAGAACAGTCAATTTAACCTTAAGGCAGCAGATCCAATGACAGTGGGCAGAGAAGCTTAATAAAGTAAGTACTTATCTTAATATCTAGCTGTCTAGTAGTAAGTCTCCTCAGAAGTCAAATGCACTCTTTTGACTATCAGATTCATTGATTTGTTTACTTACATTAGTTATTTATTTTCATGGTCAATATAAACATAGGAAAAATGTCTTTCTATTGACTAAGAATCTCAAAGTAATAAAACTTTAAAATATTAACTTAGAATCTCAATATATTGACTTAGTATCTCAATATGTTGACTTAATATCGCAAAATATTGACTTATTATCTCTATATATTGACTTAATATCTCAAAATACTGAGTTAGTATGTCAGAATATTGACTAAGAATCTCAAAGTAATAAAAAACTTTAAAATATTTACTTAGAATCTCAATATATTGACTTAATGTCAATTGACAGATTGAGCAGCTAGTGAAGAGGTGGTGCCTCTTCAAAGCAGTGGAGGAAAGCAGAGGAAGAAGAGAGGGAAGGTCTGAAGCCACCGTGGGAGGAGGTGAAGAAGAGTCTGGCCAGCTTGCAAAGGGCTGAGTGAATTCGTAAGCGCAGAAAACAAAAGGAGAAAGAGAGGAGCAACTTCTTCAAGAATCCCTTCAAACATGCAAGGCAGCTGCTGGAGGACAAGAGGAGTGGGAAGCTGGAAACAACAAAGGAGGAGCTGGAACAGCATTTCAGTCAGCAGTTCAGTGATGCTGGTAGACTGACTCCACTGGGTTCCCCGGGGTATGTCCCTCGCCTAGCCCCCCCCAGCCGTGCCCTTTAACACTGCACCCCCTAAACTCAGTGAGGTCGCAGACATTGTTCGCAAGGCCCTTACGGGATACCATACAAGCTGTACAAGCATTGTCCTGACGTGCAGAGGATCCTGTGGAAACTCCTAGGAGCAGCGTGGAAGAAAGAAGTTGTCCCTTCAGATTGGCAGAGAGCACTGTCTGTCCTCATCCCCAAGGAGCAAGACTCGAAGGACATCGGCCAGTTTAGGAATATAGCCCTTCTAAATGTAGAAGGAAAGATCTTCTTTTCCATCATGGCCAAGAGGATGACCTCTTTTCTTACACGCAACGGGGTCATAGACACCAGCTGCCAGAAGGCTGGCATACCAGGCTTTCCAGGGTGTGTGGAACATTCTTCAGTGATATGGGAACAGATTCAGAGGGCAAAGACAGAGAAGGGCGATCTCAGAATATAAACTAAAACTCTCAAAGTAATGAGAAACTTTAAAATGTTGTCGTACAAATATTGACATAGTATCTCAATATATTGACTTAATATCTCAAAATATTGACTTAGTATTTCAGAATATTGAATAAGAATCTCAAAGTAATAAGAACCCTTAAAATATTGACTTAATATCTCAAAATATTGACTTAATATCTCAAAATATTGGCTTAGTATCTCTATATATTGTCTTAATATCTCAAAATATTGACTTAGTATCTCTATATATTGCCTTAATATCTCGAAATATGTCAATATATTGTATTACTATCTCAAAATAATGACTTAGTATCTCAATATATTGATTCAGTATCTCATTATGTTGACTTAATATCTCAAAATATTGACTCAGTATCTCAATATATTGACTAAGTGTCTCATTATGTTGACCTAATATTGCAAAATATTGACAGAGTACCTCAATATATTGACTTAATATCTCAGAATATGAACTAAAAATAGTAAAAAGTAATGGGAAACCTCAAAATATTGACTTAGTATCACAATATATTAACTTAGTATCTCAATATATTCACTTAATATCTCAAAATATTAGATAGACATTTATTGATCCTTTCGGAAATTCATCTTGCACAATACAGCTCATCAGATACACAGACAGACAACAGACCATAGACAACAGACAACAACAGGACCACTACACCCTCCCTCCCACAACAGTGCAGTATCATTAGCACCAGTGGGCTATCAATAGTAAGGTGCAACATAATGTGTAATACTGGTAGGAATAAATGGTTTGCAAGCCCGGTTGGTTTGTAAGGACGGCACCCTATATCTTCTGCCTGATGGCAGCACCTCATACGCCTGGAATAGGGGATGTAGCCCGCCACCGCAAATTGCTTGTCCTTTCCTCACCACCCTGGATTCACAGATCGTGGTCAGAGAATTTAACCAATGTCCAGCAATCTTGCTGGCCATGTTAACTATCCTGTGTAATTTATTTTTGTTTGTCACTGACAAAGATAAATACCAGGCAATGGAGCAGAAGGTTAGAAAAGGACCATCATGTCTTTTTCTACTCTGAACTGTCTCAGCTTCCGCATAAAATATAGTTAATGCAGACCCTTTTTATAGATGGCATCAGTGTTGGTATTCCATGATAGCTTAGCATCTATTATTGTTCCTAAGTATTTATACTCCACCACCACTTCAATCCCTTGCCCCTCTATAGTCATCTGCTGGTGGTCAAATATAATTTCTTTAGTTTTCTTTGTGTTTAGCAGAAGACAACTGGACCTGCACCATTCTATAAAGTGATCTACCCATGCCCGGTAGTTGGTTTTATCATTGTCCCGTAACAAACCTACGATCACCGTATCATCAGCAAATTTTATTGTAACATGCTCCGGTGTGTTGCTCTTGCATTCATTTGTGTACAGGGTAAATAAGACTGGGGAGATTGTACTTCCTTGTGGAGCCCTGTGTTTGTAATAATTAGAGAAGACACGGCTTTATTTACCCTGACACACTGCACTTTGTCAGTCAGAAAGGACTCAGCCCATCTGATGACGTCACTATGCACTCCTCCCAACTGCAATAACCTCTCCATCATAATGTGAGGCCTAATGGTGTTGAATGCAGATGAGAAGTCTATAAATAACACACAAACATATCGTTTGGGCTGATCAAGGTGAAAATAAATATTATGGAGCATATACAATAGGGCGTCATCAGTGCTCCTTTCTGTCCTGTATGCAAATTGTAGAGGATCAATAACACCTTGCACATCTCCTAGAACAGTGGTTCCCAACCTTTTTTCCTTGGCGCCCCCCTACTTATGTCTAAGTCTCTAAAAAAAGCTGAGCCCCCCCCCTCCGAAACTGAAGTTGAGGTAACTCTTGAGATAGAGCCTTACTTTATTTTTTGATACAGAGGAGTTATCAGCACTTGTACGTTTCTCCGCCATGTTTCATTCATAAAATAGTGATGCCGTGTCGGCAGGAAAAATGAGGATGATAGCAGCTAGCAGCTAACAGCTAGCAGCTAGCAGCTAGCTGCTGACCTGACGACAGCTAGCAGCTAGTCAGATCAGCAGCTAGCAACTGACCTGATGACAGCAAAGGTCCCAGGTTTGGCCTACTAAGTAGCCTGCCTACAATTTTAAGCGAGAACAAAAATACATAGTTTTTATACAGACTTTTGTATACATTATATATTCTAGTGTATTATCATAATTTGTTTAACATGTGCAAATATATTTTTTTTACCTCAACCTCAAACCAGATAAAGACTTGCGCCCCCCCTGTGATCTTTGCCGCCCCCCTGAGGGGTCCCCGGACCCCAGGTTGGGAACCACTGTCCTAGAACATGTTTTAAGACAATATTCTCAAGACTTTTCATTACAATAGATATTAAGGCAACTGGACAATAGTCCGAGGGTTTTGCCACTTTTGGTACCGGCACTATCAGTGAGGTTTTCCAGGCCTTTGGAATGTAATGTGTGACAAGAGGGATTTGAAAAAGCTGCCCGAATATAGGGTTAAGTTGTTACCTACACTCCTTAACTCCTAATTTCCACCGGTTGCGGAACAGCTGCGGAACGGCTCAGCTGCGGAACGGCTCCGTGCTCTGCCGTCCGTCAATACCCACCAGGTCCGGATTTGTTACGGCACGGCTGCGGCCATGACTGACAGCTGAAGTCACGAGGACCCACGAGATCTCGCAAATTCACGTAGAATAGAACCACAAAACAACACCAGTTTAGTTTCCATCCAGAGGAGTAGAGGGGAAACAGATTTGTGCTGTGTTTTCAAGGTGTAGTGCAGGGAAATACAATCCGCCGTGAGCACAGTGTATTTTATTTTGAAAATTAACCGGATGTTTTATTTTGTTTCTGTGTTTGACTTCCTGTCCCGCACTATCTGCCGTGTGCTGAATTGCTGCGGAGCTCTCCGGCGTCCGGCAAAAATAGAAGTTCTGCGTATCTGCTCCGGAAGTGCTGCGGACCGCCGGAGCTGGGACGGAGTCGGAACGCAGCCATTCTGCAGTCAGTGGAAATACACACATTGACTTTAATGGAAACCTAATGACTTTGCCGCCGTTCCGGAGCGGATCCGCAGACATTCCGCAACCGGTGGAAATTGGGGGTTAGAACCCTTCCTCTGATCTTATCAGGACCAGCTGCCTTTTTGGATCAATCTTTTTGAAGATTCTATGCACCTCCTCAGCTGTTACAACCAGGGGAGGGCCAAAATGAAGTTGTTGTCTGACAGAATTACGCTCTGAGGAAAAATCTGATGAATCAAATCTTGTATAAAAAGTATTTAGTTAATTTGCAAGGGTCAGGTCATCTCCATTTGTGTTAATGTGGCTTCTCCTCACCTCCTTCCCTATCATTGTGTACATTCCTTGCCATGCCTGTTTAAGTCATTACCCCTCATTTTCGCCTCAATCTGTAGTTTATATTTATGCTTGCACATATTGGTTAAATGCCTTATCTCCCTTTGACAACCTTCATCTGAGCCATATCCCCTTGTTGAAAAGCTTCCCTTTTGCAATACATTCTCCTCACTCAACAAATCTGTCCTTCACCACCTGCATTCCATTCAAAATGCTGCTGCTAGGCTACTTACTAGATCAAACAGGTGCACCCATATCACCCCTCTACTCCCTTCACTGGCTTCCTGTAACCTACAGGATCCAATTCAAAATTCTCACCATAACCTGTAGGGCTCTACATGGTCAGGCCCCTGCTTATCTTGCCAGCATAATTCACCTACACACCCCCTCCCGGTCTCTCAGGTCTATCAATCAAAATCTGCTATCCACGCCACGCACTCGTCTGAAGACATGTGGGGATAGAGCCTTTGCACCCAGACTCTGGAATGCTCTGCCAACCAGCATTAGGTTTGCTGAGAATGTGAAGACTCACTTGTTCAGGCTAGCTTTTGGGTAGCCTATGTCTTTTATTTATTGATAATTGTATCTGTTATATTTGTAGTTTATTCTACTGACTATTTTTACGATGTTTTTATCGTCTATGCACACTGTAAAGCACTTTGTGACCCTGTCTGTGAAAAGTGCTGTATAAATACATTTTACGTACTTACTTTTCCTTTTCAGTGCTACTTTGAGTTCTTTATTTACCCATGGTTTGTCAATGGGAAATACTTTAATGTTTTTATCTGGAATTCAGTCAGTCCACACAAAACTGAATATAATCTGTCACCATGGAGTTTAATTCCTCCAGATCCCTGCAAGTGTCAAAGAAGGTGTCCCATATTGTACAGTCAAAACAGCCTTTAAGGCTCTCAATCGCCTTGTTGCTCCACTTCTTAATTGTTTTCATCTCGGGCTGGCTGGATTTAAGCTTCTGTTTGTAATACGGAACGACATGAATCACGTTGTGGTCTGAATCCCGCAGTGGCGGTTTTGCGTAGCCGTTATAAGCCTCTTCGATGTTCCCAAAGCATAGGTTAACTGTTCTTTCTCCTCTCGTGGGACAGTTTACATATTGGTAGTCGTTAGGCAGTACGTTTTTTTATAGAGGGTTTTCACGACGCGTCATCAGGCCAGAAGTCGCCATATTGGAGGTACTCTGCATCACAACAAAGCACAGGCTCGTCAAGAAAACGGTTAATTATTGCCGTGTTTTAGTTTGTACCAATAGGTCAGACCGAGAAAAACATTTGGAATATTATCGACTTCCAAAAGTTATTAAAAACCAGGGAGAGGAATGCCAGAAGTTATCAGAGGAAAGGAGGCGCTGGTGGTTGGCAAAGCTCAACCAGGATCTACGAGGGAAAAATCGGTCTTGTTCGGTCTTTGAAATGAAAATAAACGATTGAGAGTCACTTGGCTACACCTTGAGTATCGCAATGATATCATACAGTTAAGGTTAGGTTGATTAAAGACGTTATTGCATTACTTACTTTGGCCTTCACAACACAACGGTACTGCGTCTCCCTCACCCATCCACACACCATCTGGTTATAAGCCTCCAAATCTTTGTAGGATTTAAGGTCTTCCGCTGTGTATGGGCTCGGCGAGAAAACTAGGTAGTTGACTATATCGGTATATGCAACTGAAGGAAGAATCACCGGGTCACCATGGATCCAAGAAGAGGGAGCCGACTTGTAGGAATCTGCACCGCCAATAAACCGTCATTTCTCGAAATATCGCGCCTTTTCTTGTGGTCCAAGTCCTTCCATGCATTTGCATCTTGGATGCGTTTTGATGAGCTTTTCTGTTGTTTAGACATAAAATATTAAAGTATCCAAAGTGCACAATACTCCATTACTACATTCAGTTGTTTACACCGAGTGCCTCCAATATGGCCGCACATCCAGGTAACAAGCACTAGAGGCACAGGCTGTGCACCAAAATACAACAAACCACTCCAGCCAATCATCGACAAGATGGTTGGGGGAGGGGGTGGGGGTTAGTGACAGTTAGTCAGTTAGTCATGACAGTTACGGAAACATGGGGGGAGGGGCGAGCTTGCTCTGTTTTGTTTGAAATTTACTTGGAATGTCAACAGAAGTAACTACGCAGGAACTCAGTGCAACTGGACAAAGCTCCCACTGCTGTAGATGGTATATATATACAGTTGTGTTCAAAATAATAGCAGTCCAACATCACTAACCTCATAAATCAAATATTTTTGTAGAAGTGATAATTCCACATGGCAAATAATTTACTAGTAAGTGTTGTAGAGTTATAGAAAACCAACAGACCCAACAGTCATGACATGCATGCTGCTCATTCTGTGTAACTGAATCTGTAATTGAAAGGGGCATGTTCAAAATAATAGCAGTGTTGTGTTCAATTAGTGAGGTGTATGATTCTGTGAAGGAACAGGTGTCAATTATGGCCCATATTTAAGGAAGGAAGGAAGCAAATGTTGTGCATGCTGGTTATAGTGCATTTCACACTGAAATACTCAGCAAAATGGGTCGTTCTAGACATTTCTCTGAGGAACAGCAGACTTGATTGGAGAGGGGAAAACATATAAAGAAGTACAGAAAAGTATAGGCTGCTCAGCCAAAATGATTTCAAATGCCTTGAAATGGCATCCAAAGCCTGAACGACGTGGGAAAAAACGGTCAACTACCATTTGAATGAATCAAAGAATAGCTAAAATGGCAAAGGCTCAACCAATGATCAGCTCCAGGAAAATCAAAGAAGACTTAAAGTTACCTGTGAGTACTGTTATGATCAGAAGAAGGCTATGTGAAGCTAAGCTATCAGCTAGAAGCCCCCGCAAAGTCCCACTGCTGAAAAAAAGACATGTACTGACTAGGTTGAAATTTGCCAAAGGACACATTGACTGCCCAAAGGAGAATTGGGGCAACATTCTGTGGACCGATGAGAGCAAAATTGTTCTTTTTGGGTCTAGGGGCCACAGACAGTTTGTCCGATGACCCCCATGCACTGAATTCAAGCCAGAGTACACTGTGAAGACAGTAAAGCATGGTGGTGCAAAAATCATGTTACGGGGATGTTTCTCATACTGTGATGTTGGGCCTATTTATCGCATACCAGGGATCATGGATCAGTTCCAATACATCAAAATACTTGAAGAGGTCATGTTGCCTTATGCTGAAGAGGAAATGCCTTTGAAATGGGTCAACAAGACAATGCGAGCAAAGTCTTTCCATGCCAATCTCTAGGTATGGTGAAGGGTATGTGATGATGTGGGGCTATTTTAATTCCAAAGGCCAAGGGAACTTTATCAGGATGCATAGTATCCTGGATTCATGAAATATCTGGCCTTTAAAAATAAAAACCTGCCTGCCTCTATAGGAATTTAACATAGGGGTGTACTCACTTATGCTCCCTGTATTTTAAGGAAGAACATTTATTTATTCACGATACATTATTCATTCACAAAGAAAATTGGTGTCCTTAAAGGTTGGATTTTTCCTCATTTTTTTAATTACGGTATTAAGATCAATTTCCAAAAGATGTTTTTTTTATTCCTCTTTTTAGTCAAATATAGCATGGGTGTACTCATTTATGCTGAGCACTATATATATATCGCAAGCTCACTAAAGAAGTTTGATAAGCTTGTAGACAGATTGCAAAGCCTTATTAACATCAATTGTATTTATGGGTTTTTCAGGTTTTTTTTCAATATAATATACTGTACATATGCTACAATTGTTGTGCAATGAGAGGGGCTGCAGGTTTCATTTTCCCCAATTTTACTCCCATTTCATTTTTTGTATATGTTCTAAATGTAACTGACTTAAACACAGGACTTTCAATGTTTATGATCTAAGCTCCAACTGTATCACATCACATTTTCTACGGGAAAATGATTTATATTAATACAGTACTTCTGGAAACAAAAACATCATAAATAGCTCATCCTACCTAACAAATCAATTTATTTTTCAGGCTCAGATTCATCTGATTCATATTCTTCAGACTCTGAATCTTCCTCTTCTTCCAGTGACAGGAGGAAGAGGAAGAAGAAGGCCAAGAGGAAGAGCATAAAAAAGGATAAAGGGGCACAGTTTGGCAAAAGAAGTAAGCTAAATATTTTGTTCGAACTTTTAATTGACAAATAGTCACATTTGTTGCACAGTGCAGGATTTCATTCATCAAAGTTACTGTGAGAAGCCCACCTGCCCAATATTTAAGAGTCCTTTCCTATAGTACATTATATGTGTGGCCAGAAGCAATGCTTTATTGAACTGCAGGATGTTTAGGGTGACAGGACTATGGCTTGGTAAACAAGCCAACAGGTGCTAGGCTTGGTGCGGTGTATATACAGTATATATTTTCAAACTGGTTTGATATCAAGCCCAACACTGGACCAGACCAGTATACTGAATTTACCACTAGGTGTCGCACTTGTGTCAGCTGCTCCCGAATTAGACAAATGAGAGAGCCCATAATGAGTGTAGTGACACCAGACCACATGGAATGGGTAATGCGCCTCGAAGCCATGACTTTTTAACTGCAGTGAGCTTGAATAACCTCTTTGGTGTAGGTGTTTACACTTACCCTCCTCTTTTTCAGCTCTTTCATCCGCTTTAAATTATTATTTTTCTTTAAGACTAACAGCCATAGTTCATCTCTCAAGACAAAAAACACAAACTAAGTGTGCTGTTTGGCCGTTCCCCCTCCCACCATAGTTCCCACTGCTACTGTATGGCATTATATATGTGCCTCAATCCTGAGCGAGTAATTGTATGTTTTGAGCACAGAGAACTATATTTTGCAAGTACATTACATTTTGAACAGAAATTAACACTCGCATAAGATAATTTCGTTTGAGCAAAGAAAAACCTACTCCGCACTCAATAAATGTATTTGCCTGTTTGCTATTATCCATATTAACGTGCAATAATAACCCTTCTCACGCAGTTTCCTCAGGTGCTCTCTCACAAACTCGGTCTCTGCGTGCAGTCAGACGCCTCTGGTCTCCAGTAAAACCATAGTTCATCTTTATTATCATGGCCTCTATTGGAAAGAAAGTTTTCACTAGGTGGAAATTTCACCAAAGCCTTCCAGCTGTGAAAATGCTTTATAGGCTACTGCCTGAATTTAGGCCTACTTCATGAAAAACAGGTTTTTTCTTCTTCTAATGTTACATCGTTTTGTCGTTTTATAGAATAAATTGAAGTAAACTTAATATACATTTGTTTTCCTTGTCTTTATTTGCATATTTGGTATTGAAGTAATCCAAAAGTAATGGAAAGTCATCAGGTTATTGAATTAGTTACATTTTATAACATGTAATTGTATCAGAATACATTTTTAAAGTAACCCTTCCCAACCGTGCTGATAACCTACTTATACATAGCCAAAGTAAACTATCATCTGAGAAATGTTATAATCTAAAAAACATGTTTTTAGACAGCATGTTCTACAGTTTATTCTAAAGTTTAAATACAAATGCCTATTGGCTATGGCTAGGATGCTATAAGGGATAAATGTATTATTAGCTTCCACCACACGTTATCTTATCTCAGTGATGCGGAAAACGCGGATGGAATCACGGAATCTACACATGAAAATGGAATTCTCTTATACACGTGGAATCGCACGGAATTTGCATATATTTTGTTGATTTTTTTTTACTTCCTTCTCATTTTTCAGTTTAAAACAACAAGCGTAGAAAGGTCTCTACCTAAACCGTGGCCAAATGGCATTGTTAAACATGTTTCCTAGTAACCATACGTCCTCACGTTCACATTGTGCGTTTGTTGCGTGGGGAAAAAAATGTCGAAGCGAGTGGCTTCTGATAAGCAAACGGTGACAAAAAAATTAAGAAACTCTCAATTGACTGCTAAATACTGGGCTGAACACTACTACGAGTCTGGACAACTGTTTTGTACGTTTTGTCAACATACTGGACCTGCAAAGACACATGTAACGACCATTTGAAATCAAAAGTTCATCTCAAGAACAATAAATCCACAGCGGGCAAATCCATCCAGGTTACCATGGAGGCAACGAGAAATTCAATAGATGCAAGGCGTGAGTTTGTGGAAGATTTTGTTGCAATGTGTGCTGAAGCTGACATACCGCTTGAGAAAATGAAGAGGATACTTCTGTTTCTTGTTAAACATTGCAAGCAGGGAGGCGCACTCTCAGAAAAGGCCAGCAGATCCGAATCCGAAAAAACGGAATATGAAAAAAAATACAACGGAATTCGAAAAAAAATTAAACGGATTTCAGATAGGCGTTGTATCAAACATTACAGAAGCACTACAAAACCTCTATCATGTTGTCCAGTGGGAAATTAATGCCAGCTCTATGCCCATTGTTGAACAAGAAACAGAGGTTGGTCCAGGTTGTGGTCACCCCAAAATTGTAAGAAAGAGAGAAAAACTAAAGAACTTGCTGGACACACATCTGCCAGTCTCCTGCATTGCCTGGGTGTTTCAAGGAGAACGATTTACACAAGAATGCAAGAATTTGGCTTATCTGTAAGAGGATCATACAGCACAGTGACTAAGCAAGAGCTTGACAACATGATTTCAGCCATCAAAAGTCAGATGCCAAATACTGGTTATCGACTGGTTCAAGGCCATTTGGTGTCAATGGGTCTCCGCATTCAGTGGTGGAGAATGATGGCCTCAGCATCGGGTTGATGCTGAAGGGATCTTCTTACGGCTCACAGAACTAGGTTGTGTTGTGCAAAAAAGTTATTCTGTGCGAGGCCCTCTCTCCTTGGCCCACATTCACACAAATCACAAACTGATCAGGTAGATTAAAATAGAATGTTGATCTAATTATTTAAACACAGAATGTTGTGGAGTAGGATGCATGTCATACAAATCCCATGCGAACAGCCTTAGTTATACTGTAACTTTTTTCCCCTTTTGAACAGATACAACATTGTTCTCTTTGGAGGAGTGGACGGCTATTCAAGGAAGGTGATTGATGTGTTGTTAATGTTATCAGCCTAATATAGATTGTTTTGAATTTCAAATGGGACCATAAAATGCATATTGTATGAAGAGTTTTTTTTTTTGTGTGCATAAAACTGAATGAATTCATTCATGAACTATCAGGAATGTACAATAATTAACAGTATCTCATGCATGGTTTAATGCAAGAACAATACTTTAATGCAACAACTTATCATATCTGCATGTAGGCCTATCATGATTTCTGAGTTATTAATGATCACGTCTTCTTCATAGGTAAGTCTGCAGTTAAGGAGAGCCAAAAAAAACTGACCAGTCACAGTGTGCACATTTTGATGAATTTGAAGTGTTGTAATCATGATTAACTTAGCATTACTTTTTTATTACATCATGTTTGTGGCTCTTCAAGAAAAGTCATGACCAATCCATCTTTAACACTGATAAATAACATCAGAATAACACAATAACTGTAGACTTATATATGAAAACATGAACATCATTAATAACTCAGAAATCATGATTGAAATACCTAGTTGTTGCATTATGATATTGTTCTTGCATTAAAGGAGAATTCCGGCCAATTTTTACGTTAATCTTGATCGCTATGAATATGCGAATACTGTCGATAGAAAAAAAAACGAGCCAAATCGGTGGCTCTCTTATATCTGCTTTCCTTTCTTACCAAGGCTAACATTAAAATGCAGCTAGATCTATAGAATACAATATGTATTTTAAATCAACATATGTATGAGAGTGACTGTTTGATTACTTTAACCAAAATTGTTAAAGCTACATTGTGTAACAATTTCTCCCATTTAGCGATGAAATTGTACACGACAACCAACTGAATATTACTTTCTAGCCCCTCCCATTCTGAGTGCGTTTTAACTCCTACGATGGCCGTATGCCAAGATTAACATGGACTTCGTCCATGAGTGTTCCTCCTAGTGATGAGGTTACTTTAGAAAACAATTACAAATTGCATTTAGTTATTTAGTCAGTTAACATGTTGGTTATTATCTCTATGTAAAATGAATAATAGTTTTACCTTTTCGTTATTTTGGTACCATTTCATTGCTAATATCAGCTATCAGGTTCCCAAACAAATGCAAGCTAATGTTAGTAAAGTATCACGCTATTGTAACGGGCGTGCATTTTCTTTAACAGTTTCATATCAGGTTGGATGCACGTCCATTAACCCTTGTATGTTCTGCGTTGTGTTCTATGTTGTGCTGAGTGAAGGAAGGACCCGGACCATGACCAGCTGCTGGTTGCTCTTTTAATGAAGGCAGAACGGTGGATTTGTCTCTCTACAAATCAACAGAAATACACATAAGGCTCTGTAACATGTAGTCTTCTCCACACAGCACACAGGTCTCAAGCTCCTCCTCTCAGCTAGTCTGGCGCGGACTGAGAGAAGCACCTGAATGATGGCACAAGGCCTGCGACCTCTTAAAATGACAGTACAAGTATTAACACCTTGGTCTAAATACAACATTCAGGCATAAATATAGGCAATAAAACACATCTTAAACATATAGAAAACAATATTCATCAGGATTTGGTGAAATTTCAACCATAAAAGTAAAGATTTAATTTCAACCCGGTTACACTATCGTTATTCTGTATATTGTACGAGATTAATAGTGTAAGGCAATGTTTACAGCGTAGACTACACTGTAAAAACAAGAACTTGAAATTGCTCATCTTACTTTGATTTTCAATTAAACAGAACAAAAAATACATAATGGCATTGTAAACTTTGTTAAAGTAGTTACTTCAACTCATTGTATTGAGTTTATTGTGATAAGTTGGTCTCAATTCAAAATGTATGGTGGCGCCACTTTGAAATTGTAGTTAGACTAAAAATGAGGCCAGGTCAATTACTCTGCGCATGCTCCACGCTAAAACAGGGTTTCCAAGGCAGTTCTGAGGGGCCCACATTTAGTCCAACCCCGATCTGCATACTGCAGTCAGCTGCAATTGGTTCATTGGCTGGTCAATTCCCATGATGCAAGGTGGTAAATAGAGTTGTGTTAAAATTTGCTGAAAAGTTTGCAGTTTGTTCGAAATACAAATGTAACTTTATGAATTCCGTTTATTAAACGTGTCTGCTTAGAATGTAGTATTTTGTTGCCTGGTAACTGTCATTGTTGTGCTGGTTTACATTTGTAACCATGAGTTAGGTGACTGTTACGTTTGATAAGAAGAGCTGGAGGATTGCAGCATTAGACTCTGAGCATTAATAGGCTTCCTTCAGCCATTAATCTGCAGCGTGTCACTTAACTAGCGGCCCTTTTATGTCAAGTGATGCAAGATCAGCAGCTTAAGAGGGGCTCTTGTTTCGCGCGGGGGCTTTTTTAAGAACTCAAACCTTAGTTTTTACACATGAAAGTTAATTTTCTGAACAAAAGGAAATTAGTTGACATGACTTTATTTTGAATAATTTATTATGTAAAACTTAAGATGTTAAGTTTGTGTATGTATGAAAGATAAATTATTTAAACAAAACATTATTAGTTGGCACAACATATGAAAGTTAATTATTTGAACAAAACATTAGTTGGCAGAACTATTTTCAAAACGTAGGAGTTTGAGTTGGCTGCAAAACTCAAAAATCTAGTGCAGTAAGTTGCCTTGAAATTTTGAGTTTTCACAACAATTTCTTTTTTACAGTGTACATACGTTTCTCTGTGAGCAGAGTCAGAGATCAGTTGATGCGACGGAGGTGCGAGGGAAAGCTAAAGGAAAAGGGGCAAAGAAAAACTAAAGAGACACTCTCCAAAGATGACGAGGAGAGAGTGGAAGCCCTTCAAAGACAAAGGAGAGAAGCAACGGAGGAATGTGTTTTTAATATATTTTTTTGAGCAGTATGAACAATGTCAATAGCTGTGATCCTCCATCTTCAACAGGCTTTCAAATCTGCCGGCAGTCGCGAGTAATCTCCCCCTGGCATTCGTCACGGTGCCACCGAGTGTAAAAGCGTGAAAGGCGGAGCATGCATTTCCAGGTATGTCCCTCTTTGGCTAATGTATTTTAAAGATGGAGGCGCAACATGGCTGCCGCCATTCGAGCGACTCGCTCGTATGTATTCGGAATGATTCTAAATGTCTGATTCTACGCTTACGAGAATACTTTGATTAGTTGGTGGAAGTAATTACACATGAATGAGCACATATTTGTGAGAACAAAGGTTTTTTTGCTAAGAATCAACTCAAAAAAGTACACAATGTAGCTTTAAACATACAAGAGTAAGTTGCAACAGTACATGTGCAATATATGTAGTATTTTAGGATGCAAGATAAACCAAGTTATTTATTTTTTTAAATATATGAACACATACTAATTGAAGTACCAAAGGCTGTAGAATATTCACTAAACAAAACTAAAAGCACAAGGCCAGCCATTAGGATGTAACACTATAGCTGCAAGAAGATTAACATTTGTCATGTGGTTAGCAACAAATAACAAAGCATCATCTGCATTCTCATTCTTCCTTAGATCAACCCAGCTTCATGGCTTACCAACAAGGTATTTTGCCATGACAAAACAAAGTGGCAGAAGTGGCAGTTTTTTTTACATTTCAGATTGTTTTATTAATATAAAAAATGTAAACCAGAATCTATAACTTCATATTCTAAAGTTAAAGTAAACCTTGTTGAATGTCATTTAAATTTGCTTTCATCTTAGAGCTCTTACACACCAACCAGACGGCCGACCGTTGGCAGAAAAGGCAGTCAGACTGATCAGTTGGGTCCCCGAGGACCTGTAAAATTAAAATAAAAAAATTGCCTCAAAACACACTGAGGCGACACCAGCTTGAGTGTACGCTCTGCGCGTGCACAAAACGTAATACGTCTCCATAGCAGCAGGCGGCGCTTCTCTGTGTTGTTTCCTAGACAATGAAAACCAGACGAACGCGTCACATGGTTCTTTTTTCTCCGGAAATTCACAGCCAGACTGCCATGGTGGCTTGTTCAGAATACAATCTCATATTGTACTAAAATAGTTCACCGAAATGTGTTTGTGAGAAATAGGCCGTGCAGTTGCTGAATCTGTCTTCATTTCAGATCAACAAAGATTTTCGTCAGATTTTGAGAGGCTCATCTGCTTGCCATTTCTGGGTGAGTCCCGACTGCCCTGTCTCCGACTGAGCATGTCAGGTCGGCCAAAATGAACGCCAACAGCTCCTCCAACGGACGATGGCACGGAACACATCAAACAGACTCGAGTCACCGACCTCGCCAGACTGTTCAACGGCCGATAATCGGGTTGGTGTGTCAGGGCCCTTAGAGTAAGGGGGATCAGGGTGTTGTTGGGAATTGGTAAGGGTACAGATTAAATTATTGGCAATTTATCAAAGCTGTTTATCAATATTAATAAAGTTATGAATATGTGTATTCATAACCTTACCAAATTAACAAAAAATCAAAATGGGGCATCACCCCTGGAAGCAGGGACCAATAACTGAACTGTGAAACAGTCTCATAGGTGGTGTTCCCTTTAAAATACAGATCTTAATTAATTTGATTAATTTATCTGGTATCTTTGAAAGGAACAAAAGAAGGGTGAAATTCGAGCACTGACCTGTTCAACGAGTTGTTATTACAACAAATACACAAATAATCACAAACAACAGCTCTTTAAAGTATAGTATAATTTATTTAACTTACAAATCATTAATTTTAAATCAATAACTCTTTAATCAACTACAACCAAAAGCAAAACAACAAGACATGTAGCAGATATGTGTGTGTGAGAGAGTGTGTGAGAGAAAGAGGGGGGGAGGTGACGAGACCTGGTGGTTAGCTAAGCCACGCGGTCAAGATGGCGGATGAAACACTACGAAATCACGATCACCGATGAGACTCTGCGAGATGTGAGGCTCTTTGTAGTTTAGCCCAAAGACTACAAAAATGGCTACTCCTGGTACAATGTCAGGGAGCACTGTGATTTTTCAACATGTGTTACAGACAAAAGGAGACACACAAGATGGCGGGTAGTGGAGCTGGTTGCAGCCCCACGTGGCTCTGGGCTAGCCGTTTAGCTGTTCAGCGCAAGTGTATGCGTGTTCAACGCACGTGTATGTGTGGCTATGGGGTAGCCATTAGCTTGTCTGTGGATGTGACTGTGGTAGCTAGCCAGGCCAGCTGTTCACAATACAGTGGGGCAAAAAAGTATTTAGTCAGCCACCAATTGTGCAAGTTCTCCCACTTAAAAAGATGAGAGAGGCCTGTCATTTTCATCATAGGTACACTGCAACTATGAGAGACAAAATGAGAAAAAAAATCACATTGTAGGATTTTTAATGAATTTATTGATAAATTCCTCGGTAAAATAAGTATTTGGTCAACTACAAACAAGCAAGATTTCTGGCTCTCACAGACCTGTAACTTCTTCTTTAAGTGGCTCCTCTGTTTGAACTTGTTATCAGTATAAAAGACACCTGTCCACAACCTCAAACAGTCACACTCCAAACTCCACTATGGCCAAGACCAAAGAGCGGTCAAAGGACACCAGAAACAAAATTGTAGACCTGCACCAGGCTGGGAAGACTGAATCTGCAATAGGTAAGCAGCTTGGTGTGAAGAAATAAACTGTGGGAGCAATTATAAGAAAATGGAAGACATACAAGACCACTGATAATCTCCCTCAATCCGAGGGTCCACGCAAGATCTCACCCCGTGGGGTCAAAATGATCACAAGAACGGTGAGCAAAAATCCAAGAACCACACGGAGGGACCTAGTGAATGACCTGCAGAGAGCTGGGACCAAAGTAACAAAGGCTACCATCAGTAACACACTATGCCGCCAGGGACTCAAATCCTGCAGTGCCAGATGTGTCCCCCTGCTTAAGCCAGTACATGTCCAGGCCAGTCTGAGGTTTGCTAGAGAGCATTTGGATGATCCAGAAGAGGATTGGGAGAATGTCATATGGTCAGATGAAACCAAAATAGAACTTTTTGGTAAAAACTCAACTCGTCGTGTTTGGAGGAGAAAGAATGCTGAGTTGCATCCAAAGAACACCATACCTAATGTGAAGCATGGGGGTGGAAACATCATGCTTTGGGGCTGTTTTTCTGCAAAGGGACCAGGACGACTGATCCGTTCTAAAGGAAAGAATGAATGGGGCCATGTATCGTGAGATTTTGAGTGAAAACCTCCTTCCAGCAGCAAGGGCATTGAAGATGAAATGTGGCTGGGTCTTTCAGCATGACAATGATCCCAAACACACCGCAGAAAGAAAGCACACTAGAGAGAGTGTTAGAATACTAATGAAATACTATTTAAGTATAGAAAAATATATGTTTGAAGACCGGAACAAAAGGCAACAATTCAACAAGGTGTGGCACATAGCGTTGTAACATGAATGGCTGAGAAATAAGAACTAGGTATGGTGACTGAGAGTTGGAAACCAAGTGGATGTGTGTGTGCGTGGAGGCAGGTGGGTGGAAGTGTGTGGATTTGTGTGTCAAAAATGTGGAGGAGAAGAATACTGATACCAATAGGAAATGTATTCTTGTTTGAAGTATGAAATTACATAGTATGCTGATAAATGTATTGCTTCTTGATGGAAATAATAAAAATAATTATGAAAAAACAAACCAATGTAGCATTTACTGGTTCAAACACGCTACATTAGTTAACACGACATCACCAATGCACCGTGATCATAGGTGCTTTCATAGAAATAGATGGACTCTATAGGTGGTCCTAAAACAAAAGTGCACTAGTAGCACTTATTATCAACTCACATTAATGTCATAACAGAGTTGCAGCATTAGCATTACTGACATTAATAAACAATAATAATAATAATAATAATAATAATAATAATAATAATAATAAAAATAATAAATGTAATTTGTATAGCGCTTTCAAAGACTCAAAGTCACTTTACAGGGCAAGGTAGAAAACAAAAACAAAGCAGAACAAAACAAAAAAACAAGATGGCGTGGGGCTACGGATAGGCAGAGGTGAAGAGATGGGTCTTCAGGCAGGACTGGAAGATGGTGAGGGACTCAGAGGTGCGGATCTCTTGGGGGAGGGAGCCCCAGAGCCTGGGAGCTGCCCTGGAGAAGGCTCTGTCCCCAAAACTGTGGCGGTTGGACTTGTGGATGGAGAGGAGACCAGCTGAGGTGGATCTGAGGGACCGTGAGGGTTGGTAGGGGGAGGAGGAGGTCAGTGAGGTATGAGGAGGCCAGATGGTGGAGGGCTTTGTAGGTGAGGACCAGGATTTTGTAGGTGATCCGGTGGGAGATGGGAAGCCAATGGAGTTGTTTTAGGACTGGAGTGATGTGGTGCCAGGATTTGGTGCGGGTGATGAGTCGGGCGGCTGAGTTCTGGACCAGTTGGAGTCGGTTGATGTTGGTAGAGCTGATGCCAAGGAGAAGTGAGTTGCAGTAGTCCAGTCAGGAGGAGATGAAAGCATGAATGAGTCTTTCAGCAGCGGGTGGTGTGAGAAAGGGTCTGATTTTGGCAAGGTTTTAATGACATGACAGATGTGGGGCTCAAGGGAGAGGGTGGAATCAAAGATCACGCCAAGGTTGTGGGCCTGGGGAGATGGGGAGACAATGGTGCCGTCGATGGTGAGAGTGGGGTTATTGATTTTGTGTGGATTTGGAGGATGGAATGAGGAGGAATTCTGTTTTATCGCTGTTGAGTTTGAGGAAGTTTTGTTGCATCCAGGTTTTAATAGCTGACAGGTTGATGTGGGAGAGGGGAGGATTGTGGGGGGATTTGGTGCTGAGGTAGATCTGGGTGTCATCGGCGTAACAGTGTAATAGTGTAATATTTCTCTGCCCAGAAACCTCAAGCCTCAACTGTGTGTCCCGTTTGTTTTGTCCATATATCTCCACGGTAAATTGAATGAAATCCGGCTACGCTTGTCAGTGATTCCCGGAAACGTGTAGCTCCCCAATGGGCAGTGGGGACAAGTCAGTCAACTTTGAAGAAAAGCAGTGTCCATGTTGTCCGATTTTCTTCTAGAGAAAGTTTCCTCTTCTGCAGAGCTGAAACACTGATGCGTGTTTCACAGGATCCAATGATGCTTCCAGAACACCAAAATAGTCCACTTTGTCTGGAAAATGGAACAATTTAGCACAAACGTTTGCGTGTGTGTCAACCTTTTAGCAACTCGCGTTGCGGGGGAAGACAAGGGAGGGGGAAGTGACGGGAAGTTTTACATTCTGGCCACTGGACATGGACTAACGCTGCGTTCAGGTTCCACTTAGCCAATGGGAATTCAGGACTTCCTGCTTCCCCGGCCATTTTGTGACCCCCTACCCTTGTGGTAATGTGTACTTTTGCATGGAGGTGTGAAATTTAGGCTGCAACAATTACAACAGGCCTGATTCCTTTGTTCCAGAGGGCATTCAGGCTCCACAGTTGCCTGTAGGCCACATGGTTGAGATCTCTGTTTAAGAGATAATGTTTAACCCACTGCTGGTTGGTCCCAACAATGTTGAGAATGTGGACATTGCACATTTTATGTTCGCCACACGATGAACAGGAAGAGCGAGCTTTATCTCGGGAAAGAGTGTCCACAATCTTCTCACTTGAAATTTTTGACTGCATAAATACTTCTTGCAGTTTAATTATTTAAATAAACTACAAATTGCTTATAAATCCCAGTCAACCAATTAAAATTTCATTCTAAAATAGAGCCAGGGCCGGCTCTAGCCCATTGCCCCCCCACCCCCAACCTACCACCTAGGGCCACTTTAAACCACATCCATTCCATGTAATCATTCTGATATACATTATAGATACACTATGTTATATGTATTATACTGTACATTTATATTTGATACATGAACTACAGGCAATATAATGGTCTCAGATCATTTTTATTTTTAGTACCTTTAGAACTTTACAAACTCCAACAACAACTGAATTAGCCATGTGGCTTTAATGTGCCCCTCATTTGTACACTCTGCACTGTCCCTGCCAAATAAATGAAAATAAGATTTATCCTTTGTCCATCCTGTCATTTGGGAAAGGTGAAATCTGGATTGATATGATATGGTCCTCTACTGATACATGATGGCAATAGGCAATACACTGACAGATTTTCTCTCTTGTTCATATGTTGAGATTTATCACTGATCTTGTGACTCATAATACGACATGCAATAAATACATTTAAATCATGAATAAAGTGATGTTTAATGGAGTGAACAATTATTAAAACATTTCAAATTGGCATTAGGTGTAAATAAATCATTGTTTTGTAAGCTTTTAAGTGTAAAGTAAAATAAAGATTATTAAATAGACTTACCTGCTGCAGGCTTTGTGTCCCCATGGTTGCTGTGCTATATATAATATTATATAATGTATAATGTGATTGCCCTAATGTGTTTCACCTGTTTCCCAGCCTTGTGTCACATGTATTATGTTTCCTCGTTACCGTGTTTATTTAGTCTTTGTCTTCCGCCTGTTTGGTGTCAGACCATATTGTGTTATGTTAGTTCTTGTCAGCATGTTTCTGTCTTGTTCCTGCAGTCTGAATCTCCCTACGGTCTTTTGTTTCTGTAAGTTTTTTCGCTATTAGTTTGTTCCAGTCTCTGTTTTGGTTATCAGCCTTTTCCTCATGTTTTTTTGTCAATATTTTTAGACATTAGTTTTGCCTGTTTCTTTTGACTCCTTGTGTTTTGGCCTGCTGGATTTTTGGTCTCTTTTTGTTTGTATTTACTCTTTTGTTTAAATAAATCCTCAAGCTCAAACTTTTTCCTGCCTGGTCTCCTGCATTTGGGTCCACTTTTTCCCTGCGGCACATAACATAGGCAAACGTAAAAAGACTTAGTGGCAGTTAAAATTGATACCTTGATAATCTTCCCGGGAACAAACGGGGAGCGGCAAGCTTCAGGGTTTGTAGCCATCTGGTCCACCAGGCTGTACAGTTCCATGCCCTTTTGAATTTGCTGCAGCATTGGAATCAGTCTTGTAGTAGAATGTAGGACAATTGCTCTTTGGAGGAAAAAAAAACATGGTTTGAAATGTTTACATTTTTAAATGAAATATTTTCAAGTGCAATATTCTTTTAAAACTCTTACCGAATGATGCTTTCTTTGCTGTCCAGGTTGATCTGGCTCGTGTATCCACAGCTTATCATTTCATCAGCGTTCAACATCAGACACTGAGGGCTAGATTTATCAAGCCGTTTGTGTTTCCAGGCGTTAATTATTCGCAACGACTGACTTAACTGATGCAGGCATTTACAAACAAGGGACACTTGGGTGAAATCACAGATTGCCTGCCTCATGAGCGAGAAGAGAAGTTGTGCTTTCAATATGCGTTCGTCGGAGGGTCATGGGGTAAATCCACCCAAAAAGGTGGGAGGATATGCGTAAAGTGCGCATAATTATATATACATATATTCTGCAGTATTTACAAAGACTGCCAGTAAGAGCGTGCCTCTATTCTGTGGGGGAAATTCTCCACCTCTTAAAAGCAGGTCTAAACCGGGGAGCGCGGTTTCCTGTGTGTAAAAATGTACCTTATTTAATGGCACCAGTGATCTGAGCAAGGCGAAGGCATAGGCTAAAATGGCGAGCAGACAGTATTTATGCCATGAGAATCACTCTTTTCCACTTAAGCGAACCAGAAATCATCAGACGTTACAGATTAAGCAGCCATGCAATATGTCTATTGCTGGACGAAATCAAAGATGACTTGGAACCTCTCACTCAGCATTCACATTCCATGCCAGTACACGTTAAGTTCCTGGCAACATTACAAAGTTGTCACTAAATTTAAGCTTGCGCTTTCTTTTTCCCGTAGGAAGATCAATGATAGATACGTGCGGGCCCATTCTTTGCTCTTTTAGTTGCAAAATAAGGAAGCATAGCATGCACAGTTACCGAACTCGCATAAACAGTAGTAGTGTTAGTAAATCTACTCCTGAGCATCCGCAGAGTCTTCGACCTGAGAAAAAAAGAAAATAAGCATTTTTAAAATAAAGCAGCGAATGAAATAGGTGTTAAAAACTAATCTTTATCTAATTCATATCTAAAAACTCTGAGTGCTCACCCTGCTGATGAGTTGACAGGATTCTAGATCGGCCACATCTTCCTTAGACAGAGAATTTAAGTCCTCAATAAAGCAGGTGGGCCACCTTGTGCGAGGCTGACTGCCATTATTTCACCAATAGTTCTGTGTGCAAGGTAGAAAACATCTCAATAAAAAAACTCCTTACATCCAGTATATGGCAGTCACGTGTTTAAAAAAAAAAAAGTATGTACCAAGCTGAAGTTCTCGTTATCAAGGTCTGTCAATGAGTACTTGGGATTTTTACCCTGGTTTCCAGCTCCTTTTCAAAGAATCTGTTTTCAATAGCTGAAACCATATCTTAGACAAAACAGCAATACCCACTTTTAGCTGATTGGATTTGTTTCATATTAGAACACAACAGTTAAATGACCAATTTACCAGTTAAAAACTCTTTCCTAAGGGTTCCTGTATCAATACCTGCCTCTCCTATATACACCACCTTAAAGGAGAATTCCGGTCAATTTTTACATTAATCTTGATCGCTATGTATATGCGAGTACTGCCGATAGTTTAAATTCACCTACCCTGTCTCGATCCTGCCGGTAGCTAGCTCGCCCTGCTAGCTGCCGTCCGGGATGGGCTTGAATCAGTGGTCCGCAACGCAGTGAAGGAAGTGCTCGCAAAAATTGATACCTCGCTGCAACGCATCAGGACCGAGCTCGAGAGGTAGGGAGCTACGGTACGTGATCTGGTGCAACGACTAGACAAGACATGGGGATAACAGGCAGATGAGAAACATGGTGAACGCCTGTGTTAAGGACTAGAAGAAATTTGAGTATAAGCTAGCCGAAATGGAAGACAGATCCCGATGCAACAATGTACGCATCATTGGACTAAAAGAGGGCAGCGAAAAAGATGACCCAGTTGTGTTCCTGCAAAAGTAGTTACCGGTGTGGCTCCCCTCCTTACAGAACAGGGCTATCATCTTCAAGGGGCGAGACAAGTACAGCAGAAAGGCCTGATTCGTGATTCCAAAGCAACACAACGCTTTAAGGCTGACTACAGGGCTTTCACCGTTCAGCTGTGCCAAGAATTTATAGGAGCTCAGTGTAAGTTACATGCTAAAGACGCCTCAAACTTCCTTATTTATCCGGCCACCCTGAGAGTGACCCACGGAGGGAGAGTGCTCACCTTCGCTACAGCCAAGGATGCGTTTTTTTGTCGGGAGCTGGATATGGAGGATGACGGGACATGCACACGAGCCGCTCCGCGGCTGGACCGAGTGCCAACGTTGGGGCCAGAGGACGACGGGGGGACCTCTCGTCTGGTGCTGAAGCCGGCAGTGGGCCCGGGGCTGGCAGACCCAGCGGCTATGGACTAGCGGTATCTGGAGTACTGTACTAAGTTTGACTCGAGGGCACTGTACGTAAGTTTTGGAACCAAGCTTTAAAGGAACATTTAATTAGACTGAAAGAACATGATGAATACGGACAATTCAGCTTATAATCTATGTTTACTACCCATACTTGGCTGGTGTGTTTTGCGCATAGCCTATTTCAGAACTTAAAAGCTGGTTGAGACCTAGTTCAAAGGTTTTTGTAACATTGTTCATGTTTGACATATAAGTGCACTAGACCTGTTTCAATTAACCTGTGACTTGAGACAGGAGGGACAGTTTTGAGCTGGAGTTTTTGCGTGAGCTGCATTTGATGTGGCCACTTATCTTACAGATAGGGGAGAGGGTCTGCGGTCTCAGAGGGTTAGGGGATTTATTTTATTTTTTATGTTTTTACCACACTTTGCTTAGATCTAACAGTTCACCATTTGCTACAAATTTATCAGCGAATTCCAGTAGGGTACTCGAGACATGCGGGCGTTGTGCTGCAGACAATGTACGCAGACTATTTCATGTAATAGAAGAAGCCAAAAACCTTCCAACAATGGCAGCAGTTTTATCAGTGGACGCGGAAAAGGCTTTTGACCGCCTAGAGTGGAACTACTTGTGGCGAGTAATGGAGAGGCTTGGCTTGTGGGCCAAATTCATTGACATGGTGCATACTTTATATGCGAATCCCACGGCCATAGGCAAGGCAGCTTTATTCATATAGCACATTTCAGCAACAGGGCATTTCAAAGTGCTTTACATAAAACATTAAAGAACAGTTAGAAATGAATACAAAATTAAAAACAGATGTACTGCATTCACAGTGCAGTAGAAGACGTTAAAGAAAGGCAACATCAAAAAGAAAAGTCTTCAGCCTTGATTCAAAAGAACTGAGAGTGGACCTGCAGTTATCTGGAAGTTTGTTCCAGATATGTGGAGCATAAAAACTGAATGCTGCTTCCCTCTGTTTAGTTCTGACTCTGGGGGATCTGGGTGGTGCATAGTTTACTAGCAGATCAGAAATGTATTTTAGCCCTTTCTCGGTCTTAGTGAGGACTCGAGCAGCAGCGTTCTGAATCAGCTGCAGCTGTCTGATTTTTTTTTTTTTTAGGGAGACCTGTAAAGACACCGTTACAGTAGTCAAGTCTACTGAAGCTAAAAGCATGGACAAGTTTTTCCAAATCCTGCTGAGACATAAGTCCTTTAACCCTTGATATATTTTTAAGGTGGTAATAGGCTGATTTTGTAATTGTCTTAATGTGGTTGTTGAAATTTAGGTCTGAGTCCATGACTACACCAAGATTTCTGGCTTTGTCTGTTGTTTTTAACATTTTCGTTTGAAGCTGAGCGCCTACTTTTAATTGTTCCTCTTTTGTTCCAAAAACAACCACCTCAGTTTTTTCTTCATTTAATTTAAGAAAGTTCTAGCACATCCAATCATTAATTTGTTCAATGCACTTAGTCAATTTTTGTATTGGACTATAGTCCCCAGGCGATAAGGTTATGTAAATGTGTGTGTCGTCCGCATAACTATAACTTATTTTATTTTTCATAATCTGAGCCAGTGGAAGCATGTAGGTATTAAACATTAGAGGCCCAAGAACCGAGCCTTGGGGATCTCCACACGTCATATTTGTATGCTCGGATGCATAATTACCTATAGACACAAAGTCATCACTATCCTTTAGGATGCAAACCAGTTTAGTACTGAGCCAGAAAGGCCAACCCAGTTTTCCAATCGGTCTAGTAATATGTCATGGTCGGCCGTGTCAAATGCAGCACTGAGATCAAGTAATACTAAGACTGTAGTTTTGCCACTGTCTGTGTTTAAGTGGACGTCATTAAAGGATTTAACAAGAGCCGTCTCCGTGCTGTGGTGTGGTCGAAAACCCGACTGGAAGGCATCAAAACTGGTGTTTATTGACAAAAAAAGGTTGAGTTGTTGAGAAACTGCTTTTTCAATGATTTTACTTAAAAATGGAAGGTTTGATATTGGCCTATAATTGCTCATTAGTGACGTGTCTAGATTGTTCTTTTTTAAGAGTGGCTTAATGACTGCAGTTTTCAGGGCCTGTGGGAAGATACCTGAGAGAAGAGACGTGTTTACAATCTGTAGAAGATCTAAAGTCAAACAATTTGAAACATTTTGAAAAAGCCCGTTGGTAAAATATCACATGTTGTATAATGTCCTCTAGGTTATTATGGTTGATTTGTGAATTGTGTCATATTGGAATTTGTTTTAGCTGGACGCTGTGACAGTGCATACCCTGTTGTTTATATGGAGGCACTGACTGTCTAATTTTCAGAATGTTTTCTCTGTAGAAGGTGGCAAAGTCATTGCAGGCCTTGGTGGATAAAAGTTCAGATGCTACTGGTACTGGAGGGTTTGTTAACCTATCAACAGTAGCAAACAAAGCACGTGAATTATTATTGTTTCTGGCGATAATGTCCGAGAAGAAGGACTTCCTTGGATTCCTCAGTTCCAAATAATAAATGTGAAGTCTTTCTTTATAGGTGTTATAATGGACCTGGAGATTAGTTTTTCGCCACCTTTGTTCAGCTTTTCGACACTCTTTTTTTCGGATCTTATCAGTGTGGCATTTCTCCATGGTCTTTTCTTACTAGAGACAGCTTTGACCTTAGTGGGAGCAATGGTATCAATAACATTTGTAATTTTACAATTAAAATGATCTACAAGCTCAGTGACTGAGACCCCTGAGAGGGTGGGTGTTTAGGAGAAAAGCTGAATGAATGTTTCACTGGTGTTTTCAGTGATGTATCATTTTCTGATTACCTTTGTTAGGACACTTTTGTGAGAGAGCAACATCAGTCACCACAACCTTGGAAATGTTCAGACCCTTGGAGATAATCAAGTCCAGAGTGTGCCCCTTATTGTGTGTGGGCTCCGTCACATGCTGAGTCAGTCCATAGTTCTCAAAAATGCAACACAGTTCTTTGGTCCCTCTATCCTGGGGGTTGTCAACATGAATGTTGAAATCACCAGCAATAATTATACAGTCACAGTTAATACAGATTATAGACAGCAGTTCAGTAAAGTCATTGAAGAAAGTTGTACAGTATTTACGTGGCCTGTAGATATTTAGAAATATAGCTCAAGGGGAGGAAAACAAAATGGCGACTCCACCTCCTTTCTTATTCGCTTCATTCTCACTCATAAAACTGAAGTTAGGGGGAGCTGACTCTATAACAACAGCATCGCTGTTATTATGGTCTAACTAGGTTTCAGTTAAAAACATAAAATCAAGATTGTGTTTAATAAAAAAATTATTGATCAAAAATGATTTTTTGGCCAAAGACCTGACATTTAGTAGGGCTATTGTTAGTGTGCTAAAGGAATTATCTGTCTCATTTTTTGGGACAGGCTGTGGCTGACGGGGAATGGATGCTAAATTGACTATGTTTGCAGTTAAGTGCTTCAAATTACTTAGCAGATTCACCACTTTGTATGGTCTATTATTGATTATAAGTGGAATGATAGAGCTGGGCCCTATTTCAGGTAGGAGGTTTAACAAACTCTGAGTCTAACCCTGATGTCTGAGTTGATTTACCCTGAGATGGAAACTCTGAGTTTTCGGTTTCAGAACAGCTGATATGAGTTGGTTCAATCAACTCAGAGTAGGTTCACCTACCACAATAAAAAGGCAGCATGAATGGAGCCATGATTCTACGATTCACCATGGCAACAACCACAAACAAACGAGTCGGCGGAAATACTCATGCGCACGTACAGCGAGTTAAAAAAAAAAAACGCGGCTGCTGCAAAAGAGAGAGAATTTGCGTGGGAGAAAATTGCTGCTAGAGTAAATGCGTATATTCCAATATAGTGTATATCATATTTAATCATAAGTATAGCCTAATATTACTGGTGAAATGGTATTGAACCTATAATCTATTTCATTTCTGCGGACACAAAAGTACCACGCCTAATCCCATTCTGAGGCTGCAGCACCATCATTAACAGCATTATAATTCATCATCTTTTATTTCAAAGCTTTTACATCATTCTCCTGCAATACTGTGGAACTCCTTTTAAAAACGTTTAAAACATGTTTCAGAGCAAGTCACACTCTTCTTACGGCGCTTTACTACAGCGGCTTTACTAACATGCTCCGCATCACCAATGTTGTAAAGACAAATGCCGTTTGTAAAAAATGTAATGCGACACAAGTAATCTGCTGGGATGTAAGAGCATAGATGGGTTAGTGATATGAGGACGGATAAGGTTATGAAGCCTAGGCTGCATAACAGACTGGGAAGAAAAACGATACCGCTCAAATAGGAAGTTATCTAAAAATTAAAATGTTGGGGTTTCATTATCATCTCCCGACATATAACACCCTGCGAAGTAAAGCAGCTTCTTCATCAACGGGATCGTCAACAAAAGGAAATGCCATGTTTTGAGAAATAAAACGTTTTAACCCTTGTGTTGACTTCGGGTCACATTGGCCCATTTTACATTTTTGTTTTATATCAGAAAATATGGGACGTAGAAATAAGCGCTGAAAATGTGTAGAAGAAAATTTATAACGTTGGAAAAAGCAAAAAGGTTGAAATGAAGACAACACAAGGGTTATAGTTTGCCTAACATGGTTAATAAACCAACATAATTTCTTTTAATTCATGCAGATAACAAACTGCGCTAAAATGCGCCTGATACAGACTGAATGAATGAATGAATGAGGGAATGAAAGAGCGCTGTGTCAGAGGGAGGAGACTGAGAGAAACTCAAGGTTTATTGAAGAAAACCTGCTCCTGACCAGGTTAGGTTCACAGGCTCAGTTACCATAGTAACTGACTCTGAGGTTAAGTTACCTCTTTTTCTGAAACAGAAAACCCAGAGTTCCCCTCATCTCAGGGTTAACAAACTCAGAGTTTTCACTAAACCTGCTTTCTGAAATACCACCCTGGTCTGTGGGCTAGCATAGTTATTTGTAGAGGAAGATGAGCTTATGGGAGAGTGTGACTGGGAAGTGTGCTTGTGTATGTGTACATGAAATGTAAACAGTCAATCATAATTCTGTGTCTGAAGGGCGTGCCACAAATTCCCACAGAGCATTTGGCTGCTGTGTGTATTCGGATGAATCCCATCCTTGCCAAATAGAGAGCGACGTTCCAGAAACAGATTCAAATTGTCAATAATACCTATATCGTGAATGCTGCTGGCAAACTGAAGCCAGGTGTTAAGGCTAAGGAGTCTGATAAAAAGGCATACTCCGCAACCTGGAGATGGAAATGGGCCCGCAATAAAAACAGACTTCCCAGTGCTCTTTAAAGCATTAATGAGAAGGTTAAAATCTTGCTTTTATGCGTTCACTCTCATGATAGGACATATCATTATGTCCACAATGGACCACGATACGATTAATGGAGATCGGGATTGAGGTTATTAGGTCCACAACTTTAGCCAGGATGTCTGCAACCTTGGCTCCAGGAAAGCAATGTGTGATGGCATAAAAAAACCGTATACCCCGGGTGATGGAGTCCCTAATACCTGATAATTATTGTGGTTGGGGGGAAGAGCGGACGAGGAATGGGGGAGTGTAGATGGCCGGCGTCAGGAAGAAAACAGTCAGTATCGGTTTCAGATGGACATGGACAAGGAAAAGAAGATGATTGCTTACTTGGTATGGAAAATTGTTTTTTAGGTATATTGTCATTTGACCGGTCCAGGCAGCAGAGTCAACTCAAGCTTTCGCCATGAGGCAGCGGTCCTCTCCTGTGATGACAGCCGGTCAACCGGCTTTGAAGCTGGGTGAGTCCCCGGACACCCAAGGAGGGGACGCTGAACCACAGCTGCCACCGGGAGGGTCGGTCCACGACAGGCCACCACAGGCACTCCACCAGCCGCCAACAGAGAAGGAGTTCCGGCAACCCCAGTCATTGAGCGTGAGCCAGGACAGTCAGCGGGCCAACATCCAGCTCCGACAAAGCATCGAAGCGACTGGAGAGGCTGAGGCTAGACTGGCGATGCAGGAGGCGATGTAGCCCTACCTGCTCTCTTTTGGCCGCAAACCACCTCAGTACAGGATGACCTGATGGTCGGCGTTGAGCAGGAGGATAGACGCTGGCAGGCGGAAGAATCCCAAGGCACCGTATTCTGGAGGGCCGCTGAGAGGGTTGAGATCCAGAGCGACTGATCATGAGCCACGTCTTTGGTCTTTAAGTCCTCGGAAAGCTGACGAACGAGGAAATCTTGCAGGGAAGTGGGGACTCGCCAGGTGTGGAAGTAGCCATGGAGCTGGCGCTAGCTTAGCAGCGTTTAGCTTAGCTCTGATGTGATGCAGATCAGGTCCGAATGCAATCCCCTTCACCAGCAGAAACAGATGAAAATGTGAAGAAACAAGACCATACAAACTGTCCTCCTCACACCGGGATAGACAGACAGACAGTTCTCACACACTCCCAGGGTTAAACAGCTGCCGGCTAGCTTAGGCACAGACGAGCTTAGCTTTAGCTTTCTGCAATGGTGCAAACTTTAAGTCCAGAGTTAGGGTGTCTTTTAACAATCTGTCTCTCACAATCACATAGTCTCAACCAATGGCTTGCATTCTCAGCCATTTCCCATCGAGCGGGGCTTGCGACAGGGATGCCCGCTTTCCCCCATGCTGTTTGCAATCTCTCTTGAACTGTAAGCCCAAGCCATATGGCAAAATAACATCTGTAATGTCCAGATTAAATCCAATAGCAGCTCAATATCATTATTTGCAGATTATATTTTGTTGTACATCTCTGATATGGAGGACTCTATTCCAAAAATTCTTAAGATCTTCAACGAATTTGGCTCAATTTCCGGCTATAAAATTAATTGGAATAAATCTAATCTTCTTTTATTGAACAACAGGCAGGTGACATCAGCCATTAGTGTTACAATACCAACCCAAAGCAAAATTACATATTTGGGCATCACCATACATGCATCACTACAGCAAGTTTTCCAGGACAACTATGAAACTACTGTATTTCCTCAAATAAAAACCGGCAGTCAATTAAAAGCTGGGCCTCTGATAGTGGCCGGGGGCGTGGTCAACACAGACAAATAAAGGCCAGTCTCAAATTAAGGACGGGGAAAAAATAGTGTGGATAATCTCCTAAATGCCTTTCATATAATATTAAGTCAAAATAAAATTCAAGTTCATTGTAATGTACATTTCTACCAATTTAATTTAACAGATTCAACAATATATTCATGCTTTTTTCCACACTTGGTTTTTCTGGATTATTGTCCTAACGGTATATTAGTCAGCGCGGCTGTATGTGTTACACTCAGCCAAGTGTAGTAACGTACGGGTGCCAATAGATGCCAGTAGCTACATTGGATGTAACACGGGTCTCATTTAGTGCTGGCAGAGAAGAGAGTGACGGACTTTTCAACAACAAAACAAAAACAGTTTTAAAGTATGCGGAGGAAAACTTGGGTGAAAAAGCTGCGAGACATTTCGACATTGACCCCAGGAGATTCCGATACTGGAAGAACAGAAGGATGAGCTGACAAGATTAGCCGACAAGAGCAGAGCACAGCTAGCTAGCTGGAGGTGGGAGGAAACAAGTTAGCCTGGAGGTAGAAACAAAACTAGCTAGCTACCATCTGTAACATTAATCAGATACGGTGTACAGCAAACCAGCAACTACTGTAGCTATGCTCTTATTGTAATCTACCAGCTATATCATAGTACCTGTATTTGAAATAAATACCCCGTACATTTACAGGGTTCAAACTGACACAATGGTGGTGTTTGATTAATTCTGACCCAAATTGCTTTGTTGCTCTTCTGGCTGTTGTATATGGTGAAATTTTTGCAAATGTTTCTTAAAAAATTAATGATCTCTATCCACTGGAACGCTATTGTTTTTCATTTAAAACAGTTTATTTAAAACAATTATACTTATCAAACAGATGGAATTAGAAATAAAGGCCTGCCTCTAATAAAAGCCTGCTTCAAATACAAGCCTGGTACCTTCTGCAGTTCAGGTAAATAAAGGCCCCGGCTTTTATTTGAGGAAATACGGTATATTAAGTAGTGTTCAAAGGGATCTGGCCAACTGGTCTGCACTGCCGGCATCGCGACGGTCCAGGATTGCTGTTGTTAAAATGAACATAGTTCCTCCTATGAATTTCTTAAGTACAATGATCCTCTTACCCCCACCAATACATTTCTGAAAGAAACTTGATACCTTAATTCAGCAGTATATTTGGAATAATAAACAACCTAGGCTAAAGTACGCTGCCCTGCAATGTACCACAAACACGGTAGGCATGGCCCTCCCCAACTTTAAAATGTATCACAGAGCCTTTCAGCTACAGGCCCTCAGAGTGTGGAAGGACTCCTCATCTACAGTTCAATGGAGAGAAATAGAGCAAAACCTCACTGGAAGTCTAAGACTGCAAGACCTTGCCTTTACAGCTGTGTGTTCAAAAAAGTGCATGCTAGCCTATGGTCCTATTATCACCAACACATTGACCAACTTTAAACAGGTGGAGGAGCAACTATGCTACACCAATAAGTGGCATTTGAATACCCCAATATGGCACAATGCACACTTAATGTCTGGTAACAAACCCTTTGCTTGTAACCAGTGGAGAGACCTGAGAGCTAGTTTTGAGGTCCCCAGGACATCCTTCTTTTATCTTTGCTTAAGATCAGCCCTAAAATGTTATGGAGTGCCATGGGGAAACAGTCTTGAGGTGCACCCAGTCATTAAATGGTTTGTTGATTTTCCTGTGAAAGGATTAGTGTCCAAGATTTATGCTAAACTGATGCAAGTATCCATAGGAACTCCCAATAGTGAAGAAATGGGAGCGAGAGCTGAGCTCTGAGGGAAACGCAATTAATTGGGAGACAGTTTGGGACAACATTTTCCACTATTCCAAGAACCCAAATCACCAGTATATTCACTTCAACATATGTCATAGGACATATTTGACTCCTCAGAAGAGATACGTCTCTAAAGTCATTCCCACTCCCTATTGCACGTTCTGTCAACCTGAACAAACTGTAACTTTCCTGCATATGGTCTGGGAGTGTGAACAGGTGCAGGAGTTCTGGAATAAAACAACATCAATAATATCTGAGGTGATAGGATTTCGAATTCCTATAGACCTGATTGTTTTGTTACTTAATGATGACTCTAAATTACACCTACTTGGGAGACAAAGGAAGATCTGGCTAGCCGGCTCAACTGCAACCAAGAAAATGATAGCTCAACGCTGGCTCCCCCCTCACTTGCTTTGTATAAAACAGTAGTTGGTGTTTTTTCTAGACATAGTTATGCTTGAGCGCTCTACAGCAAGGATTAACAAGGCCAGATCATCAACTACCAACCTATGGAAAAACACAGCAGCACAAATATCAGACCTAATGACCTCAGCACCACAGGAAATAGAGGAGAGTGACCTGGCAAGGTGTGGTTTCTGTTTGTTTATTTGTTTTCCTCAAGAGGGTTGGGGGTGGGAGAGGGTTTTTGTTCTTGTTCAATTTGTGTTTCTCTGTTCTGTATGTGTAATGATAAAAAAACAATAACAAATTTATCTTAAAAAACAGAAAAACAGCTTGACTGAGAAATGTACCTCTGTGTGGTCACCATCTTATGGAAGAGACACTGTTTGTCTTCCCATACCTGCCCGGAGGAGTTCAAGCTCCTCAGTTGGCAACGGTGTGTGGGATGTATTTTTTGGCAGAAGATAAAAATTGAAAGCCGTTGTTTTGCTGGTCTTAACAAGTTGCTTGGTGGCAGTCAAACACCTTTAACCATGACTAAAGTTTGATTTGAAATATCCTGGAAAAGATCTGTGGATTAAAAGGTAGCTTTATATTAGTTTATTATATATACAGTAAATATAACAATCACGCTAATATTCTAAATAGCATATTTTTTACAATGCAATTGCAAAGGTCCTGTCTCAAGGTGAATCATAACACCTATTTGAATTTAGACATCCAAGTGATTAAACCGACCAATTGCATTTACGACGTGGATTTAAATATAATACATTTTGTTATGATTTGAAATTTGAATATGAACATATCTAGGTGAATAACAAACATTGTCATTTCTTGCTGCGCAGTTAATTTTCTAGGGACAGGGAGCTCCGTCTCTGACGCCCGTGTTAGGCAGTTTGTGGCCATACTGTTTGCATCATGACCCTAAATCAATTCATGATTTAACAAGTTAGACATAAAAATGACAAAAGAATAAGGTACAGTTTGTCATCTACAAAAGTTAGTCATGCTTGCTACAATAACATTAACGTTAGCTGGTAGGTTAGCTTAAGATATAGCTATATCTCCCGCTAGCTGGCGAACTTCATTTTTTCCGAAACGGTTAGGATAATAGCAGGTTTCATCAAAGGCATTGAAAACTATAACATCACAATACTAGAAATTACTAACTCGCCTGACGTTGTGGCGTATTGTTGCTGTTTTCACTATTTGATTCTGTCATGTCTGATGGTGGCTAGACATCTAAAATCCATAAAATCCCTTTTTTCGTCTTCTTTGGGAAGCGTGATTGGAGACCAACAGCCAATCACAATTGACCTTCATTAATTCTCTGATTGGTTAATTTTGTGGCACATTTGTAACGCTGTTGCAAGTTGAGCGAGCGTGTGTGTAAAGAGTTGAGTGCACACAGATTGAAGAAGTTGAGAGCATCTGACTGTGTGCAGAGAACGAGTTTGTGAGAGAGCACCTAAGTAAACTGCATGAGAGGGGTTATTATTGCACGCTAATATGGATAATAGCAAACAGGCAAATATATTTATTGAGCACGGAGTAGGTTTTTCTTTGCAAGTGTTAATTTCTGTTCAAGTGTTAATTTCAGCAATACATGCTGTTGCTTTACATTGGAAATTTGATGCACAGATGTCTATGGCGTAGCATCTGTCCCTATTCAAATAAACATGAAATGAAAAAAAAATGAAATGAAATAATCAATAACTGGCCAGTGTGTCTGAAAATACAAATTGCGGTTGAAATTTGTGAATGAATTTATTTAATGGTGTAAGCACCACAAATCAACTTCTATCCACTTCAATTGTGTTACTATAAGGTAGAGACATCAATCTCAGACAGTTATCTCATAGCTTGGGGAGAAATTACAATAATGACTAGATACCACAAGATGGAAGACATTGTGTAATTTGGTGAACGGACCCTTTTAACTCAGAGGCATTGCAAAGTCATCCAGTGGGCCGACTGAGATCAACCTTTATGGCTACAGTCCATCTTGTATGTTATAGTAAAGACCATCAGATGCTATGAATTATAATTGATTGTTTTTTATTTTGGTGGTTGCTTTTCATAAAGATAATTACTGGCTGGAGGTCATAGTCTAACCCCCCTTGATTTAATACTGCATCACTGCTTAGTGCCATCATCTAAAATGATCCTTTAACATGCTCTTCTTCCCCCTCTATAGCCCTTTCCTCTCTCTCCTTCTGTCTCCATTTGTGTCGGCGATCAGACATAATTGGTTTTGAGTCGCAGTAGGTCGATGGCTTGGATCTGCTGTGCAGGGAGCAGTGAGATTGTTGGAATGCTGACCGAGAGTAAGTTGTGATTAGGTCCAGAGCACTGCTGTGTACTAGTGCACTGAATACAAAACAGACACCCAAACATACACTGTTTACCAAATACAGTATCTTCCTACCACTCCACAAATTGTGTTTCATAGCCTAGGGACTGTTTTTCTCCTCTTCACTGTTTTCTTTAGTGTGTGGTGTTTGCAGTTATAATCTGGTTCAGGAGGCTTTTATTGTGGTCATAAAACACATCAGTCAATCTTGGTGTGGGGCCATTGTACGGCGCAACATTAGCGCATGCGCGCACACACACACACACACACACACACACACACACACACACACACACACACACACACACACACACACACACACACACACACACACACACACACAGTTTTACATTGTAAAGACGCATTAGAATGATTAGAATAAGTCTTGCTGTCATTTATGTAACGTTTGTTGTCACATGTAATGCTTTTTGTATTTGGAAATGTTTGGATGTGTGCTGGCGTCTTTTTTCACTTTTGATATTTTTTTCGAAGCCCCTAACCCCCTCACGCAAGAGGCATTGCCTTTTTCCAAGCCGCCATTGTAAATAAGAATATGTTGTTAATGACTTGCCTGGTTAAATAAAGGTTGAATGAAATAAATAAAACAGTCACGAGCAATACTCCTCTACACATAAACCTGTGCTGTCAACATTAATGTTATTTCAGAGGTCCATTGCACATATGCAAGATGAATACATGTAGAAAAGCAGTAAAGAGACTTGTACTTAAACTACACTTTACAAATAGCATAACAATACATTAAATCAAGGAGACTGAAGCCTGATAGACTTGTCACAATCAAGTAATGCTTACATTTACTATTGAATAGATTTTCACTTAGGACTGTATAGGCGATTGTTGTAGAAGCGATGTTCATCTTGGGGTGTCACGAAAAACCCACAGGATACTCAGGTATGCTTAGTTCAGCTTTACTCAATGATACGATGTGAATGTTTGAATGCTGAGTTGCTCTGGAGTTTCTTGGAATGTTGACAGAGGAGGGATTGCACCAGCATACTGGGTTTGATTGCTTGGCACTTAAGCCATTGCTCTAGCTGCAACATTTCATTTCAAGTTTATTTCAAGTGCAATATCACCATAAGACATGGTCTCAAAACACTGTACAAAAGGAAATTCAGTAAAAAGTTAGGATTAAAATACAGAAAATACATTTAAAATCATTGCGGGTATATACACATATACACATACATACACACATGCATAGAAGTGAAATAGTGAAAAATTGGTACAAGGGTAGAAATAGAAGATAGAGGAAATCATAACGGTCCATAATATTTTGAAAAAATAAATGTTTTGAGTTTTGATTCAAAGATGGTGACAGAGCTGGCTTCTCTGACATATAACGGAAGGTTATGCCAGAGGAAAGGTGCTCGATAAGAAAAGGCACGGTGGCCTGCCGATATCTTTTTGACCCTAGGAATTTCTAAAAGATTAGTACCCAGGGAGCGGAGTGGTCGTGCGGGGGTATAGGGTTTAATCAGTTCGGCTAGGTAAAATGGTGCAAGGCCATTCAGCGATTTGTAGGTTAAAAGAAGGATTTTAAAATCTGCTCTTCCCTGTATAGGTAGCAAGTGGAGTGAGGTTAAGACTGGAGTTATGTGGTCATATCTCCTGGTCCTTGTCAATACCCTGGCTGCTGCATTTTGGACGAGCTGCAGGCTTCTAAGTGAACATGCAGGGAGGCCGGAAAACAGGGCATTGCAGTAGTCTAGCCTAGAAGACACAAAGGCATGAATCAGAGTTTCTGCATTACGCTTTGTTAAAATCGATCTAATCTTTGCAATATTGCTCAGATGGTAGAAAGCAGATTTTGTAACATACTTAATGTGATCTTGGAAGTTTAGCTGAGAGTCAAAAATAAAACCAAGGTTTTTAACAGTTTTGCTCTCAGTGATGTCACAACCATCTATGCGCACTATAAGTTCTTGAGTTCTTGCACTTGGAAGGCCTTACTACCAGGAGCTCTGTTTTATCAGCATTTAACAGTAAAAAGTTTCTGCACATCCATCTCTTAATTTCGGATAGGCAGTCCTCTAGTTTGTTCAGTTGATTCAATTGGGTGGGGTCATTTGCATGAATAGGAACACAGAGTTGAGTATCGTTCGCATAGCGGTGAAACTTCATGTTGAATGCATTCATTATATTGCCAAGGTGAAGTAAATATATACAAAATAAAATGGGGCCAAGTACTGACCCCTGTGGCACACCAAAACTTACATTGGCAGGCTCAGAGGTATTATTGTTGTAATCCACACATTGGGATCTATTTGACAGGTAGGAATAGAACCATGATAAAGCTGACCCTTGTAACCCGATGTACCTCTCTAAGCGAGTCAGCAGTATTGTGTGGTCTATTGTGTCAAATGCGGCACGTCGATCAAGGAGCAGTAACAGAGAGGTTTGCCCAGAGTCTCGGCCCAGAGGTCGTTTGTCACTCTGGTCAGAGCTGTTTCAGTGGAATGACAGGAACGGAAACCGGACTGAAATTTCTCAAATAGACTATTCTGGGATAGATGGACTGTGAGTTGGTCAGCGACAGCTCTTTCAAGTATTTTTGACATGAATGGTAGATTTGATATTGGTCTGTAGTTCTGCAAGATTTGTGAATCCATGTTTGGCTTTTTTAGTAGTGGTTTAATAATTGCTTTTTTAAAGGCAGATGGAACTAAACCTGCTGATAATGACCTATTTACAATGAGAAGACAGGAACTGAGAAAAACAGGTAGTAATTCCTTAAATAAACTGGTTGGAATTGGGTCTAGTGAACATGTGGTGGATTTAGAAGCAGTAACTATGCTCATGAATGATTCTGGGGATATAATGGTAAATTGGGAGAGAATGCCAGTGGGTTGAGTTATTGAGTCGTTGTCAGCCTCACTGATTGAGGCATCGATCATATCTGTTATCGTATTTCTAATTAGATAAATTTTGGTCATGAAAAAAATCTAAAAAGTTTTCAGCAGTAAAAGTTGTCTTTGTTACAGTGCTATTTTGAGTGCGACTGGCGACTGTTTTAAAAATAAACATTGGGTCATTACTATTGGAGTTAATTAACTCCGAGTAGTAAGCTGTTCTGGCGTACGACATTGCTTGCTTATAGATCTTAAAACTGTCCATCCATATGTAGCAGTATGGAAATGGGGTTGTCTTGCTGTGCTTAGTTTCGTCTGTTGACCACTAGGGCAGCAGTATATAAGTAGGTCTGCTTTTTCGCGTGCCCCTACTGAGGCATCATTTCCGGGTTAGGTGCTGGCTTGTGCAGGTAATGCTCCGTGCCACTACTGCAGCTATTGTGTCGTCTTATTTATCCTTGTGTTTGTACGCTTAAAGCCTGTGTGTTTTTACTGCAGAGCGGCGACTGTGTGCTCCATCCTCTGTTACTCATGGTTTTTTTTGAGCGGTGGTAAGTTTCCTTTCTCTCTCTCTGTGCTACATCGAATGCTATTTTGTAGCTAATGTTGGTGTGGTCACAGGTAGATGTCCGCGGCTGTGTGGGTCTTTCTCTCCCTCCCGCTCCCTGTGTAGGTTTGACCTTAAAACAGGTATGCCATCCTAAACCTACCTTCTAAAAGCTTTGATTAATGTAGCTTAGCTAAGGTAATTTTATGTTTATTAACAGGGAATGCTCATCAGCTGGCCGAAATCCACAGGTGGTGACTTACATGACGCCACCATCAGCTGATTGGGGCTCCTGCTGCTTTGTCTGCCGCTTTGTCTCCTGTTTGCCTTGTCTGCTGTCAAATACACTGTCCGCTGTTTTGTCAAGCTGCTAAAGATACTGCTCTCTGCTGTTATATACAGCGTTGACTTCGCCGTGAGCTGTACCGTGCGGTGGCGCTGTTACCAGCTTCTGGGTTGCAGTCGGCCTGCATCCTGGACTGCCGACGCTACATTTTTTTGTTTTACTTTAGCGGAATGATTGTGAAGTTAACCCCTTAGGTTCTATTGTTGTTTTTGTTCTGTTACTTATTGTTTTGATTAAGACGATTGTTTAGTGAATTATTTCAGTTGTTTGGTTGTGTATTTTGGGTTCAATTATTTCTGTTGTAATCCCTTTTTTTCTTTTGTCCTCCTCAATGGCTGCAGGCTGGTGGTGGTGCTGGTGACGTGGGTAGTGGTGTCCTTCCTTTTTGTGTGCCGTGATTCCTTGGATTTGGTGATATCACTGTGTGACTGTCACACGTGTTTGGGTGAACTCTCTGTTTTTGCTTTAAGTTAGTTTTACTAGTTCTCCCCTTCACCTGCGCTTCCCATCAGTAGGCCTCGGCCCCTGATTAGGCTCCTTTTTCTTATTTTGGATGAATGTTGATTTTTATGATATATATTGAGTTTATTGAATAAAGTATTTTTGTAAACTGGGAACCACGTGTCTTGCCGATTGAGTGGAACGAACTTGTGTCCTTGATCAGTGTAAAAAAAATATTTGGGTGCAATTCCCAAGGTGGCATTGTCGAGCAAATTTAGATTCACACATTACAGAGAGTGCCGTGTTTGGGGTGAGCAGAGAGCGCTCCCTTTTTTCGAAAAGCGCTTATTGCCACACATACAAGAAGATGGTCGTCTAGTTTAGTCGCCCTCCATTTTCGCTCCAATTTTCTGCAGTTCTTTTTTAGTGTAAGAATATTGTACTAAACCATGTGGCTAGTTTAGACCGTGTTCGTCTCCGTGTTTTTAAGGGAGCGACAGAATCCAGCACCGTGGTTAAGGCACTGTTAACGCTGTCAGATAAGTCATCTATGGAGGCGGCAGCGCAACAGGAGCTTAGAATGTCTGGTAGAGTCTGGGCCATCATAGATTTGGCAGTATTGTCGATTCGACGATGTATGTAATTTCCAGGGTCAGGACATATTAGGATATTAAAATAAACATAAAAATAAAATACAAAAGTGATCTGAGATGGGAGTCTGCTCGATAGAGGAGATATCAGCATTTACGCCGCGTGTAAAAACTAAATCTAATGAGTTCCCACAGTTATGAGTTGCACCATTCACATGTTGGACAAAGTCAAGGCTAGTAACTAGGTCCATGAATTCCCTAGCTCTGAGATCAGATCTGTCGTTAATATGGAAGTTAAAATCACCCATTAACAACACAGTGTCATATTTAACCAGCACTATGGAGAGCAAATCTGAGAATTCCAAGAGGAAAGCAGAGTTGTGTTTTGGGGGCCTGTATGTTGACAGAACAAGGGTGCTTTGAAGGGCTCTAACAACAAAAGCTAGGTATTCAAAAGTGGGAAAGTCGCCAAATTTATTTTCTATGCTGTTGCTGGCATCAGAGAAGATAGCGGCGATCCCACCCCCTTTTCTCCCTTGCCTTGCCGAAAACAAGAAATTGTATTCTGGGGGGGAAGCCTCAATGAGAACTGTTGTGGCAGTGGAGGATAGCCAGCATTCAGTAAGAATAAAACAAAATCCAAGTTATGCTCAGTAACAAGGTCATTAATATACACAGTTTTACTAGTCAGTGATCTTATGTTCAATAGTGCAAACTTTAAGGGATCTGGGGAACTTATAGCAGAAGGGGCAGACGTAGAGTGTGAGGGCATAGCTCCCCCACTGGATAGTGGCAGCGCCGGACAAGGGAGCCGCTCTGGTATGTGAAGAAATACTGGTCGAATTATTCTGATCGGGCGCTTCCTCCTGGTTCTGATTTTGACAGGAACAATGGTCAATGGTGGCGATTGTAGGGGGGCAGAGGACCTGACAGAATGCAGGTTCTGCCCAGGTCCTCTACCATAGAGGTCAGGCACTCAAACTCCTGTTGAAGTTTCGTCGATTGTCTTGACATGACGTCACATGCACCAGCGTGGACGATAATGGTGTGCACAGAGGAATGACGCTCGAATAGCAGTGGGAGAAGTTCGATAGAGTTTTGGACTTGGCCTGAGAAACTGTAAACAATGGCACCAGGAAATGGAGTACAGTTCACCTCGTGTGGATTGGGATTTTCCGCACACTTCAGACGGAAAAGCAAAGAGTTCAACTTGGTTTGTCGGCGGATCATCCATGAGACATGCGATGCATCGCAGTTCAGTTTTAATGTCAGTATTGGCAATGGTAGGATGCGGAGGAAAATCCCCGTCATTGGTGAGTTAATTTAATTCTCCGGTATTCTTAGGGTTTCTCTCTGTCAGAGTAGCTTGCTGACTGTCTGACTGACACTGGATGACTGAACTGGCGGACATCTTAGCCATGTCTCCAGCCTCTCTGATGTATAACATGCTGTAGGACTGGTGTTAAAAGCTGTTGAAATGGTTGGGCCTGGTGATCCAATAGCATTTTCAGCCATGCTGGTGGCCCTGGATCTAGGGGCGTTGCTGTGGCTCTCAGCGATTCCTCATTCTTATTCGTTATTTCCTTTGATTTTAGTTTTCTCTATTGTTTCTTTGTTTTCAGTACAGCTGTATATTTGCAATTACTTTTCCCAGCTTGTAGTAACCAGTCGTAAACTTCAATGTCCTTCATTTTTTATCATATTATTGTTTGCAGTGCAGTCAAAACTTGTTGCAACTTGTCATGTTGCTTTGTTTTTAACAGTGCAGATTTATTTGCCAGCATGCCAGCTTTTGCACACACAGTGTAGCATTTCATAGCCTGGCATGCAGAAAATAAAAAGGAAAAATGAACATTGACTATTAAGTCAATGTTCATTTTTCCTTTTTATTTTATTTTTATTAATCTCTACAGAGATCCCACTTCTGACACCAATTGTAAGCTTCAGCTTACGAGGGACATTTGGATATATACGTGCAGGAGGAAGGATTACTCGGGACAAGAGTATAACATTTATCTTCCTTTACTGTGGAGGATGGCAATATTTGTACAGGCTGAAGAAAACTCTAACCTCAGTGCAGACGAACTTTCAAGTCCACGCCAGAGCCAGCCAGCAATCACAACAACAGCAACATGTACAATGCGGAACTAGAACTATACTGCCACCTACGTAGTTCCGGTAGCAAGGTAACATTACTATAACAAATTATCCTTTATAGTGTAATTATCTCAACATGACTGACATACTAACATAGGGCAGGAAACAATAAAAGTACCACTCCAAATCCAACAGTTTACCAGAACTAGAAAGGAGCAGCTAGCATTAGCATGACATGCCACATCGTGACACATTAGCTCAGCATCTACAAAACAGTCTCAAATAAATAAACCAAAAAAACATTGTGAAAGACTCAATAAATGACCAGATCAGACAAAAATGACAGTTCATCAGACACAACTTACACCATCTGAATGCAGTACAGGCTACAGCACACACGTTATTTTGAATTGCCTCTTGTTATGACTCTTAATTACTAAGATAATAACGCTATGTGCTCAACAGCGCAGTTGCATTATTTCAACTGAATAGGGCGCCGATAAATCAGTCAACCGCATTTCCAACATTTACTTATTAGCTATCCTGTATAATCTTATAGGACTTATTCTTTTTTTCATCTGAACACTAACATTAAGCTAGAAAGCTAACACTAATACAACACATTACCTCATTGGTTAACTAATATCATTAACATTGGCCAAGTTATGGAACTTGGAAACTATGGAAATAAATGGCTATATTTAGGTTAGAGATAGCTCCTGTGAGATTAGGATTTGGTGAGGTTATGATATTCATCTGGGAAGAACTAATGCCTCCGCCTTTGACTGCAGTGGGATTCATAAAAACATGTCAAATGCATTGTCCTTGATGAAACACATAAGCCACGTAAGCATGGCAAGACTTTGCTGAATACAATTTAATAAAAAAATCCTCAACAAAACATGTGGCATGTTAGGTATTAAGCTTATACTACAGTGCACCACTTTCTCTTGCTTCGAAAAGTTCTAATCAAGAGAAAGTTGTAGAGCGAGAGCATCAACGTAACCATAGAAACTCACTACAACTAAACTCTCACTTGTTTTCTGCCTAAACTAGCTTGCACCAACCACACAGCTGTGGGTGGGCCTAGGTGGCACCAAGGCCCACCCAATAAGTAGGCTTCTTTTTTGCAGATTGCAAGCAGCCCCTCCTTTTTTCACTGGGTGCAGAGAGGAACAGAAACTATCTTTCCGCTAATGGCATAACAAAAGCAGTTTGCCTAAGTTTGCCAAAAAATAGACATTGTGAAGAGCAGGAGGAACAGAAACCCTAATGGGGGTAGAAAAACCTGTGGTTGTGGTTCTTTAGCCTATCTCCATGGCTCCCTGTGGCTTTGACAAAAAGTTATATGGAAATTTATAATTATTTAATTTTTAGTTTTTTAACATTTTGAATTTTATTTATTCTTGTTGTAGACCTAAAGTTGTTCTTACATTCTCCATTTAGGCTACATAACATTTCAGTAAAGTCAATGTGTGTTATAGCCTACTGTATACAGTATATGTCTACAGCCAGTGCCTTATCCTCCAAATTTTGAGTTTCCATAGATAGACAGGTATACAGTACATAAAAGTCTTGAAAATTAAAGACATGCATCTCTCTGCAAAGAACAGACAGGGTAAAAAAACTGGCAACATCACCATATTAATGAATGCTCATTTAGATCTATTAGTAATGTTCAGGCTATTTTAGACTTAAAGCGTAACTCGCGCCAAAATGCAACCTAGGGTCTTTTTGTTAATGTACCTGAGTCGAACTTTCGTTTAAAAGCATAATTAGGACAGAAACGCCACTTTTAAGATTTACCGTATTCTCGTTTTTGGTCAAATGGCCTTTTGAATGGGAGTGCTAGGGGTACTAATATGATTGCATCAAAATTGCTATTTCTAAAACACTAAGAAGGCTCGACACAACATGATACTTTGCTCCAAGTATCACCAGGGGCTCTACACATGAACTCCAGCATTGAGAACATTGTTTGTGTACACAGTTTACTAAAAAAGGTTTTGAACATTTCACTGTAGCTGTTGTTTTTCCGGTCGCCATCCATCTCACAAATCAAAAATAGTCAAGGGAGGAGAGTAAAGATGAAAAGCTCCTAAAAAGTGAAAAACAATATTGACCTTGTAGTTGAAAAAGGAGCCTCATATAAGAATGACATTTCCTCCTATGGAGTCCGTTTATTTCCATTCAGAGATCAACTATTTTTGACTGAGAAAATGGCTGATAGCGTAAACAACTGCTAATGTGAGTTGCTCAAAACCTTTCTTTTTAGTAAACTCTGGATACACAAACAATGTTCTCACTGCTGGAGTTCATGTGTAGAGCCCCTGGTGATACTTGGAGCAAAGTCTCATGTTGTGTTAAGCTTTCTTAGTGTTTTAAAAATAGTGATTTTGATGCGATCATAGTAGTGCCCCTAGCACTCCCATTCAAAAGGCCATTTGACCGGAAAACGAGAATACGGTAAATATTAAAAGTGGCGATTCCGCCCTAATTATGCTTTTAAACGAAAGTTTGACTCGGGTACATTCACAAAAAGACCCTAGGTTGCATTTTGGCGAGAGTTACGCTTTAAATAAGGCTCAAATATCGTTTTCGGCTTCAACAAATTTCTTTAAAATGTTATGGGCCAAAAATGGCTCTTTAAATAGTTAAAGTTGCCAACCCCTGTGGGCCCACCTGATTTTCTCTGTGCCTACCCACACTGTGATTTCTGCCTTGGCTACTGTCTTGCACTCTATTATCGAAGATCCTTACATTCTTTGAAATGCTGCCGCAAATCAACCTGCTTCCCACAGTATCAACAAGCAATTGTAGCTTGCCAACACACCATCTCAGAAGAAAGTACATGCATCTTTTTAAATCTGTTTACATGCCGTCTATAAATTTACACTTCAAATAAGTGTGTAATGATCAGACAGTGTCTTCACAAACCCATCAATGGCCAAATTGTAATTTTCACTTGACAATCACAATGTGTATATGCAAGTGCTCTTCTCACTGTCTCCTCTTCTCATCACACCCTTGCATACGATAAAATCCACAAACACACAGTTTCACATTCAGGAGCTTGAAAAAAAGAGAGGAGAAATAATCCCAGGTCCCCATGGGAGCAGATGTCACCGGCAAAAACAAGCGACAGATTGCCTCAGCCCACGGCCAGGCTGAAGGTGCTCTGCAGAGCAGAGGGAGGTCATTACTGCGGGCCCTTCTGCACAGGAGGAAACAGAGTGGGGAGTGAAGAGGCTGCAGGGCTCAACACAGCACTCACAAACTCTTCTCTGCTGGCCTTTATTCCTCCGCTAAAATGCAGCAGGTCACATTTGAACTGAAACCACTTAGAGTTACCTGCAGCACATCAACTGTGTGCCATTTAGTTGCTGTGGAATGAAATAACACAGACAGAGAACTCAGGGGGGGATTTTTGCAAATTGGAGAAAAGATGACCAGGTTGACCCATGCAGTAAATGCTTTAACAGAGACTGAATCAGCTCATGCAGATCCGTCATGGATCCAATTGATTATCAGCTTATTACTAGGGTTGTCAAGTGGGAGAGGAAGCCTCCTGGATAATTTTACAATATTTTATGTTGCCACCATTCTTTATTAATGATTTGTCGTTTTTATTAGATTTCTTTTAACAATGGGCACAGTTAAATAGAAATTGGTAATTGGAAATGTTTTCTGTCTTCTTACTACAGCAGCACTGAGCTACGACCTCATTATTATCTGATATTTCTCCAGAAAGACATGGACAACTGGTGACACACTCCCAAATTAAAGATTTGAGGAAAAACGTCCGTGATAATACAACTGTAGTATCTTTAAATGTGTTCTAATAACTACAAGTTAGGCTTCAATGAATATTCATGAATGATATAATATATAGAGCAAAGATTGCCTGCTACCTAATTATTAAGTTTATTTCTTGCATAATCTTCCTTTTTACATTTTAAAATGTTTGCATTGTGCGACTCACAATTTGTCAATACTAAATAAAGGGTGACAGACTACAGAAACTTGACAGGTAAATTATCAGCTTAAAAACATTTTCCATTTTGCTATATTTACCTACTTTTCAAGGATTGTTCTGTTATGCGGTTCTTCACTGTATACATTCTTCTACAGTGCTAGTAGATAAGCTAGCGAGGCTAGTAAAACTTTAGCCTCGTGAGACCGTCCTGATCTCGCGAGCTCCAGTTTTCCACTCGCAGATCAGTCTGGCATCTTGAGATAGAGAAAATTTGGAGCCATTCGCCAAACGACCGACCAATCAGCGTTGGTTTTGAGGCGGGTTTAGGTGTGACGCAACGAGAAGCAACTGTTCAGTCTAAACAACATGGCGGCTTCCACGGATGAGATGAGCGTAGCTATTGCGCAAGTTTGATCTGAATTAGAAAGTATTCCTTCATTGAAAGAGAAGCAAAAAACGGCACTGGAGTCTTTTCTCGGTGGAAAAGGTGTTTTGGCTCTTCTTCAGAAGTGTACCATGAAAACTTGGTGGGGATTGTCGTTGATGAGATTCATGTCACATACAAATGGTACGTTTAAAAACGTTAACGTTAGCTACGTTACCTAACTTAATGTATGTTAAATGATGGCATTAGAAGAACCGCAAGGTCCTTGAAGCCAAACTAACGCTAGCTACACTAACTTAGCTAGCTTCACTAACTTAGCTAGCTTCGTTGATCCGATTGGTTGATTTGACCCGTCTATCACCAACATAGGTGGTGATAGACAGATGGTTTATCCAATCAACTAACCAGTATTTTCGCCCCTTCCCAAAAGTTCTCCAACGGAAAGTTTCCAGATGGATATGCCGAGCAAATGCGAAGCAATCCATCTGGCGGAGTCAGATTATTGAAAACTAGCCAACTAACCACTTTGACAGTCTCGGTCACAAAGGGGAGTCAATAGTGCCCCACAGCTAATTTTTTCCAGGGTCACGTAGCGGGTTAATCCAGCTCTGAGTCCACTGACTGATTGACTGATGAAGACCCTGAGATGTGGTTTGAAGCAATAAAAAAAATAAAAATAAATAATGGTGAACCTTTGTGTTGTGAGTAAGAAATGGCAATATCATTTAACTATTTGATTGATTGCCATGTTGTATTCATGGTCCCCAGATAATGAATCCTACATTCATGAATTACATGATTTTTTTTCTCTAGTGCCATCATGAGGTTCACATTTCTGGTTTTTAGTCAAATATCTCAACAGATATTGGATGGATTGCCATGGAATTTGGTAGGTGTATTTACCCCAAAGCACAGCTGTGCCTAAGTACAGCCTCACAAAGCTGCTTGCATGGCTGTAAACTCTTAGGGAAAAAAACATGGTCCTCACAAGTACGCGGACAAAAATGACGACGTTTGGCACAACCATGTTGAACATACTTAAAGTGTGCTCTTACGCACGGGTGGAAGTAAACATCAGCCATCGAGGGGGCGAAATAGAGCTAATCAAGGTATTCTTATGACCACAGTCGGAAACAAGCATGGCATCTGTGGAAGAACATGTGCTGCAGTGGAAAATAATGGGTTGCGGGTCTGAATGAAGATGTCATGTTTTCAAAAATTGCAGGTTTGGACCTAAACGCAGAAGACAGATGAACACAAGATATGACGACAAACTGACACCAGATAAGAGGGAACACACAGAGTAAATACACTAGGCAACGAGAATAGTTACAAGAGACAGTTGACATGAGGGCTAATGAACAGGTGAAACATCGGGCGAAACAGGGGCAGGGGCGGGGCAAACACAAAGGTGGGAAAACACACAAGGCAGGAAGTCGAACAAGAAATGACACATGGGGAAGTAACCCTACAAAATGAAACAGGAAACTAAATAAAACCCAGGGTTATGACATATGAGGTGATAGGTGAAGTGCAATAAATATGCTGTTGCATACATTTTCTTTTGCATACAGATGCCACCTAGCTGCAACGCTCCGACTGCAGCTTGTGATTATGTTACGTTCTAATTTTCAGGTGACAGACAAACACAACGGCATGTGAAATAGGTCTTGCGAAGCTCGAAGCATCTGCAATTGCATAGTTGCTGGACCATGTTTCTGCTCTATGAGTCTGATGATTCAGTTTCATATCTATTCATCTATCTAGATCATTCCAAGCATGCACGTGCAGAGGGGGGGGGGGCCTATGGGTGCTTGAGCACCTGCCCCTTTTGCCCCTCAAAGCCAAAGTGCCCTTTTTTTTGTCCAGATTTTTTTTTCACCTTTTTTCTTTGACGATGGCCCACAAGTGGTCCGTTTAAGAATAATATTTAACAACTATAATTAACTAGATACAATGACCTAAACCTTCATATCACATGATGACCAGGATTCCTGCCAGGCGCGCCACTTAGATACAAGTGAGTCCATGCCATCTGTCGGCGGCGTAGCCAGCCAGAGCGAAAGAGAAAGTTGAAGTGCAGGTAAGTGTGCTTTTGAAGTTTTGGTTTGTTATAGAGGCCTCTAGCCGCTGCCGCTACATAACGAGTCTCCTCCAGGATTAAAACAGCCAGCAGGCAGCTAACTTTGGAGTAGTGACATTTCGCGGTAACTGCACGAGCTGCCGCGGCCACAATTACTCATCGTGTGATAGCCTTGTAGCATCACCGTTTCATTCTCTGATACACAAGAGAAGACAGTAGCAGTTCTCTGTAGGTTAACAGAATTGTGTGTGTGCAGCAGCAGCAGTTCTCTGTAGGTTAACAGAAGTGTGTGTGTTTGTGTCTGCTTTCTGCCTCTCAACCAGCAGCCCACTTAAAAGAACATGTCACTTCTTTGGGAAATTAGCTTAGGTTATTTGTAGTCTGCGGTGTAGGTTGGTGGTCTATACATTTTGACTTAATAAAAGACATCCTTATAATTTGAGAAAATAATCTGAAACATGCTGCATACCTTTGCAAATCCCTTTCTGATTCAAAGCCTACTCGCCCACTGCTACAGAAATCTGATAATTAGCTCAGGTTGCAGTTATACCCTACAATTAAACTCTGGTTTGATATCTCATTATCTTGTATTTGTGTGAATGTAGTCTAATGTAAGGCTCTATATTTCATTGTGAGGTGTACAGTATTGTGGATTTAGTATTGTGTTAAAATGTAAAATATACAGTTTTTAAAATAAAGATGACATACTGTATATTGTTGGCAAATCTTGTTCCATATGCCCTTTTTTGAATTTGAGCCCCTGCCCCTCAAAAGGTCTCTGCACGGCCCTGATTCCAAGTGCCAGTTATGTAGATTGTCTAAGTAGAAAATTTCCTCAAAATAACGTCACTGAAACCTGTAATCTTGGTTGCAGATGCAGATAATTTCTCCCAAATTTGCTGGAACATGAAAGGTTGTTTAGAACTAGTTATTTGGTGAGTTTTCATGTTAATAACTCCTCAGTGATTCAGTGGCTCACTTCAGCTGATTCACCTGGCTGCACTGGCTGTGAAGACTACGAAAGAACAGATATGAAAGACCCGGAAATGCTGACCAATCATAGCAGACTGGGCCTAATAAGTAGGAACCTGAACATAAGCATAATATGGGACCTTTAACTTTTACTTCCACAACCTATAGGCCCAAAATAACTCCTCCCACTTTGCTACACTGATCTATCGCCAATTAGCTGCCAAAATATCTTAGGATAGTACACACAACTTTAAACATAATGCATTCATACATAGAATAATTACCCTGATTATATAGTGATGATGCTATTTATACAATATAGGCGTAGCTGCCGCAGATGAAAATATTAACTCATAAACACCATCTCCTGAGGCCTGTACTACGAATCAAGATCAACATGCCCTGGATTTCTTTCAGTTACCCGGCTTCACCTAACCTAACAGCCGCGGTCCCTCCTAAGCTGTGTCACGACGCTGGTTAACAACTAGTTCAATCAGCCCAGGGTTTCCCAATCCAGCGACGCGCTCGTTCAAATAAAAGAGGCGGGGTTTGCACAGCACGACCAATCACAAACATCTACCAGAGCTGCATATTTTACATAAGAAGAACCAATTATAATTCTACATAAATATGAAGAACACAGACACGGTTTTACAGGCAAAACGCAATACAGTCGCTGCTTCCTAAAACAGGAGGAAAGCTGGCAAAAAATAGCCGACGCTGTAAATGTGTAAATCACAACGCTTATCAATATCTGACCATAATTACACTTGTGCTTTCCATAAACTGTTGTTGCTTTAGCAACATATATTAACATATATTATTTCAGTTGCAACCCTGGCAGTGGAAGTGATGTGAGAGTAAATAAAAAATATATAAAAACATAATTCAAACCGATGCGCGTGTTGCAACGCACGGCTCAAGATGCGATAGCCTATATGTAATTCCCTCCCATTAAAATCTATATATTTCATAAAAATACCCATCAGGGAATGTTAACGGGGTTGTCGGTCTCTAAATGTTTTAACTTTTATGAGCGCATCCCTCTCTCCCCCACTCTCGCTCTCTCTCTCTCTCTCTCTCTCTCTCTCTCTCCCCCCCCTCCTCTCTCTCTCTCTCTCTCTCTCTCTCCCCCCCTCTCTCTCTCTCTCTCCGCGCACCGAGCTCCGCCTGATCTTCTAAGAATGGTGACGCCGTTATCAGTCGAGTATTGATTGGTCAGTATGCGGGGCTTTTACACCGGTTGATCTCTAATCTCCAACATAACCTGCTCCCGACCAGGTTAGGTGTTGAGCATAAGTTACCAAGGCGATTGAACCCGGTAACAAGTGATCCACCGTCGTGGTACAGAAAACCCTGGGTTAAACCTGAACCTGTTACCTCGTTAACGCCAAATCTTGTTTCGTAGTACAGGCCTCAGGTGTTTGATGCCATCTGAATGGATTTACATATGAGAAAATAATGTGCAAGAAATGCAGAATGCAGAAATTGTATTTAAAACTGCAGGTGTAACACAGGATCACAGATCTAGTACTGCAAAGCAGACTCAGGAGGCAGAACAGCTGTGGTAAAAACATTGTAAAACTAGGTCAGAAGGCAACAGTTGACAACAGGGGGGAGTCTGACCATGCAAACAAATCCAGGGTGCTCAAGCAGGCAGGCGATAATCAAAAGGCCGGACGATGGTCTTTGTAACACGTAGAGACAGAAGAGAATAAAGGCTGGAAAATCAAGGCAACAAATAAAAGACAATCTAGTGGACATCGACTTATAACGGCCCCTTATAGTCAGCACACTAACTGGCTGAGAAAGAATAAGCCGGTCACATCACATAAACATAGGGGGTTTAAAGTAATGTGTATCAAGTATTGGAGTAGGCTATTTCAATAATAATCAAAAGTGTATTCAGCCTTTTATTGTTAAAATAAATACAAGCTAGCACTGTGACTAAGCTAGCAGTGAAAACTGCTCTGCAAGGGCCAAAAAACAACCTAGAGGTGTAGGCCTATGCGATTTTAAGCAAGAATACTCTTTAAATCCATTTTAAATTGCGATGGCTTTTTTATTTTCTGTTGTCTGGGACTGCAGCCAAGTGGCAATCCAGCAGGACATGGTCCACTTCCACTTAACCTTCCCAACATAAAAAAATATGGAGCGAGAGGTTCAGAACATAAAAAAACTGGCCCAGATCAATTCAAGTTATGTAACATTAAAGGATTTTTTTTGGGATCAATAAAAAATCTATCTATCTAGCTATCGATATGGGAAAAGTTTTCCCTCTCCTTAAAGATAACTTATATCAGCTACAGTAAAGTCATGATGCTGAGAGAGAAGGATTAAAGCTGCAGGAGGTTGATTTTTTTTAAAATGCCAGAATTTTAAGTAGAGTGAGACATCTTCATGCAGGTCTTCCTCTCTGTCGAGCCCTTTCCATCAGGCAAGCAGAAGTATGCACCCAACTTCATACATGCTTCATACAGTAACATTTAAGAGTGCTAATCATTCATTTCACCCCGGTGTCGTTAGATAGTGGCAATTCTATGATAATTACGTCCTGTGTTCTTTGTGAAGCCCTCTGTGAATGTCATCTCTAGATAGCTACATAAACATGAATTTGAATTAACCGCAGCCATGAGCTAGGGTAAGCAAGAAGCTAAACTATTGGCTGGTCGGACGTGTTTGTTTCCTCTCACATCGCCTCTGGCATGTCCTCATTAAGATGGCAGCAGTCCGAAGAAGAGACGCCATAGGCTGTGTGAGAGGAAAACGTGAACATGACAAATTAACCAGTGTTCAGCTAGGCTAAAGGCTAACCCACATGTAATGCGTAAGAACACTGCCATGCAAAGTGTGGAATTTACCATCTTGTACTTACACTTAGGAATGTGTGTAAATAAAGCCATGCTTATGAACAGAATCAAGCAGTGATAGCGATACTACAAATAAAAAGCATAACACAATCAACATCCACGTGTCCTGTGTTTCCACTATTAGAATATTTGTCATTTGTCTAGTTTTAAACAGACAAGTTGCCTAATTGGTGTCAAACCCAAAGCTGAAGGAGTTCAAAGAGGTATGGAGAAGCAAGATTATGGAGGGCTTTGAAGGTGAGAAGAAGAATCTTAAAGTAAATATGGTATTGGACAGGGAGCCAGTGCAGTTGTTTAAGGAGAGGAGTAACGTGTTCAGTTATTGGGGTTCTGGTAATAATATGGGCAGCTGAGTTTTGGACCAATTTAGAGTTTATGGATGGACTTGTAGGGTAAACCAGAGAGGAGGGAGTTACAATAATCAATACGGGAAGTGACAAGAGCGTAGATGATGAAGATGGACAAAGACAGTGTTGTGTGTGAGTGAAAGTAAGCAGACCGGGTGAGATTATTGATGTGTTTTTCAAAAGAAAGTGTGCTATTGAGGATGACACCGGGGCTCTTGACGTGAGTGGAAGAGGGGACTTTGGAATTGTCGATGAAGAGTAAGAAATTGGGACATTTTACTGGAGTGGATTTGGAGCCAACAAGGAGAATTTACAGTTTGCTACTGTTTAATTTGAGGAAGTTATGAGTGAACCAGGTTTTAACTTTGTGTAAACAGTCAGACAGGGAAGACAGAGGGAGCATGGAAGTGGGTTTGGTGGACGAGTAGAGCTGGGTGTCATCCGCATAGCAGTGAAATTGAATATTGTATTTCCTGAAAATAAAACCTAGAGGATAAAGTAAATTATAAAAAGGAGGGGCCCCAGGACTGAGCCCTGGGAAACACCACTGATAACTGGGAAGGGTTGTGATTGAACGTTTTTAAGTTGTACAAACTGAGTGCGTCCATAGAGGTAAGATGTGAACCATTTGAGTAATGTATTGATGACACCAATGCAGGCTAGACGGTCCAAGAGGATATTGTGAGAAATGGTATCAAAGGCAGCAGTCAAATCAAGGAGGATGAGTATGGTGAGAAAACCTGAGTCTGCGGCCATCAGTAGGTCATTGGTGACCTTTACTAGTGCTGTTTCTGTGCTATGGAGAGGGTGAAAACCAGACTGAAACTGTTCATAGAGGTTATTGTTAATGAGATGATTATGGACCTGGGCAGCAAGAGTTTTCTCTAGGATTTTTGAGATAAATGGCAGGTTGGAGATGGGTCTATAATTATTTAGGTTGTTGGGATTTGCACCAGGTTTCTTAAGTACAGGGGTGATAGCAGCAGTTTTGATAGAGAAGGGAACATGAGCAGAAATAAGAGAGGAGTGGATGATGTTAGTTATGAAGGAGGAGAGGGAGGGTAGACAGGTTTTGACTAGGTGGGTACTTAGAAGAAATGGTCTGGGTTTTCAGAGAAGCGAGAGTGTCCAAGAGATTGTGAAGTCCATCATTGTACTGTGAAACCAGGTCGTCAGTGTTCACTGATTTGTCTATGGGGAGATTGTTAATTCCAACAGAGAGAGCAGGTAGATCAATGTTCTTGATGTTTCAAAATGAAATGGAGCGTGGTGCATTTGTTTTAGATGGTGGTAAATTGACATTAAAGTGGCCATATTATGCTCATTTTCAGGTTCATAATTGTATTTTGAGGTTGTACCAGAATAGGTTTACATGGTTTAATTTAAAAAAAACACCATATTTTTGTTGTACTGCCCATTGCTGCAGCTCCTCTTTTCACCCTGTGTTCAGGTCTCTGTTTTAGCTACAGAGTGAGACCTCTCACTGCTGTAACATCTTTGTTGGCAGTCACACATGCGCAGTAGCTAGGTAAGATCACATCATCTAGCTAGCTGTTTGTTTCTACAACTTCAGTAGTACAAGGCGGGATTAGTGGGGAGACTTCTACTAAATGACGGCACACTTCCAACTTTGCGTGGAATACCTGCAAAATAGGGACATGTAAGTAGTTATTTTGTAGATGATGGTTAACTAGTGTGTGTTGTAGCAGTGTTTTGCTATTCAGAACAAGCTAGCATGCTAGTGCTAGCATTCTACGGTTAGCCACCTTGTTTCGGCTAGTGACGTAAAAAGCCCTGCCGATTTTGAACAGCTCACCCGGAGACTGAAGGCGGAAGACATTCAGAAACCCGTATCTCACTCAAAACAGCATGGATTTCTTTTCCAAGTTTGTATGCGTGTGGAAGCACCAGAGACACATACCACCCCAAATTCCAGAAAAAGTGATTTTTTCATAATATGGGCACTTTAAAAGAAATTAACTTATGGTCAGAGATGGACAAGTCAGATGCAATACAATTGAAAGTGGTTAAACCAGAGCAACAGATGAGGTCCAGGATGTGTCCTTTGTTGTGTGTGAGAAAGTCAATGTGCTGTTGTAATCTAAAACTGTCCAGTACTGAGGAAAAGTCCCTTGTGAGAGTGTTGCTAGTATTGTCAATGTGAATATTAAAATCACCCAAAATTATGACTTTATGGGACATGGAGCGGACGGATGTTAAAAAGGAAGAAAAATCAGTTAAAAAAGTATTATTGTTGGACTTGGGTGGGCGATAGATGGTGGCTAATATAGTAGGGAATGGCCCACTAATCTGTAGGACTATGGATTCAAATGAGTTGGAGGGAGGGGCGGTAACAGTGGACACTCCATTTTTCGTTGTAGAGCATTGCAACCCCTCCCCCTCGACCTGACGCACGGGATTGACAGGTGTAAACAAATCCAGGTGGTACAGCCTCGTTGAGCTGTGTGTAAGGATGCACTATATGCAAAAACAACAGACATATGGGCCAAGGATGGAACCCTGAGGCACCCCATCACTCATCTTCCCCTTGATGTCCTGGCTCCCCCAGAAACAACAGCATTAGGTCCTATATTGGGAATAGGAATGAGATGCCCAAAGGCTAAAAAAAAAAGGCAGAGGGAAAAATCAATTTTTACAAGTTTATAACCCACAGTTTATACAAAATAAAATGTGGAACCCATGGTTTTGTGGGAAATGTGGTATTGACTTTGAAACACTATTCACCTTGATGGTCTTATACTTTTATACTAATCTTCCTTGAATATCACAATGTTTCACTGATAGATTCAGAGTCAGGTTTATTGAAGGCAGACTTGCAACACCTTTAATGACTGAGAAAACAGATGATCAGCAGTGATACCCTTTTCCTGTTACACAAACTAACGAAGGCACATACACACAACGAGGACAGTGAGTACAGTAGCCCCAGGCCCAGATGGTGCTCCTTCTCCACCAATGACGATGTTACATAAGTGGATTGAGCCCAGGGACAGAGGCCTGCATGCCTGTTTTACTAAGCCACAGTGGTGCATGGGATGCTTTCTTTGAAAAAAAAGGAAAAAGAGAAGGAGGGGGAGAAGCCAGCAGAGACAGACGCATTTGGCTTTAAATAGCTCTAATCCCACCCCCATCCTTGCACATGCATTCGGCCACTTTCCTGCCACTGGGTCTCTGACAGAGCATGGCGAGGTATCAGGCATCTGCAGCCCTTCTCCGCTCTGGAGGGTGTGTGGGTGGGAAGCTGTATCTGGGTGTATGTCTGTGTACGGATGTGCAAAGCTGTGTGCGCACGACGGGTAGAAGGTGTAAGTGTGATGTGAATGTTGAAGCAATTTGTGCAGAGAGGCTGGAATTTAAAAGAGAAGGACAAATCTCAGGGTTTGGTCAGAACAAGGACATGTTAAGGACCTTGGGCTGCGATAAATCTGAGAAACAAGGTAATTCTGGCAGTCATCGTGTCCCTGGATTTTTACAAATGCTGTTTATGCAAAGCCTCCATTCCTAGATAAAAAAGACAAGGTTACTGAAGGGCCTTCTGCCACTTGCATACAAGTTACCTAATGCATATCCTATACTTGTACTGCACACTAATATTCCCTACACCACCACCTACACAAAAACACTGACATGTGGCCAGTGGTTACAAGGCCATACAAATCAACACTTGCTCAACCAGTCCCCCATTTTCCTGCCTGTTTCATCTTTCCATTACAACAACACCCCTTCTGTTATCTTTTTCCTTCCTCCATCTCTACTTCTTTCTGTCATTGCATCCCTAGAGGCAGCAATCTCCTCCTCTCATTGTCCCACTGTCTTTTGTTGCCCTCCTTAACAAAAGACAACACTTGAAGCTGTGACATGTCTATGTGTGTGTGTGTGTGTATGACAATGATGCTTCATTTCCTCCAGATTGGCTGGTTGGGTATAATAGCTGGTGTGAAACTGTGTGTTTGTGTGTGTATGCCGAGTTAGTGCACTGCCTCTTTAAGTCAGAGAGAGAGTGACAGCTTGCAGCTATGCTCGATTCTTGCCCCCTGCCATTACTGCAACACACTGCTGTTTGCTGCCACACACTCTCACACACACACTCTGAAAGCATTATTGCATCCACAATGACACATTGTAGCACACAGAACAGGCCCACCAAGAGTGCTATTTGTGATCTTTGCTGCCAAAAAATTATTTGCAGCAGCTTTTTTTTATTTTTATTAAAAAGCAATTTTACAGCTGTTTTTTACAATAATAATAATAATAAATTGAATTTATATAGCGCTTTTCACAAACTCAAAGTTTTGTGATGCATTTTGGTAATTGTAAGGAAAAAATGATTGTTTAAAGATATTACAGATAATCAAAATGTGTAAAACAAATTCCGTAAGAATATACATTTTCCTCAAAAGTTATATTGAAACTGGTATTGTTAAGATTACTATTAAGAATGTGACAAAGGATAAATAAAATGTATTAAAGACAGTAAATTATTTTTGATTTAGTTAGTAAAACAATCCCAACTCTAGTCTAGTCTCGCATTGCCATACCTATCTCCACAGAGTAGCGTCTGGCTACACCACACATACAATATTAAATAAAGTTCCATTTTCACACAACACAGTAACTTGAACTATTTAAATTAGATACATGGTTCAACGTAATTTTCTCTTACCAGCAACAATCCCTCCAATCGGTCCCAAAATGTCCCAGTTAGAGAGGAAATGCCCTAAACGTATTCTTTGTAAATCTTTACAATCATTTCCCGAAAAAACCAAGCAGGCCTGCCTTGTTGCATCCAAATTTTCTTCAAAACATGCCATTTTAAGCGTGTAGCTTGCTAGCTCGAAGATTGTTGTTGTCTCAAACAGAGTTTTACAACAGCAGAAGAAGAGGGACATCCGGCGTTTGAGCCACGCGAGGAATGTCCTGCAATAAACCTGGTAATGCACTTCCGTAGATCCAGACTATCCACTCCCTAATTTTGTTGGTATCTTTCCACTGTACAGTATCAAAGCTATAGATGATGGCAGGTACAAACAGTCACACTGCTGCATGGCTCAAGGGATTGTCTTTTGGTTGGTCCACTACTCAGGAGGAATTTTAATGACTGAAAATCCCGTGACTTTTCATCAAGCACCACCATCTGAAGAGGAAAGCTACGTACGTTCATTAGTTAGTGACTGACCAGATAGTGGCAACACAAACTTTATTCACATGTCTTTACAAAATAGGTGGTGCTAGAGGGTTGGTGACCTAGTGACAACTTGTATGCTCATTCACTAGCTGGACAGTTAACACAGCAAATGTAAGGAAAATAATCATTAGCTGTACGACACAGCTAATATGATAATGTTTTTTATTATCTGGTCTCCATTTGATCTCAGAGCAGCCGTTGGTTGCATGTCAAAGTTCTGACTTTGGTCACTGACGTCTGGAAGGCTGGTGTAGCTGAGCCCTACCTGTCCTGCAACTTTTACTTACTCCTCTGCGGCTCAACCCAAATTCCCTCTCAGATCTCCTTAAGACTGCAAGTCAATATAAACAATTCATTGAAAACTATCCAATAATTACATAAAGTATATTATACGGTATACACCTGTACAATCTACTATCCAATACAACAGCGCTGCAATAATCTGCTCCTTGCATATACTTTCTATCCATTTTTGTTGACACTCTCAGAAGGGTGTGTAACCACACATTACTGATTTATATGGTGTGACTGCTGCTTTTTCATTTTGCTTTGTAATAGCTGTCATGAGGACGCATTAAGAAATCAATAACATATTTTTACTGCCATGCATTCATTTAAAGGTAACATGTCAGCACTGTTTCACAGGGCTAAATGGTGCTTTTCACTGGCTCGTGTACAAAAAATGTCACAATAAAGAGTAATATAATACCTGTGAATTATAGCATTTGTCATGGCTATCATTCATCTCCTTCTCTCACCCCGGCTGAGTCAACACTCAATAACATACATTGGTACCTACCTACTAATTATTTAGGTTGCAGTGCTTTTACCTTTGTGAGACTCCTGAGATGTTCTGGCCTCACAATCACACACATTTAAACCAGGAAATGGCAATTAGGTGTTCAGTATATGAATGGATCCTGAGTGTACTGAGCCATCACTGTCACTGACTAAATGAGCAGCTTTTTGCTTTAGAGGTTGCTTTCCTCAATTGCAACTTAAAGCGTCATCGTCAGCTCAGCCATATGTTGTACTTTATGTTCAGTATCTGAAAGCCTACTGAAAGACTGAAATATACAGAAATACATGAATGATGCAATAGATCTGTTGTAGATAGCTGGCTGCTAACTCATTAACCCTTTACAGAGTGGTATTATGGACCAGGTTTGGAACTGACCTAAGCAAAACAGTTTGAACCAGCAGCAAACTTACTTCAGAGCTCAGGATGCTTAAAACAAGGTCTGTTGGCAGTGTTGGGCAAGTCACTTGAAAATTGTAATAGGTTACATTACATTACTAAGCTTAACATTAATGTTATGCTCAGAGACCGATAATCCTAATGCTGCGCTCATTGTTGCTGGAGACATAAACCAACCTTAAAAAGGTTGTGCCTGACTTAATTGTGCCACAAAGGGAATAAACACTTTGGATCACTGCTATATGCCATTCAAAACAGCTATAGAGCGGAATCGCTACCTGTGTTCAGGATAAGCAACCATGCGGCCGTCTTGGTGAGGTTAAAGTATGTAAACTTGAGTCTCACTCGGATCTTTCACCCGAGTCTTTAAATTGACTCATGAATCGTGAGTCTCTAGTATCATTAACTCAGATCAGTTGAGTCCTACTACAATTCAATCTAAAATGATAACAGTGTCACACACAAACCTCTTGCAACATTCGCTACTACCAGTCCTAGCCATCTTAGTTGCCAAAAGCTTAATAACTTATAATTTCGTAGGCAACCACAACTCCACAAGTCAACTCAAGCGACACAGTCCGAGACAGGTTATAGTTGTGGTGTATAAATATAGTAGGTTAAAATGCAATTAGGTCGAGTAGAAAGCCCGAAACATTGCAAGCTAGCAATACTGATGCAAGTCACTCAAGTGACTCGCACAACCCGGATCAGTTTAGTGAGTGACTCAGAATAACCTGAATCCTTAAAAGGAATCGAGTTTGCAAACAAACGACAACACACGCCCCCAGTGACACGTGAGGTCAGGAAATGGTTAAGCCAATCAGAGGCCACCCTGCAATAGGCCCGTTCCAGATGAGCCAGGTCTGCGCAGAATCGTTCACCGGCGATCGCCACCCGTTGCATGCCTGTTAGATTTATGTCTGACTTGATGCCGTCTTGCTCTGACGTCATGCACACGTGGTCAAGGTGGCCGCAGGTTTGAGACGCAGGTAGCACAGTTGCATTTCACTGACTGCAAGACTCAGGCGCACCCAGGGCATGCTGGGAAATGCCTGGCTCTCAGCTGATCTAACAGCTGATTGGTTCAGAATCGACTCAACATGACGTACAATATAAACTTTTTATTGTTTTTGAATCGGAGGGATTTTAATTGCTATTTGTCTGATTTACAGGCTTATTCTTTACAGAACACATGTTGTGTGGCTGATAGTGATGTTCAGAAATCAGAGAGACTAAATCTGTTCAGATTACGGATAATCTACAGTCTATTTATTAACATTAGCAACATATCGCATGTAGAGCATTTTGACAGCTACTCTGTCATTATAAAAAACAACTGGAGACTATGTACAAGCTGATACATGGGTCTGATAACATTTTATTAAATCGGAATCCGACCTAACAGGATGTGAGTGTTTCTTTGACTTCCTGTTCAGGCTGAAGGCTGCTGGAATCGGCTTGAAATTGTCCGACTTTACCGCGGCTTTTTGTCACCGCCCCCGGCTGCTGCCGCCTGCTTTCATCCACTTTACAGGCGAGGCACAGTTCATCTCAAACGAGCCTGATGACAGGGCTCTCCATTTCTATGCTCAGAGTTAAATGACTGGCTTTTATTTTGCTTAGTTTAGCAGTGCACCTTGAGTTGATCTTTTGATTGCATGCTAAAGCTCTTGCTGTCATGTTCTGCATGAAAGTATATATTGTACACTGCATTAGGAGGCTAAATGAAATGGCTTCCAACTACCATATTCTTGACACAAGTGCAGTGGCTTAAGTGCAAAAAAACCTGTCATGTTGTGTTGCATTGTGTCATTTGATTCCTGTACAGTCCAGACATTAGCCTGACAAGCCAGACCCACATCAAGATGTTGAGTCTGGGAACTCATCATTGGAAGGGCTCAATCCGAGGGGCGGGATAAATGGTTGTCTTTCAAATTCCCTCTGCACTCATAGCCAACCAGAGCAACGCTAGTTGATAGATTAAACTTTTGCCGTATCCGGTCAGCAAAACTCCGAAAACATCTTCCTTTTTTAAGAATGACTTCAGTGCTTAACTCCAAGTCTTCCAGAGTCGCGGACTGACCCTGGCTGGAAATTACATTTGCTGCCGCTAGGGTGTGTCTAGATTTCTAGGCTATCCAGAACAGACAGAAGAAGTAGCCATGATGTGGCAATCCAGGGAGTAAATCTACTTAAAGTTCTGCATTTCTGGTGGGTTGACACACATTGAAAATAGGACAGAGGTGTATCCAAGATGATGTGCATTAGGACATCACACGTGTATGGGCTTACATAAAAAATAACAGGCAGGGGTGTTTTACCTTTCATCATACACTGTTTGTGTAGTTCATGCTAGTCACAGAAAAATCTGATGTTTTTACATTAAAAAGAGAGTAAGACTTCATTTACACCTTGCATTAAAATGTATTTTGGGGGTTGCATTTGCAGTATAGATATTGACCTTCTATTCTCTTGACCACATGAAAGTACAGGTGTAAATGCACCCGAAACTCATTTAGGACAGATTGTGATCCGATTCGCCAAACCACCTCCGGAGGTGGTCAGGGACGCATTGTGACTACATTGAACACAAGTATAATAGTAATGCGTTTTCAATCCGCACGCACCGGCCTCTACAGGTAAAAGGTCCAGATGCCGGGGGAGGGTACAGCTTTCAGCACAGACACAAGCAATGTCTGGGTGGCATTAAATCAAAAAAAAATTTGCGGTGATGGGCTGCAAGCATTTTTTTTCTAGCTCTGGGTACAAAAAGGATTGAACGCAGATATTGTTCGTATTAGATACTCAGCCTTAATGTCAGCTGTTCTTGGAGGCTGTACTTGAGCTAAATGCTTACATCAGCAGGCTAACATGCTCACAACGGTAATGCTAGCATGTTCATGTTTAGCAGGTATAAATTAAATTGTGACCAGATGGTGGCACTAGATGAAAAGTCAAGGGATCTTTAAAGTGTGACGACCCTCTCCGCCACGTCTGCCTGTTACTTTGTTTGTGTGCCTGCTTCCTTGCAGGTACTGCAGGTCGTTAGTAGGGTGGAAGATCCTGGGCTCGTTAGTTTCACTGGCAACACCTGTGCTCTATGAGCTAGTGAACTTTAAAAAAAAAAAAAAAAGGCCCATTGGATTCAGTTGTGCTCTGTCCTCGCTGACACACCGTCAGCCTGGCTTTGGTTGCTTTTTGGTTTGTTTTGCAGCACCATACAACATGTACCCACTCATCTTACTGAACTCATTGATTACACAGCCCACTGTTAGTTTAAGTTTATTTTTGCTTTATGATGTAAACTAATACATTATTTGTTAATTGGCTTTAAGTGCATCTCCTTTTTTGTTTTTGTCATGGCCGTGACCCAGTTTGTGTCAACAGGATTCATCCTCTGGGAACCGTGAATGTTTGTGCTTAATGTTGTGCTAATCCATATCGTAGATGTTGAGAAATTTCAAAGAGAGAAAAAAAAATGTAAGCTGCTGGTGGAGCTGGATAAAAGGTCAGCATCTATTTAGGATTCTTCCCTTGGGGACCACAGACAGATGTACAAAAATGTAATGGCAATCCATGTAGTAGTAGTTGTTGACATATTTCAGTGTGTTTTAATTTATGCTACACCACCAATTGCATATCATGATTTACAATATATAAAAGTGACAAGTTATAGTAAAAGACAATAAAAGAAAAATATCAATGTCCTCAATAGCCTCTTCTAACCACCTAAAGTGATTACTGGGCTTCTCTGTTCGTGCCTGCTTTAACCACCACCCCCTTCTCATCCCAATCTTCCCATCATGCTGCAGGCAACTAAACAGATCCTTTGTTTTGGCTCTTAGAGAAGCAGACTTTGTTCTGTGCTCTCTCTCTCTTTCTCTCTTTCTCTCTGTCATCGTCATCATCCTCCCCCCCTCCCTCCCTTTCTCGTTCCACCCAACCAGCAGATGGTTAATGATTCATGGACTGGGTGCACACGTGCTATAGTGAGTGTAGCTTTACTCTATGGACGTGCAGAGAACAGGGTGACCTACTGTGTTTTGTCTAGGGCTCAGCCGATATGGGTCTTTTGTGTTGGAGTTGACAGTAGCTGATAATTGTACCAATATTCAATATTTGTCTTCAATAAAATCCTGTCTTAGAGTTAGGGTAATGTTCATTGAATTTGATTTGTTTTTGGACAGATTGTGGTCAATATTGATGTGATATATTGGTTGTGTCTTGCTTAATGCAAGACGTGTGTGTGTGTATGAGAGAGAGAGAGAGAGGGTTTATCAGTCAAAGCAGTAATTATTGACTTCGGCCCAACCTACAGTCTTGCTGATCAGCTCTTCCTCTTTGTTTCATGTTGTCAATAAAACTCAGTCAGATAATTTCCCTTTGTTTTTCCTCAGTTGCACTTTCTGCATCTCTTCCTCTCCTTTTACGCTCTGCCTCTCCCAGCTCTTGTCCTCTTAACTTAACACCCTGGGGATGCACCTCTCCTCAGGTTACAAATCTCCCTCCTGCCATCCCTCCATCTACCGCCACCACCTCCACAACAACGACCATTCACTCAACGATAAAAAAAAAGAAGACACCAGCAGCTGCCCCATTAGCCTCCTGAAAGCACTTCTGCTCAACAGAAACCCACAAGGCGACAGTTTGTTGAAAGGAAATGCAATCTTTCTCCATCCACTCCTTCCTGGAGCCGGGGACAGACAATGAGGGGAAGTGATTAAACTGAGTGTCCATTGCAGTGTGGCAAGCTTCATAGCCACTTTTCAACAGTGTGATGGATTCTGGCAAGAGGAGACACACACACACACACACACAGTCACACTCTCACACATAACCTTCGCTCTGCTGAGTTAATCTAAAAACAGTGTCATGTAAAGCCAAGCCTTTCTGGACTCACTCTTTCTCGCATTAAGAAACAAGTGTAAAGCCGAGAAAGGAGGTCACATCCAACAGACCACTTTCTCTACCTCCCAGGATGTAGACTACCTTCCACCATACACAGCCACTTCATATCCACAGGCAGCTGATATTACTCTCATAACATGCATTTGTGAGCAGAACACTCAAAGGGAAGGACAATTGAAGAATTCACTTTCAACTTGAATATGGCTACATTTAACTGTCAAAAATAGTATTCAGAGGAGTCAGAGGAGAGCTGTAATCTTGTAGTTCAACCAACTAACCAGATAATAGCTGTGTTCTGTTGCACAGTGTACATAAACAGTACTCCCTGCTCCTTGTTCAGGGAATGTCATTTAATGCCAGGATCAGACTACACAAATTCAGCCCAATTTTGACCTGATAATAAGGTTCAAGACCGACAAACGTGTCTTTACCTCTTGTAGTGTGACATAATCAAAGATCAGCGATCTAACGTCTGGGACGCTTCACAACCACGATGCAGAAAGTCTAGCATGTCAGCATTTTTTTCTTTTTCCACCTAGTGTGACATGTTTTACGACGTGTTCCTTGACATTGACCAATAGGAAGAGAGAGTGAAGAAAGTAGTTAGTTACGAAATAGTTCATCTTTCTGGGGGCTGGTCAGTGTAATAGTTGTAGTGTTGCCACTCTTCTGTCCAAGACACAGCTAGGTTTTTTGGCAACATGTCTGTCTAGTCTGACATAGTAACTGCCGTGAAAGACAAAAAAAATTGTGTAGTCTAATCCTGGCATAAGGGAACTTCCATCAACAAAATTCCTCCATTCGGCACACCCTGCAACATCACCAACATAGATATCACTTCTTGGTAATGTAAACATCTTGGATACGTTGCTACTACTGTGGAAATGTTACACTACTATATAATACCAAATAATATTTTGTAACAAAAAGTGATAGTTACAAAACTTATTCAACTAAAATCTATGCAGGATTCACGCGAGGTCTTAAAAGTATTACATTTCATCTACAAAGTCTTACATTTGTTCTTGTCTTTTTGTAGGATTAAATAAATGCAGTAAAGTCAAATATTTTGTGTGGGTCATGTTAATTTACTTTATTTTGAATGTTTATTTTCATAGCATAGGAGCTCTAAATGTGGCAGATATTTAATTCATTTTATGTCATTAGAGTACAAACACACTTCACAAACATGTTTCATCCAAGTCAGCTAACACTACTTGGTGAATACTATTTTCGGGCTTAAAATCCACACTGATTTATTTTTAATACTGATGGTATTTGACATGTTCATGACAGACACGGTACGAAGCCAAGAGACAAGGCTGCAAAATTCAAAAACATGCCAAACATACAACAACAGTTCATCCATCTAGATTGTTTCATGGCAACTCACTGAGACGACAAGAATTCCAGAAAGATACTGCACCTGGCTGTTGTTTGCCAAGAAATAGTTCCAGACCATAAGTAAATGTAAAACTACAACCACATGCAGACAAAAGACAAAATAGAGGCGACTCTGGTGTGAAAAACATAGTAAAAACAACATGTTGCCACTCTACAGCTTCTTTGACATTAGGCCTAATGCCTACACTGTGCCCTCCAAACACCCCCCCCCCCCCCCTTCTCTCCAACAAGTAGTTCAACCTCACATTGAGTGAAATTTCTTTTTAGTTTTCCTCTCTGCATTTGCCGTGATGCAGGTATGAATGAATATTTATTGGAGGTGTTTCACTGACTATATATAGGCAACTATGGGCGTGACATGAAGCCGACAAAGCTGCACTACATTTACATCAATTGTGATTTTAAGGGAAACCGGCATATGATGCATGCGTGCGCAGTTTTATAAATGAGGCCTTTGAGCTTTAACTTGGCCTGCTGGACTAGACTTACTTGAGACTTGACCTGCCTGTAGACATGACCTGAAAGCCACAACTTGATAAGTTCTGACCTGACAGCAGCAGACAGGTTCTCTAGCACAGCGTAACCTCTGGACCTTTAACCCAATGTGACTGAGAAAAAAATCAGAGAAGCGAGACACCAATATTGTCCGGCAAACACAAAGTATTTCTGGCTCTCTCAGCCGTCAGTCACCTCTCTCTGTCACGTGACACTGAGGAGCAGCAGGGAACCAAGCAGGGAACCAAGCAATCGGCCAATTCAACAGGCACGTGTTCCAAACGGGCACTGCACTAGTAGGTATAAAATCAGTATTCTAAGAAAATTATTGATGAGATTGTCTTCAATGCACACCTTTGATTGCTTTCATGTCTGCTTAAAGGAACACGCCGACTTATTGGGACTTTAGCTTATTCACCGTAACCCCCAGAGTTAGATAAGTCTATACATACCCTTCTCATCTCTGTGCGTGTTGTAACTCTGTCCGACGGCCCCACCGCTAGCTTAGCCTAGCACAGATCCTGGAGGTAACTGGTTCCAACTAGCCTACTGCTCCCAATAAGTGACAAAATAACGGCAACATGTTCCTATTTACATGTTGTGATTTGTATAGTCACAGCGTGAACAAATAACAAGGTCACATGAGACACAGCCATCTTCTAACCGTATATAAACTGGGAACTATATTCCCAGAAAGGCGAAGCACTGCTACTTCTGCTACTTGGGCGGAGTGATATGCTTGCAGCACCTGAGAAGCCCTGAACAGAGAGTAGCAGTGCTTCGCCTTTCTGAGAATATAGTTCCCAGTTTATATACGGTTAGAAGATGGCTGTGTCTCATGTGACCTTGTTATTTGTACACGTTGTGACTATACAAATCACAACATGTAAATAGGAACATGTTGCCGTTATTTTGTCACTTATTGGGAGCAGTAGGCTAGTTGGAACCAGTTACCTCCAGGATCTGTGCTAGGCTAAACTACCGGTGGAACCGTCGGACAGAGTTACAACACGCACAGAGATGAGAAGGGTATGCATGGACTTATCTAACTCTGGGGGATACGGTGAATAAGCTAAAGTCCCAATAAGTCGGCGTGTTCCTTTTAAGTGTCTTAATTCTATAACGTATTCTGCCTGTACCTCTGTGCACCAGATAAAGTGGTTTTCTCTTCTTTGTCAGAGAATGAGAAAGGGAAATCAATCTTGAGTTTGACGAGATGGGTTTCATGCTTGATTAAATTGTGGGAACTAAAAAAAACAGCTTGTGAGTACTGAAACATAATACCATATGCACCCTCTCAACTGTAGCACCCAGTAACTTTGCACCACCGTGTGTGCTGGGTAAGCAAAAGACATGGGACTTTCTACTGTCAAATTAGATCAACAGCTGTCGACTTGCAGTGTCAGTACAGGTACGGGCACACTGCAATGCACAGAGTGACTTTATGGAGCATAGTTGAGCCGAGACTCTTGCGAGTTGAGCAGATCCAGAGTTCAGCCAGTCAGAAACTCAGCGATTGACTGTCACTACAGACCACCTGCTGCCTCTTTGAGTTGACCTGACGTCTGCCACCGACAGATGACGAGGAAGAGGCTGGGTGGCTGGAGGGCTCTCAGAAAGCACCGAAAAGCTCCAGAAGAAAGAAAAGACTGTCTGAGGCCTCTGGTCTTGACAGGGCTTTCATTCAACAGCATCTGCTCCATCACTGCTGTCTGTGTCGAGCCACACTCAATAGGCTGATAGATTCAAGAGACACTCACAGAAAAACAAGTCTTTTCTTTGTTTTAGTCAATTAACTCTTGAAACAGGAACAACTATATGTGAGTATAGAGTATGACATGATTACAAGATTGTGGTTTGGAATAAATGGTGTATACTCGGAAGCCAAGAGGTTATCAAAGAGCAGGCTTGGAATCAAAAAGTAATCTGTTGGAATCCCTGAAAGGGGTGAAAAAATGTGGGTGTACATACAGTGAAACTGCTCCAGAGCAAGACACCTCACTCTCCAACAAGTGTACTTTAGTTTGCAGTAAGGGCTGTAATATGGTTCCAACAAAGTGCTTGCCACAGAGTCTAACAGAGTTAGACATTGTAACCCCATTCCAATGGCGGCATAGCCATCAGGGAGGAAGTGTGATGCAGTCAGGAGGAGGCTATGACAGTAGACTTTTCACTCCACCTTAAAGTGTTGCCATGAAGAACAGGTATAAACTAGGGCTATCAAAATTAACGCAATAACGAGCCAATGCAAATTCCTTTTAACTGCACTGATTTTATTGAAGGGTGATTAGCACATCCTGTGATTTGGGCCTTGGGCCACTTCGTAGTTTGGTGAAAGTAGGAAACGGAACAGCAAAGCACTTTTCCTCTTCGGTCCCCCTACAGGTTGGAAGTGGAATTGTCCATTACCGCTGTCATTCGAACTACAGATCCGCTACTCGATCTGGCAAACTTGCATAGTGCGGTTTTAGCCGATAGAGAGATGTGCCGTTCACCCTGTTATAAGTTGATGAACCACTGAAATGATTTTGGAAACATTATTTTAAGGTACAAAAGAATCTTTGGTGTTGCTTTAATGTTGTGGATGGCTAGCAGAAACAAACCTCATTGAGCAGAAATGGATAAAGAAAAGGGTCTTTTGAAAGGAAAGTTCAGTTTCGAAGCCCTTCCAGATGGTTCTCTTGACAAGACAAAAGTTATTTGCATGTACGGTCGATGTGAATTGAGTTGCCAACATAGTACATCGAGTCTCAAATATCGGTGCGGTCAACATGTTTGTTGTCCTCTCCCACAGGTATGCAGTTTCCAAAGGTGAAATATAAAACACCTACAATAGTGTGTACTCATAAAAACAAAAAGAAAATTAGATTCTCTAAGTTGTTCTACAGCTTTTTTATATTACTGTGCACATACAGAATGCACTGGCAGCAGCTGATGCACAGGCGGAGAACTCTGCTTACCTAATGACATTTCTCTTTCAAGAGCTACTGTATATTATTGCTGAAGCTGTTATAACCCATTGTGCAGCGTCTGGGGCAATTGCTTTCTTTGCTGCCAGATGTGTCAGATGTAATAAGGCAATGAACTATGAGCAGGAAAAATAATGTACTAACAAGTAGATAAAAAATCCCTGCACATTGACTATTTTTAAGCACATAAGTGTGGGACTACACACCCCTCTGACCACCCTCTAAGTACCCCCTTCCTCTTACTGTTCCCCACCCACTCCCCACCTGGCAGTTATAGACCCACATCTTCACACAAACATCAACCCACCAACAAGTTACTTTTTACCCTCAAAATAAACAGACGATAGCTATATCATCAGAGATAGAACTACAGTGAGACAGATTAATTTACTAATCAGTGTTATTAAGTAAAAATACCTTTGCAGTTATAAAGATTGACATGAAGGTCACTTACAAAACCAGCAAGTTTGCCAAAAAGGCGTTTCTGTTTATCCATTCACACCAAATCAGGCATTGCGGCAATCAGCGCAGGGTTGTGTGGCGGTGTGGGAGTGGCCTATTTTTATCTCCATTGTGTTCCCCATGGTGCTAGCATTTAGCCATTCTGCTAGAATGCTGAGTCCTATGACTGATTGTCTGTCCGAATCGACAGGTTAAAAAACATACTTTCAATAACTAAGCAGGATGTGAGGTCCATCGTTACGGTGGGTTTTTAACTGGTGCACAAAGCCAAATTACGTGACTATGTGTGAAACATAACCTTACAATAATTACAATTACATTGTGTTTTAGCCGATTGGCGGTTACGTGATTGGCAATTTCGGCTTGCATTTTTCAAAAAGTTGATTCTGTTTCAAAAAATTTGCCACTGCTGTTTCTTTTGGCATGTCCCTGTGGTCCCCACCGCCACAGCCTAAGCACTACCCACATTTAAATGAAGCGGAAAGGGAGAGAGAGATGGGGGATGACACGCAGCAAAGGGCAGCATAAATCGCTATTTTGTAACACTAAAAAGTCTCAAAATATCGCCAAACTTCAATGGTAGCATAATGAGGGTCCCTAGATGTTTACCGAAGCATTGAGAACTTTGTAAGTGTACAGACAGTTTATTGAATGAAGAGCTGCAGGAGCTCCGTGAAAGGGCTACGAGAGAGAGAGAGCTACCGGTGATAGTGGTAGTAGTAGTAGTAGTAGTAGTAGTAGGTAAGTACAGCCCTGTTTATCAGAGAGGGGAAATCTTCAGACTGTACAAAACACTGCATCTCTTGGGTGTCGCGACGCAACAGGTCCTACTCCGTGCAACACAGACACTCCTGTTGGGTGGCCATAGCTTCACAATGTCTGCAGGTACACCACCAGTTTCCTGAAGTACGAGGTTGTGTTGTGGCATTGACTACCGGTAGCTCTCTCTCTCTCTCGTAGCCCTTTCACGGAGCTCCCGCAGCTCTTCGTTCAATAAACTGTCTGTACACTTACAATGTTCTCAATGCTTCGATTAACATGTAGGGACCCTCATTATGCTACCGTTGAAGTGTGGTGATATTTTGAGCCTTTGTAGTGGTACAAAATAGCGATTTATTTTTACTTTCCCTGTGCCCCGAATACTAGCGTTATGATTTAATCAGCGGTCCGCGCTAACTTCTTTCAAGCTACAAACACATTTGATTAGCATGAAAACCCTAAGTTCGTTTTGTGCTGGAATTGTCCTTTTAAGTTTTTCTTTTCAATCTTATTTTCTATTAATTATCACATTCCATACCCGTTTTTATGTAGAAAGTTTGTGATCTGTATCGTGATTAATCATATTAATCTATATCGCGCAAAAACAATTACTTCCCTAAATTTACAGATAATGTTGGAAATAAAGAAATCACACATACAACTATCCAGTAAATAATACGTATAAAGTAAATATGAATTGACATTATTACATGTTTCAGTAAAATATCAAGCTAACAATGAGGAAACTAAACGTATTAATTAATCTTCTTCTTTGGTGGTCAAACAGAGTTTCAGCAGTTGTACATTACTGCCACTTAACCATGGATGTATTTTCTTGCACCAAATGCATAACTGCAAAGCATTGTGGGTGATATCCACCTCTGGAGTGACCATCGTTACACAAATCTTCCGACATTTTATGTTGGCCTGTTTCTCCTATTGTTGAAAGAACACAGTCCAGGGCTCAAAGCTAACTTTTTCCCCAAGGAGCACATGTGCTCCTAAGTAGCTAAATGTAGGAGTACATAAAGAATTTTAGGAGCGCACTGAAAATGTATCAAATAATGTGTTTTTCTTTCATAAAAGGAATACAAGGAGACATTCACAAGCAAAGGGATTTCATTTATTCAAATAGAACAAGTACCCTATACTAGGTTTTTGATTATTTCTGCTTCAAACTGTATTTAATATTTATGTAATAATTCATACTTTAAACTGTACATGGTTCAAGGTTCATTTATTGTCATTGTACAACAAATGTCCCACTAAATCCAGACAGACCTTTGGAGAATTCACTCCAGTCAGCTAATAGAGTGACTTACATAATACTCCCTCCCTCAGCCCTCTGAGGGTCGATCTTACCAAGTTTACTTCAGTTTTTCAGACAATTGGAATGACACTTAAGATGGCGGCGGGGATTCCCCCGAGGGCAAGTGCTTAGGGGAAGTGAACAAGTGCATGTTGAACCACTATTGAAGAGCAGCCAGAACAAAATGTACAAAATATGTAACCTCCTAAACACTGAGCACTGAAATAAATTTATATTGTACATAAGTAATTGTAACCAGGTTCATAATCAGTAGAACAATAACCTCCACCTTTGCTATTCCCACCTCCATCCCTCAGTCTCCTTTTGCCCTCTATCACTCCCCCTCTTTCTCCTCTCTTCTTCCATTCCAGGCTATATTCTGATGCGTGACCATGGGGAAGGTGACTACGCTCAAGGACTTTGCGTAGGAGGACTGTTCACATCAGTAAATGTGGATAACAAGAAGTTTCTACATAAATATAGACACAGTAAAAACCACGCATAGTGGACACAATGAACCCTCTTGAAATAATAATCAAGTATCAAGTATATTTTAAGATCAGACTTCAAAGCAAAAGAGGTGCAGTGCATGCTTTTCTGAGCAGAGAAGAACACTTTTTATGGTTATATATTTTTTGGCATGATGGACTCCAATCATGGCTGCCCTTTTAAATCAGAAAAGAGTGGGTCCTTCGTCACTGTGACCTCCAGAAAGCCTACAGTATTGAGCGGTAGAAGTGCATACAGAGAGATGGACTGAAACGGAGATAGAGAGAGGAAGAGAACAGGGACTGAAAGCCAATGAGCTCTGTGGTATGCCAGCCTGAGATCTTCTTATTGAATTTGATGTCAAGCCCTTTAAGAGTAGAGATCCTGGAAGACAAACAGAGGATTAGATTGGAAACATGGCCTCAAGTCATTTGTCTGTCTTACCTCTCCCCCTCCCATTGCTACCCGTTTTCTCTTGATTTCCTGTCAGTTTTTCTATCTATGAATGTGTGTGTGTGTGCCTGGTTCATGTATCCAGAGGATATAAAGAAAAAGGAAATAGTTGGTGCAATGAAACAATGATTCTGGCTACATGCTCCCATTCGGCTGCCTGGGGAAGATAAAATTGACAAAGCAGACGAATGGGAAGAGAGATGAAGAGAGAAATCAAAGGCAGATAGGAGCAGTCGTACAGTATGTCCCTATAATGTTTGTGGATCCAGAATAAAGTCCCCAAAGGCTGTTTAGTGGCTGGAGCACAGAGACAGTGGTTGATGATTAGCTGGATATGGATTGGTTGGACATTTCTTTATTGTATTAAATAAAGGATTGATGAGAAAATCCACTAATGCTGACATTCGTCAAGGCTACAAAAGCAACTTAGTGACAACATTCTAATTCGACACCCTACACTGTAAATGTTGGTTGAGCACATTTGTGAAATTTCAACAAAATGAAATGTAAATCAGAGTGTTTATGTATATTAAAAGATGTTCAAGGTACAATATGACATAACTAAATGGAGCTCAGGTACTTCTCATACATTTAGAATTTCATTAGTATTTCATTACTACTACCTAAGATGGCATGTACAACAAGGGTCCTCTATGTCCTAAATGGACTCTAACGGGGGACATTGTGGTTAAGTACACCCCCAGTTTTTTTAATTAATAATAAAAAAAAAGTTGATCAATGTATTTACCACTGCGGAACTCCTGGTGGCGTAGTGCTAAAGGGCACCTTAGCTACAATGCTAATGTTGCTAGCAGTAGATTGCTAAGTTTCAGTGACTTGAACAAGTTTTTGTAACAAGCCTGTGTGAAAGTTCCTTCTTGACCTTAGCTGAGAACGACTGCGGTTGAAAGCTCTAAGAGATGTGGTTGAAAGCTCAAACAATTCTATTAAGTGGACCTTGAGTTTTAATGTATTGTCAAACCAAAAAAGAATTCCGTAAGCCTTTATTTAATTTCTTTTTCATTAACTCTTCTACGTTAGCCAAGTTTGGTTTTAAAAAGTTTTAGATTTTTTTAAGGATGGAAACAAACCTAGTGACCATACTGTAGCAATGAATTATGGACAGTGATTCCAAACCAGGAAAGTGCTCCTATCCAGTGGGCACATGGAGGGATTGTGGAGAAGCTCAGCTAATAAAAACAGAAAAAAACACAAACAGGATTACAAATTGGTGCGGCGCTGATCTTTAGCACATTTATTTCACATCTGCACAGGACTTATATCTGCAACCAAACAGTAATTTCTAACGCCCCAACAATAAATGCTCCAATTGAGAGTGAATGTGTAAAATTGTACATTAATACATATTGTATTTCTTCTAGTTGCATTTAGCCTCATCTAATAGAAAAGTCGTATGTGTTTGCAATGTTTTCAGTAAAAACCTTTTGAGTAAAACTATATTTTTCAGTTGCATATAAACTTATTGATTTTTTCCAGCTTTTCCAGTTCCCTTAGTTTTCTAATCACTTACACTTGGTATAGTTGTAAATAAAAGATTGAGAAAAACCATTTTGACCTATAATCAGATAGAAAATGATTGGATTGAAAATGAGCATGCATGCTGTGACATTAATTGAATAGCGTCTATTGCACTCTTGTTTTTTTTCCAAGATTATTTTTGGGGCATTTTAGGCCTTTAATTCCACAGGACAGATGAAGACATAAAAGGGGAGCGAGAGAGGGGGAACGACATGCAGCAAAGGGCCACAGGTCGGAGCCGAACCTGCGTCGAGGAGCATATCTCTACACACGTGTGCCTGCTGCTCTACCAAGTGAGCTAACCCAGCCACTATTGCACTTGTTTGTTAATTAAAATAAGTCTATGCCGTTGATAGTGTGGTTGACTGCCACCCTGTAATGCTACTGGTATTGATTGTATATGGCACAGAATAAAAACTCCCATGTTATCTTTATGCTCCTTGATAACGCTGTATCTGATAGGGACCAGACACTGCTCTCCGTTAGCATCAGGAAAAAAGTGACAGCATCCAGAATGACTGACACCAAATACTAAAGTGGTAATGTTCCGGTGACTATTAGGTGGAGTCAAGTGTTGATTGGAAGGTTGATTGTTGAAACAAACCTAGCCTCGCATTGCCAGACCTATCTCCACAGCGCTGTGTAGCAAGGTCTGGCTACACCACAGGTACATTCTGGGATAGGAGGGGGGAAAAAACTCTGGGTTGTTTCTTTTCTTTTAACCAATCACAATCATCTTGGGCAGGTGAGGGGCAAATCCTGACATACGATCAGGCTTTATCCTGGAAATGTACTTTTGTTGATCCAGACTAACACAAATGTGATATGGCTCTGAACCTGCTATTCAGACCTTAAAATTGATGTTTTTAAGAACTCTGATATATTAATCTAATCTAATATACAACAGTTTTGTACATACCGTACTGAGAGTTAAATTAATGCTACATTGTAGCAATTAAAGAATTGAAAAATGCTGACTTTCCATTTTCATGTTAAGCTAAATCCAGGCATTCCACAGAGAAACATTGTACTGTGCCACAATATTCCAGGGCGGATTAGTGCATCGTCCCTTTTGTCCTTGTACCTGAAGAGGATAGAAGAGCAACAGTCTCCAGGCAACTCAGAGGGAGGAAGGCTGTGTCACAAGCCTCCAGTCACAATATACAGAGCTGATAAATGGCTAATCAGTCACAGAGACAGGGGCAAAGTCTCTGGGTCAACAGTGGCTGAGTGGAATGTAAAGAGCAGCCGTCCACTACCAGTTTATTCTGCAGACATTCTGGCACTACACTAATTAGCTGCTAGACTATCCGATACCATACTGTATTATATTATACATTCTATGCATACTATGTACTGTATACTATGCTAAACTAGGTAACCCTTTATTTGAAGGGGTGTTCATAAGACTGACAAGACACCATCATTATTATGACATGACATCTGTCATGAACATGAAGGAGTCATTCTGAGTGTTCATGACTGTTGTGATTAAGTGTTATTTGGTAAATTATGACACTTAATGCAAAGTTAGCATTGTCCGAGATGTCCTTGTCATGACAACTTGACTTTAGTGAAGACAACAATCTCTGTTTTATGACAACTTGACATTAAGCTAGATAATACAACCTGTCGATGTCTTTGTAATGACAACTTGACATTAACCTAACCTGTCATAAATATGTCATGACAGGCCAAATTATCACACTTTAATAAACTATTTAGCTTTATCTGTTAACATTACATTTTCCTTGACCTCAAGTAAAGTGAAACAATTTGAACCTGTCATGAAGTTTGATTTTATCATCAAATGCTTATATGACGGTGTTGTGAATATTCATAACCTCAAGTAAAGTGGAACAATTTGGACTTGTCATTAAGATGTCTTAAAAGTTATAAGACCAGTTTGACGACAGTGAAAGTGAATGCAGTAACGAGGTGATTTAGCTAATGAATTTTGAACAGATAACGTAAATTATATAAATTTCTTGTTGCTAAAACTAGATTACAGCAGCTTACTAAAGTAACCGCTAACTGTAGTTAGCTGCCGTTAGCTAGTGAATTCAGTTAACTGTACAGCTGTTAAATTAGTTGACTCAGCCCAGGGCTGCTAAGAGCCAAACCCAGAAAGAAAACCCTCTCGGTACTGTATGCTCAGTTGAAAAACTGGTCTCCGCTGTGTTTGGTCCCATTCATCTAGTCGTTAATCTCTGTTAACGGCTAAGGCCGAGCAAATTTGATGTTGAAGACTACTCTGCCTCTGATTGGCCAACCCTGGTATTCTTACCCTAACTAGGGTGACCAGATTTCCCGGAACTAAAACCAGGACACTTGAGCGTGGATGTAGTGCTCGTTCACGCACACGCTTTTTAACGTGAACATGTGCCAGTCCAGGTCAGACATAGACACAGACAGATTAGACACAATTTTGCCAACAGCACACGTAGGGCTACTGCTCACAACATAATGGGGTATCTCAGTTAATATTCATGAATCTTCTTGGTATGTAGCCTACATATCTAAGAAATAATATTAAAAGACCTTGAGTGAGTTTCTTGTGGGACCAACTTTATTTCTCAGAATTAAAGTATTCTTTTTGAAAATGCACCCACTGAACTTGTGAAAAACTTTGTGGAAAGGTATTTTTCATTGCATGGCACTAAACGAATTATTTGGAACTGCTGCCACAGGCTTGAACTAAAGTTATGGTAAGACTTTACGGTAAGGGTACATAAATTATGAATTTATTCATGATTTGTGCATTACTTTATTCCTTTATATCTTATGAATTATCAGGAATTGACATGAGTTCATAGCCTCTCATGCATTAGGTAAGGTGGATATATCTTAATGCACAAGTTGTGTTCAAATCAGAATTCACGCAGTGATGACCACATTTATTTGCAGAAAAATAAATAATCATGATCATGCTTAATAAATCATAATTCATTATGATGTGTCCACATACCTAATGCTTTAGTTGTGTTGTTCAGACTATGAACACGTCAATTCCTGATGATTCATGGGATATTAAGGAATGCAGTAATACATAAATCATTAATTACATAATGCATAATAATACATACATCAATTAATTCATGTACCCTTACCGTAAAGTGTTACCAGTGTTATTCTAACCAACAACACACACACACACAAATGTAATCTCATTTGATAGAGCATAGCCTCCCTATATATACGGAAACATTCCTTCCGTATACAGTATTTGACACTGACACACAAACTTTGTTAAAATCATACGCTGGATGCTTATTAGTCTTTCTACATGGGTTTAGTTAATGATCGGGCTATAATAAGACCACGGCGGCTATGTAATCGCTGACAACCAGGACAATTTCATAGTGGTTGGTGTAAACCGGGACATTTCGGGTCCCGAAAGGCTTTTGTCGGGAGTCGGGACACGCAATTCAGAATTTAATGCACTTTATAGATAGACATGCTATAGAGATAATATATCAATTGAGTTGCTGTACTTTTACTCTCCCGGGGCGAAAGTGATTTATTAGCTGTAACTGTGAAAAATGCTCAAGCCCAGAAGATTTTTGGTGAAGAGATTAGTATATGTGCTCTATAAACTGTCAAAAAAAATTACACATATATGTCTTTAATATACTCTAAGGAAGCATATGCTACTTCTATGGTAAGTTTTCCTTCCTCTACCCTTAAAATCTAATATACTATATGGAAAATATGTTTGGTTCAGATGTCATCGGTCATACTATGAATGTTTGTTATTAAAATATTACCTCTGAATGTTTCTTGAGCTGAACTTTTATTACTCAGAACGGCTCTTATGGAAGCAAGTGGCTCTTTGGCAGGCCATTTTAAAGCCTATTCTACCAATGCAGACTTTCACATACATGATTGCATTTTCAATTTCTGTCAGTTGACTTACAAATATATATTCAGAATGCACAGACACCCACATACACACAAATAATATGAGCACGGTGGCAGGGCGCCACTCAGCCTTGCATCCCGTTGTGTCACTGCACGCCTCTGAATTATTCAGTGTCACTCAAATATTGATATGGAAATCACAGCTGACTGAACTGACAGAGACCAGAGAGAAAGGCAGCAAAGATCCGCTGTCCTTTTCTTTTAGCCTCCCTGCTCCATCTGACTGACACCTTTTGATGCCAGCAGCTGCTCATTCTTATTTTATGTCCATCTCACACAGGATACAGTGAACGCTAAAAATGATTGCAGGGCATTGAAGTCATTTTCCCAGAAGAATAAAAACATCTCCTGGGATTTGAGCATTTGATCATGAAGCGTGGCTCTGGTAAGTGGCCTTAGAGTCAGAAGAGCCATATACTGTTGCAACGTATGTCTTGAACCATATTGATCCAGCACTGTGTGACTCTGATTACAGAATGAGCTCTTCCTTTTTGCACCTCATGACTAAATGAGTACGGATACACTGCAATCATCCACCTATTCTCTCGAAGAAACACCAGAAGAATCAATACTACAATGTGTAGGATCAGCCGGTTTTATATTGCCAATGGCAGCTAGAGGGGCAGGAGTGCATTCTTGTTTCTGTCGGTGCACAGCATGCTTGGCTGATTAGGAGTACAAAGGTTAGAACCAGGGAGTGATCCTTTTGTAAGGGCTGGTTAAAAAGAAAAAACTCACTTCCTAGAACCCTACATATCCGCTACAAATATTATCCAATTCCTACCACTGGAACCTGTCCTGGAACCTGGGAACATTTCTAAGAACTCAGGAACTAGTTTGTTTTTAGCCCTATTTTCACGGGACTGGGGAAATCTAGTAATTTGTAATAATTGCAGAGGTCAACTGTGATCTTAATCTTGTGCGAACCTGCCATTTTTTTAATTTGTCAAGTAAAAATTCCACCACAAACTACCTACCATATTTTGCCAAACACAGAGGTTGTGTAATAATGTTAGTCCTGTGTGAATTTGCATCTCTGTGATTCAGAGCTGTATTGGCAATAGGCAATTATAAATGAAAGTTTTGACAGAGCCTTGACATCATACAGGGTTTCAGAAAAACTACTGGCTGATTTTCATCAATCCTGGTGGAAGAGGGTAGCATGGGCCAAGGAAGAACCCATTACTGAAAGCACAGCTGCAGATACAAATTATTTTTCACCTTATTTAACATTGCAGAATAGCATTTATGCTGCATTCATGTGAACTACATTAACATTGCAAAATTGGGCATGCCTTGGCAAAGGTTTTTGTTGTTTTGCTTTATAATCTATATGAGGTATGCATTTCCCATAAACAGATTTGAAATAAAATGTGCAACAATTTGTGCGCACTTAGCGTTCCTGCCACATGACATTGGCAGAGGAGACGCACAGCCAGGACACTGTCATTAATGGGTTTTTGCCATGGAAACATGAGACCTAGACAAATGTGCTCAGCAAGACGATTACATTATTCCAAAAATAATCCAGGGCATTTAGAATATGTTACATAGTTTGAGTCTTATCTAATGGAATAAATTACAAATTATTTTGGGACATTTATTCAGTAATCTGTAGTGGAATATAAAAGCAACCCTTCCAACTCTGCCTATGGTCCAGAAACTATTGGTGCAGAGTTTGCAGTGCTGAACCTCTTTCATTGGTCAAACACAGGCCGTGTTGCTGCTTCAACTTGTGTACTGCTTTATTCACACAGTAATCAAGCACTGATGCTGATTGTTTCAACGCAGCCATTTGCTACAGCAGCTGTTAATAACATTAACACACCTCTGCATGTTTCCTTTACACTCATTAATTACAACATGTGCTGTGCAACAGTAAAGACAATTGACACCGTTGAACAAATTGGCAGAATTGGCAGTTATTTAGATGCACACAGAAACAGGGATGTGCACAAGAAAAAAGATGATTTAAATATAAATGTTAAAGCAACACTAGAGAACTTTTCCCGCTTCGGTCTCCCTACAGGTTGGAAGCGGAATTGTCCATTACATTGGCCAGTTCATTCGAACTACAGATCCGCTACCCGATCTGGCAAACTTGCATAATGTAATGGACAATATCGCTTCCAACCTGTAGGGGGACCGAAGCGGGAAAAGTTCTCTAGTGTTGCTTTAATTTACATTCATTCATGTTTTTCATACACATATTAAAATATCTAGACTTGGTTGTTATATTCTGCCTAATGCTTAAAGATCTGTGAGAGTTAAGACTCTCACAGATATATAATGCAAATATATAAATAAAAAGTGGCAACAGCCTACAGTTTAGCCAGCCATGCTGTGTTGCCATTGATCGCTCCTTATTTGATGCGTTATCACCAAGTGCTGGACTGGACCAGTGAAGCTGGCAAACGCTACTTTGGTCATCGCTATTGTGAGTCTTAAGAGGTTACTGTACCATGGCTATGTAATGCTAACTTGTAAATTTTTGTTTGCAGTGAGAGCGTGATCCGACCTCAAACTGCAACAAGTATATACTCAACAAGTCTAAGCTAATGTATCCTGTAGTCAGGTGTGCTAGTAATCTGCGATGCAGCAGAACACACAAACTGTAGCAGCTCACAGAAATCGATTGCGGTCACAATCGACGACGGCATTTCCGTGGTCAAACCAGCCGCCGCGGTTGTGAGGTTGGATCAGGAGCTAGTGTTGAATTACTGTGCATTGCATAGCTGGGATGGAGCCTGTTAAGGAAAGAGAATTCAAAACACATTTTTGCAGTTATTTTCATTCTTTATAATATATCTCCACTGTCAAAAAGGGGAATCCGTTCAAATGCCGTATAGCAGTAAATGAAGAACAACGTAAGGACTCTATTGTTGATGTCACATTAACTGTAACAGAAGAAAGTAAGAAAAAATTGACAGAGCTCACGGTCTTTAAGTAAAATTAAAACGGTATGAGAGATGAATGGGGTCGTTTCTTCTTCCGTCTAAGATAAAACAAAGTACGTTTAGGTAGCTAGAAAAAAAATAATGTACTCTGATCTTCTCTTTACTCTTACTGAGATGCGGTGTTAATGCAAACAGGAAAGTGCAAAAAGGACTTTAGCTTCATGAGTTTGGTTCCTAATGCTTCTTAGGCTAAGTTCAGATTACAGGCCTTGATGCTCAATTCCGATTTTTTTTTTCCAGATCAGATTTTTTTTACTAACTGTTTACATAATTTTTTTTTAAATGTGGCCCGCATCAGACTCAAGTATGAACTGGGCATGGCCTGAAAGTGACCCACATGCGCAAACAAGTATTAAGTCCCACGCAGCACCCTGTTTAAATGCTTATTAAAACAAACCGAGGAGATATAATCGCTATGTATATATGCTATGTAATAGCTACTAGCCGATAGCCGGCAGATTGGGAACAGAGACGTTAATAATGTTACATCCAAGTTACAGGCATTACAGTATACAGCCCTCAGATGTATTATAAGATAATTGAAATTATGAATTACAGTCATTATATCCATTATTACAGCTACAGGAACTCGGGAGAACATGAGGGCAGCTCAGCTGGGCACAGTGCCATTGGTCTGCCCTGTTTATTATGTGCATTCATTATGTGCATTCATTATGCTTAGTAAATAACTAACTCTGGATTCTGCTATTATTGCTTCTTACAACTTTTAAAACATAATGATTTAAATGAGGACTATTTAAGTGTTCAGACTGGTAAGTTGATGTACCTCAACAACATGTATTCGCTGATATCTTTCGCCATGTAAAGTCTATTGGAAATACGTTACAATTTCAATTACTGTTCTCTGCGCAGAATTATAACGATAGTCGCTTTAAAGTGACGCCAGAGTCACATGAATTCCGATCTGACCAGACTGAGGTCGCATTTTTAAAATATCCGACCTGTAACGGATTTGGACCAAATATGAAAGTGGCCCAAATCAGAACTGGAAAAGATCGGATGCCATGCGACTTGGGCTGTTTCAACTGTCATGAAAAAAAATCAAATATGAGCCAAAGAAAATTTGGGTCACTTTTGCCTGCAGTCAGAACGTATAGCCTTAGTTCGTTGGAGGTGGAAAGGGCCATGTGTACTGTGGCCATTAGCTCTCTCATTGTGCCTTTGCAGGCTTAGCAATAACCAGGGGTCATACCTACTTGTAAGAAGATAGAGATAAGGGATAGGGAAAAAAAACAATGCAGCATTATATCACAATATTTTTCTTGGCAATACTGTATCAAAACACGGACTTTGTGTTGTCACATACAGTGTCTTACATTAGTGTCTAGATAAGTTCAGGGCTGAAGTGCATGTATGAAACGGGCTTGATTGGGAACCTACCAAGAGATTTTCTGAATAAAGCTTGGTCAACAACACACCCATGGATCATTTGTATAACCAAACTGTCACATCTAAGATTAGACTGAGGGTTGTCTCTTGCCCTGCATCAGTGCCAAGTGTGTTTGCTGTCGGCACATGCAGGTATTGTCATGGCACACTGTGTGGCTTTTAGTTACATAATGCTTCAAATATCCAGGTTTCTTTGTACTGCTCTCAGCTATACACTATGCAAACACACAGGCTTGCAGAGGACTGTGCGATCCAGACAGGCTTCGATTGGATAAGAGCTTACATAATCAGGCTGCCTGGGAAGAGCACAGCAGAGGGCACAAGGCAAAGACAGCCGGTGTCATCCCAATGAGCTGGTTAGTTAGAACTAGTATTTCAGGAAGATTCAGTACACTACCTGGCTTCTGACAGGGTGACAGCTCATGTTACATCCCGTGTACCACGCACTGTTGTCAAGGGTATTGTCTCTCCAAGGACCTGCATTCAGCCCGTCAGAAATTCACAATGATCTGCCTTATCAGAGACACTACCCAACATGTTGATTAGATGCTGATATGGCAGCTCACCGTAGTGTTGACAACCAGCTTAAATACAATGTCAACCTGAGCGCTGAGAGTTGAACATACTGAAGCTGCTACTGGTTTCATTTTTTTAAATCAAAATTTTGCGTGTGAAAATATACAGTACACTATACAATCTCAACATGCAATGGATCTCAATGCTCTGAAAGAATATGTGAAAAAAGAAAAGAAATATATTACCAAATTAAAGTCCCAAAAAGCGCCCAAAAACTGTAGCCCAAAAAATGCTTAAACCAACCCTGAAAGTTAGAGTCCCTCACGTTGCAAATGGTTGCATCATATCTTAAAGTATGACACAGTAGAGTTTGCTTTGTTATGCATTTAAAGAATAAAACATTAACAGCTAAATGAATGAAATAAAATGAAAAACAGCTATGCTGAATTACATGCATGTCTTGTTTCCTGTATTCCTTGTGCGTAGGTGAGTAAGTGCATGACTACCAAACTCTGCCACTGGCAATAAGGAAATACATAAAGAGGTAATTACGGAATGTAAATACATTTAATGGCTATTGCAGAAAAATTGCCGACCATAAATAGTATTACAAATTTGGATTTGATTTCATGAACATCTAATGGATTCTAACTTTATACTCAGAGATACACTTTTAAAATGCAAATGGTGTCAATGGGTCAAAAAGGGTAAATAGTGGGGCTGTGGATTTGGGGTAGGGGGTGAAAAATAACAGACAATGGATTTATATTGAAAATCAAAGTGTTATGTAATAAAAACAATGCTGTCAGACTAAATGCTGGTAAAGCAGTGTAAACGATGAAAAAGAAATGAGAACAATAGATTCACAAATTTGATTCATTTCGCCTCACTCCACAGGATTCTTTGTGTCACTACAAAGATCTCTCTGAGCTTCTGAAACTGGAACTGACAGCAACTTTCAATAATGACAGACACATTGTTTGCAAGCTTATGCTTATTTCCTTGTTAGTGAACATGACATCTAAAGGATTTTATTGTATTAGTTTATCGAGTCCTTAGAAATCTACTAGTGTGCAACCTCTTATTGCACCCCATGGATAACTGGGGTGCAAAACTCCAACTTGGTATATACCAACATATACACCAAGAAGTAAAACAGGCTAAAATGCATGGATTAATAGACAGATACATAAATAGATAGATAAAGCTCAATTAAAAGCCAGATTAAAAAGGTAGGTCTTTGGCCAAGTGGACCCTTTTAGTCTGTCATCTTTTAGTACCATGATATATTTTGTGAATTTTTTTTTTTTTTAAAGCGTTAGAAATATAAGTTCATCATGGGGACAAGGAGAAGTGGAAGTAGTCGTATCAGCTCCACTTCAACATCATCATTTGCTCAATAAAAGCTTTGCCTGTGTCACCAGAGTAAAGCCCTACTGAGATTTCAGTGAAGGTCCAAACCCATGCTAATGACTGAAACAATCATCTGCAGTCAGATGGTGTTGTCTTTGTCCCGTCTCTGACACTTCTCCCTCTGTCCTCCTCCACCCGGCCCCACCCATCATCTCAATCCCTCTTTGTGTTCCGTAACCACTTCAGAGTTTGTACTGTGTGTGTGTTGAAGAGACCTTCTGTCTGTTTGATAAAAGGAGGGGGCAAACAGAGACGCAGCATGACAAATTACAAGGAAATGTAAAAATATGAGAAAGACTAACCGTCTTTTTAGCCGCGTCCTAGCTGATGTAAAAATGGGACCGCCGTGAAACGTGGCCATATGTCTGGAGGCATCTGCGGCGGATACAAAATATTTGGTCGACATTTTGGTGAAAACTTAATTGCTGCTTGGATTACAGTAGCTTCAGTGTGGCAATTTGTTTTTTCAAATCAATGAAGCAGGTTATGATGGTTATTATAGTTAAAACTAAATATATAAAAACTAAAATCATTCTGAAAAACTGAAACCAACCTAAAACTAGCAAACACTCTGAAATCTAACTCAAACTAAACTAAAATGAAAACTCATTGAAATTTCCAATCTATTTTTATACTGTTCAGAGATCAGTAGAAGAGGTCAGGGTGGATGGTGGGTGGACAAAGCACAGGACTCTGTGTCCCGTGTGTTGTTGGGTTTAGAATCCAAAAAAGAATTGGTTAATAATGGCTTTTTCCATTGTGGACTGATACATCGCTCAAGTGGGGGTGGATCGACCTTAGGACTATAAAGTCAGCATTGAATTAAATGAAATATCCGGTGGAGGCATTGCTTGTGTGCCCGGCTCAGGCCTTGCTTTTACTACTGTACTGCAGTGAAAACAACATGGCTGCATATCGTTGCCCAAAGCTCCAAATGAGGACACTGAAGCTAACTCTGCCTGGGGCTTTCAAGACAGCAGGCTGATACTCACCGAAGTACAGTACACAATGTCCAATAAGAGACTCTTACTGTGCTTATATTAGTCACGCTGGCCCGCTGGGTTCAGGTACCAGGTTATTTTTTTTGTATCTGAATGGGAATTCAAACTGTTCTTGTGACTCATCACTTTGTTTCAAAACCTTTATTTAACCAGGAAAAAAACCTCAGTGAGATTAAAAATGTGTCCTGGCCAAGAGACAGGCAGCAGTACAGTCACACATACACATATTCACAAAGTACACAAACACATTAAGACAAAACAACTCAAGCAGCAAATATCTCCCAAAGCCAACCACGGTCATAAATCCATCAGGCTAAATCTTCTACAGAAAGATGTGTCATTTAGCATCCATAAGACCAGCTCATTACGTTTCAAGGTTTTCTGTAACTCTTTCCAGGTAAAGGGAGCAGTAAACTTAAACGCCTTTTTTCCCAGTTCAGTTCTGACCTTTGGAACAGACCGAAGATTGGAAGTCCCCGTACTATAACATGACGTAGGTCAGAAGGTTAGAAGAAGACCTAAAACAGCCTTGTAAATACAGATATACCAGTCTTTAAGTCTACTTTTGCTATTCTCACATGAATCCACAGTTTTTAGACATCTATATCCCTGAACGACGCCTGTAACAATTATTACATAATTGTCACTTTTGTTACATAATCCCAGTTTCTTTGTTCAACCGCAATTAATTGCTAACAATAGCTAAGTTCTTAAGCGTATGACAAAAATGACAAGGGGGGGGATACAGTTAGAAAAATGATAATATATAATATGATAATAAAGAGGCGTGGTTTACTTCATAGGCTGTAAACTTGTGTCATATTATCTGGGTCACATGAAAGTGATATATATAACCAAAAGACACATCCTGGGATTCGTTTAAAACTTAGATTTTTTAAAGTAATACATAAAAAACTATTTTTTAAATTTGACTGAAAGACAATTATATTGTTAATCGAAATTATTTTTGAGAAAATTAATTGTACAGCAACATTTGGAATTGTTAAAGCTCTACCGTGATCTCTTCCTTGCCCTGCTCTCTGTTCCTGTTATTACATATTCTGGGTCACTTCAGACACAAGCTGCTTGCTATTTTTTTTTTTTCCACAGCAGAGTAGGAGCCAGTGGCCAGTCGTGTCCCGTTACCAGTGACACAGGGCCGTCACAGCGCCCTGACACTGCTTTAGACATGGCCGGTCCGGCTGGTCATGGGAAGACAGCTTGGCTCCTGTCTACACAACGGCAGGCTTTGTACAAAACAACATGGATCAGCTATGAGGAACCTATCGCTGTGAATCGGCTCCTGTGTCCACTACATAAGGGATTGATTCAACGCGGGTATTCTTTCAACAAAGCCTTTGACAGTGTGGAAGACCCCTGGCTGTGTTGCGGCGGCGGAACACAGCCATACAGATTGAGAGGGGAATACCGCTCAGTTTGTACAGCACAGAGCAGCGGGTCTAAATATATCCATTTGATTCAGGGCTACAAAAGAAAAAGGACTTGTGCTTCCTCCTTTCTAGCTCTGGCTTCAGTGTGATAGGCGTTCTGTCTTTATCATGAAAAAAATAATAATAGACATACCACATAAAAAGGGCTTAACTTTGAAGTACGGAAATGCATTACAACTACAAAGGCACAGCTGCACAGGCCAGTCATATGAAGATGATTAACAGTATGTGTCAGCTTGAAGAAATCTGTCAGTAATTACTTCTATATGTTTTCAAAGTAACACGCAGTGTCAGTATGCAGATTTTGGATGTGAAGTATGTATACAATGTTGATTGAAGTTTTGAAGCGTGAAGCAGAATGACTTTAAAGGAGAAACATTAGCCCATTTTAGCATATAGTTTCCAGTGATATCTACAATGTTTCATGATAATGCCACATCATTTAGGATAGAAAAAGTGGGCCATCCCTATGTTCCCTCAGCTCTATGTTCCCTCAGCCCTATGTTCCCTCAAGAATTTCCCCCCAAATTAGGCCCTGTGTTCCCTCAGCACTATGATTCCTCATTTCTATTCAATTTCCCTGCATCAAAATTAGGTCCCATGTCCTCAAATTGTATGTTTTGGTTATGTGACCTTGCATTCATTGCTGCAGTAATACGGATCATCTTGGTTTAGGGTTTAGCATAACACAGGGCTGAGGGAACACAGGGCTGAGGAACATAAGGCTGAGGGAACAGGGCTGAGGGAACACAGGGCTGAGGAACATAAGGCTGAGGGAACACAGGGCTGAGGAACATAAGGCTGAGGGAACACAGGGCTGAGGAACATAAGGCTGAGGGAACAGGGCTGAGGGAACACAGGGCTGAGCAACATAAGGCTGAGGGAACACAGGGCTGAGGGAACACAGAGCTGAGGGAACACAGAGCTGAGGGAACACAGGGCTGAGGGAACACAGGGCTGAGGGAACATAGGGCTGAAGGAACATAGGGCTGAGGAAACACAGGGCTGAGGGAACATAAGGCTGAGGGAACACAGGGCTGAGGGAATACAGGGCTGAGGGAACACAGGGCTGAGGGAACATAGGGCTGAGGGAACATAAGGCTGAGGGAACACAGGGCTGAGGGAACACAGGGCTGAGGGAACACAGGGCTGAGGGAACATAAGGCTGAGGGAACACAGGGCTGAGGGAACACAGGGCTGAGGGAACATAAGGCTGAGGGAACACAGGGCTGAGGGAACATAGGGCTGAGGGAACACAGGGCTGAGGAAACACAGGGCTGAGGAACATAAGGCTGAGGGAACACAGGGCTGAAGGAACACGGGGCTGAGGGAACACAGGGCTGAGGGAACACAGGGCTGAAAGAACATAGGGCTGAGGAACATAAGGCTGAGGAAACAGGGCTGAGGGAACATAAGGCTGAGGGAACACAGGGCTGAGGGAACACAGGGCTGAGGGAACATAAGGCTGAGGGAACACAGGGCTGAGGGAACACAGGGCTGAGGGAACATAAGGCTGAGGGAACACAGGGCTGAGGAAACACAAGGCCTAGGGAACACAAGGCTGAGAGACACGCTCCCAGAGAAATGATGCCACTTGTGAGCGTCATTGTAACTCAAGATAATACCAAGATGCCAGCTGCCAGTCTATGTGCATTAGTTTTTCACATATTACTTAACATACAAGCTGTACTAGAGTCAGACGTCTTACTTTTTGTTTTCATATAAGCATTAGAGGGCTGGACATTTAATCGCAAAAGTAATCAAAACCGAAATTCCTCTAACCAACGTAATTGGTTGGAACCCAACCGTCCCGTTCTTCCCGTGTGTCATGGAACCGTAAGCCCACCCATGACCTTTTCCTTAACTTAAGGTGCCGTGTTTATTTCACGGAATTCTTCCGTGGGCCCGTCACGGAATGTTTTGCGATTCCGTGAAACTGCCACAGATTTTGAGTTAAGGGGCCGTGTTCATTTCACGGAATTCTGTGAGATCAGGTTGTCCAGTGACAGCGACAATGGTCAGATGCCATTGTGGAAGTCATTGAAACAACCTATTGTGTTGTTTAGGTATGAGGACACGATGGAATTCTACATACTGAGCTGTTAGCCTTGTAGTATGTACAGTTATAATCGTAGAGTATAACATATACAAGTGTGCACTATGTACTAAAATGTAATAACAAGTTTTTATATCACCATTGAAAACATCCAATAAGCATTTTGTGCTTATAAGTTAACATGTTGAAACACTGCTGGAGCTGCTCCCCCCGCAACCCGATACCAGATAAGCGGACGAAGATGGATGGATGGATGGAAGTTAACATGTTAAAACTACATTTTACAATAGTGTAACTTGAACAAAGTTGCGAATTACTTTAAGCAGCATTACTTTAAAGGTGCTCTAACATTATTAACGATTACATTATTACTACAACATTTTTTGTCACATACAGCAAACATCTCCTCACTATCTGGTAGCTGCCTGTCCCCTGAACACACTGTAAAAAAAATGTGGTCTCTGTAGACCGCCCAGGCTCCACAAACAGCAACAAAAACAAACTGCGCCAACCTGCACCACTAAACATAACAGTGTTCCAGCCAATAACCAACAAGAAGGATTTGAGGGTGGGGGTTGGGGAGTTAGGGTTAGGGAGGGGAAGGGAGGTTTTGTTTGAAAATACTTTGAATGTCAACAAGATGTGCCGTCACCCAACATCGCTTAGAGCACCTTTAAGGAAAAGCAACTGTTTTCAGCTATGAAGCACATTTGTACTGGTTTTAATTGTAAAGTGTCTTTGAAAAGAGCTATCAATACATTACTTTACTATTATTTCAATTCCAACATGCACACCGTGTGAAAACACCATGCAACCACCCATATTTATGGTAATTATATAAATGCCTCAAAATTAACATGGTAATGATATTTCAGTGTTAAAATGCTGAAGCACCTGCAATGTGGCGAGATGCACAGCATGGAGAGTGACAACATATGCCAAACACAATCTGCACACACACTTATCAGCACAGTTGGTTAGCTTCTGGATATGCGCATAGTGCCAGATGTTTACGTATATAGCTAGCTGTTCCATATTTCCGTCCACCCCCTGAATGTTCACAGTGACAGATCTGGCAGAAATGGTAATATGGCTCTTCTCATGCGTCTGTGGTAATGAGATGAGCAGGGATTTGCTACAGTCTGCGGCTTCTGCTGCTGCTGCCATGATCGTTTGTGTCACCAGCTAAGCCTCCCATTGATTAAGGCTGTGAACAAGCCCAGCCAAGCTGATTCGCTCGCTCCGGCTGGTATATGTCAATCCTTACGTGACTATGCATGAGACTGTGTTTTTTGTTGTCATCATTGCTCAATACAGAGGCTTCAGTAAAAAAAATTACTAGACATGAAGGGAACAGTCTGAATCAAAGCTTGTTTATTTAAATAGACAGACACTGTCAGATGCATAAATGGCTCTTTTGCTGCATTCAAGGGCTGATTGATAGATTCAGTCCCTCGCCAGCTCATGAAAACATTTGAATTGGCTATTCTAAATGCTGTGTCTGCTGGATCTCAGAGTGAGGCCAGGATTGACATGATGTTACCTTTCTCCCCCACAAATTGGAACTCATTTATAATTCAATTCTACGTGTTTTCGTTGTCAGGGCCTTCAGTAACAAACATCTTGATGTCAGTTAAGATACCTGATTAAAGAGAGATGAATAAGCCATGAGTAACAGAGAATGAATGAGTTAAAGAGCTGTCATTCAGTATTGTCCGTAATCCCTGTGAATCCAACTTTTTTTTTGTTCTACTGCCCTTCACAGCCCACATTCCTCAGCCAGGCCACATTTGAAACACAAAAGTCTGACCCCTCCTCCACTTAACACACACACACACACACACACACACACACACACACACACACACACACACACACACACACACACACACACACACATCCACACACACACATCCACTTGCTCTGTCAAATCTAATCATCACGCTCTTTTGCAGAGATGTGTAAGGGTATTAATGAATATTGATTTCTTCCTTGTCTTGATGGTTAAGTAATAATCGGTGCCATGTGTATGTCCATTTTGCTTGTGCTCTCAATATAAATCCTAAAGGCAGTTCATAACTGTTTTTTTTGTGCCAGTTGTATTTTAATAATGAGTGAAAAGTAACCCAGTGGATCATTCTTTCTGAAGCAAAGTTCATCTAGTTGTCGTGGTTGGTTTCAGTGCAATGCTCAAAGCTGTTAGAAGTTTGTACCTATTTGTCATTCCGGTGTGTGCTGCACAGTCAAGTAATCAATGCAGCAGAAGACCACCTGTTACTTTAAATGAATCTGGTGAACAAATCAACCTTAGTTATACGCTAGTAAACAATATGGCTGCAAGTAGGGGGCCTACTTTGAGGCACTTAGGAGAACACATTCTTGCAAAGAATGTGTTAAGATAGGATCTGGTATAAATGTGAAGCTATTCATGATGATTATTAACAAGTAGTGGAAAAGGGGTAGGATTAAATAAGCTTATGCTTCTTCCTTTTCTTTTTCGGACCGTTCATTTTGTTTTTTTGTTTTTGTTCTTTAAGCTTTTATTGTATAATTTTTTTTACATTTTCAAAATAAAGCCTTTATTTACTCAACTAAAGTCACATAGGAGACTTTACTTCTCCTAAAATGTAATTGCTAATGCAAAATAGCTGCATATTAATTTATTTTGATTTATTATTATTATATAATAATACTATTATTATTATATATAGTATTATTATTATTATTATTATTATTATTATTATTATTATTATTATTATTTAGTTTTTAAAAAAGTAGAGAAATGTAAGCCAAGGACTTTTTTATATATATATATATATATATATATGTATATATATATATATATATATATATATATATATATATATATATATATTTCACACTGAAAACGAGAAAACAAATATTATTTGAAAACTGAGGATTATGAGAAATGTTTTATGACCATACAACTACGAGTGGATGCTATTAAATGTAACAATGCTGATAGTTCATTTTCAAGGCCAATCCATGTAAAAAAAAAAAAGAATTATATGCATTATAGGGTGTAAGGAAAATAGCTGTCAAACTAAAAAAAAAGAAAACTACACAAATGTGGACACTATGATTTGTGTTACTAATAGATAGATATTCCAGAATAGCACTGCAGATTGAGCAGATTGTTCTCATGGCTGCCCGATACAGCCCTCCTATCAATGTGTAAACTAATCCTATGTGTTATCCAAACATGTTAACTGCATTTATGATGACTTGAGTGCTCATATTGCCCTCAGTGGTACATTAAGTATTTGTCATTCCAGCAGCACTCTAATTTACTCTAATTCACCGATTTAGCTCTAATCTATTAACCTGGCCTGTGAAATTCTGTCACAACACATCCGTGTGAGACTGATGACCAAATGCATAAGCTAATGCTCAGCTGGCTGCTGTAAATTGGATATTACCTTTCGCACTTCTTCAAAAGTAAATGTAGATTGGAAAAAAAAAATCATTTTCAGACTTCTGAAGTAAAATGTTTTAATTAGCTCTATGAATGTGTACTACGTAGATGGAGAATAACATTCTGAATGGATAATGCACAGACAAGGGGCCAGGTTTAGACAATGTAAAGGTTTGTTTAGTTTTTTTTCATTGTGACTTCTGATCTTTATCACCTTCACGCTGCCAAACGTTGCTCTGCTAACTCCACAGCAACTGTCGCCTCTCTGAATCTCCATCTGTTTTAGTCCCCGCAGGCTCAGTACCTGCTGGAACAAATCAGTCTGCTTAGATAAAGTACTGCCCGACAACACTGTGTTTCTGTGTGTCATTGTTTGGTGCTGCATAACTGCTGCCCTACATTACCTAAGTGTTTTGAAATTGGAGGTAGAAGTGGGTCACAACACAAACAGCGAGCAGGGACGCTGCCTGTGGATAATCAAGACAGCGCGTTGCTGTGGAAAGCAATTAATCAAACAGTGTGCATCTCCTTCTAAATTATTTGCTATTTAACCCTTGTGGTCTACCGAACTTACTGATAAAAGCCATTTATTTACTATCTGCCTGGTAAGAAAACAATGTTTCTATTGTTGTAGCTTTAGCAATTGTGTGTGTGTGTGTGTGTGTGTGTGTGTGTGTGTGTGTGTGTGTGTGTGTGTGTGCGCACATGTATTTGTTCTGAATAGCTTAATGTAAATGAGTACTGGTTATCATAGCTACAAAAACATGCACAAATATGCAATTTGCAATGCAATGCCTGGCATGTGTAAAAACCAATATTATGTGTCAATGTAAGCATCAGAAAAGGTAATATGGGGGGGAGGTGAAATGTGATAAATCATGTTTAATTTCCTATAATGCGTATGCTAGTAAAGGTGGAAAATATGACTTCGTAGTGTATGTGTTTCTGAAGATTTAGTTACCAATGGATACAAATGGACAGACAAAAGTAGTGCACTGACCAACCAACCACGTCTAGCATGGCTGAAAAGTGTAAAACAATCAAAGTTAAATCACTACCTGCAAATGACAGAAAAGTTGTAGGTCACTTGAGTAACAGCATAATTGTGAAATGGCATTATTAAAATGTTGTCAAACTGTTTATATCATGTCACATGACCATCCCTTCAACGACAGCTAGTATGTGCTATAAGAGCAAGTGATAGCATCAACCAAGGCTTCTCAACGTCCGCATACGGACCGCACGGTAAGTCAATCCAGAATCAGACCATACCTTATGAATACCATATGTTATGAGACAGATATATATATATATATATATATATATATATATATATATATATATAGAGAGAGAGAGAGAGAGAGAGAGAGATAGGTAGGTAGGTAGATTGATTGATTGATTGATTGAGTGATTGATTGATTGATTGATTGATTGACTGATTGATTGATTTAAGCTCTACCGATTCAAAATCGATTTATAAAATTTAAAAAAATCTATTCATATTTTTTAATTAAACGAAATTATAAAGAAAAAAAAAAATATATATATATATATATATATATATATTATTTTTTTAATAATAATAATAATATAATAATATTTTTTTTTATTGTATGTCTACTGCAATCACATGGGAAAAGTAACATTTAGTACATTTACATACTGTGAATCGTTTTTTTAATCGAGAATCATTTTTGAATCGAAAATTGATTTTGAATCAAATCTTGAGCCTGAAAATCAATATTGAATCGTGACATTTTCTGAATTGTGCACCCCTAATAGATAGATAGATACATAGATAGATAGCTACTTTATTTATCCCAAAGGAAATTTTAGAAAGAGAGAGAGAGAGAGAGAGAGAGAGAGAGAGAGAGAGAGAGATAGTTGGGAAATTACTGTGTTACAGCAGCAAGTTACAAGGACACAAACACAGAAAATTCAAGAAATATACTAGAAATAAATAAGTTAATTTTAAAACTTAATTTTTGTTTTTTTTACAGAGAGAAAGAAGCCTACCGGGGGTAAAAAAGTACCATGTAGGTACTGGTTTCTGTTCAAAAGTTGACCGGTCAACTTGAATGTATGCTGCACAAAAGTTATAAATAAGTTGAATAAATGTTATTTATTATCCAGACCTCTGACCTTAAATAAAAACCCCATGAGGACCTTTGAGTAATATGTTTGCAAAACCCTTGGCATAAACAATCACAACGCATGACAAACAGCTTGTGACATGTACCCAGGATGAACACCTGACCATGATTACGTGGTTTGAGAATGAGCAACTCAATGACTGTATGACTGATGTCACCTTTTGTCATACTAAACAAAAACAAAAAAATCCTGTTAAAGGGTACCTTTGTTTTTTGTTTTTTTTCAACATGGACCCTATTTTGCCAAGTCTTTGTGTCTAAGTGACTGATGGGAACAACAATCTCTGAAATTGGTCCAGTATTAAGCAAGACCGATGCAGTCAGCAGTGGGGAAACAAGATACAATGTAATGTTATTGGGCAATTGCGCACCTTTAATTGACGTCCACTAAAAGTGCTTGTTTTATACTGACAGGCTCAGATTATTATTCCAAGTTTCTGACAACATTATGTAAAGGATCCCTACAGCGGTTGACCTTTTTGTTAAAGAGTAAGATCTTTGTTTACCAGAGGTTGACCTTTTGTTTAAATCTCTATCCCCAAAACCACCATATTCCATTTAAAGGTACAGTAATAAAAAACACACTTCATTGAAAGTCGACAAAGACAAAATAACAAGCTGCCTTGGTTCGTCTATCCACGGTTCCAACAATCACCACTCTGGTTTGATTTAAATAAATGCATTATTTATAGATTTAAAGGTGCAGTAGGTGAGACTTGTAAAACTACTTTTCTGTCATATTACCTGTAACTGACCTTATGTTCCAGTAGAACTACATGAAGCAGGTCATTTAAAAGAAAATCCGGCTCCTCTGGCTCCACCTACAGCCTGTAGTGTGATTTGCAAAAATCCACCGCTCCCTGTTCAGATGCACCAATCAGGGCCAGGGGGGGTGTCTAACTGCGTGTTAATCACTGCTCATGCACACACACTCATTCTCCCTTGTGGGGGGAGGGGCTTAGGAGACTGTTTTGGGCTTTAGCAGAAAGGGGGGAGGGACTGAGAAGTTGTCGATGTTAACATTTTTTGTCTAAGTCCTGGATCTTCACAATCCTACCTACAGCACCTTTAAATGTGGAAATATGTGGAACTTTAAGTATTGTTCATTTAAATCTGATGGGTTTAGTGATGCTCTCTGAGCTGTTTCTGGTTAAACAAAAAGGATCTTTTTTTGGCATTTCAGGCCTTTATTTGTATAGGACAGCTTAGACATGAAAGGGGAGAGAGAGGGGGAATGACATGCAGCAAAGGGCCGCAGACCGGAGTCGAACCTGCGGCCGCTGCGTCGAGGAGTAAACCTCAATATATGGGCGCCTGCGCTACCAGGTTAGCTAACCAGGCACCCAAACAGAAAGGATTTTACTCTTTAACAAAAAAGGTCTCTGAAGGAGTCCTTTCCATAATGTTGTCAGAAACTAATAATCTGAGCCAGTCAATGGAAAAAACAGAACTTTTAGTGGATGGAAATGACAATGCACATTGCCCTATAGGATTACACTGCAGCCTGTTGTAGCAGCTGACGATTAGAGCATTGAAAACAAAACAAATGACCCTTTAACTAGTTGGCAATGCCCTTTGGCTGTACTTAACTTAACCACTGGCATGATGGCTGGTACATTTTATTTGCTATAATAAACAGTCTGGAAATATCGGCTCCTATACAGCAAAATGTTATTTTGACAAGAAACAGCTTATTCACACAGCCCTCAGCTTTCAGCTCCCAAACACAACACAGCCAGACGTATGGCTTCAACGTCACTGCAATCAATATAAAAAGTGTTGAACTCCCTGCTGCGATGTACATATTTTGGTTGTGTGTGATACGTGCATGTCTAATGAGAGGCGACTGTTCTGCCTCTGTCGGATAACGACGGGGAGCAGAGTGTATGTAGAAGTCAAGTCGATTTTCTCTGCTGTGATTATCTGCAAACAAACCTTAGCTTTATTACTGTCAGCATCACGTCTGTGAATCTGACATTTTTATGTTCTGCAACAGGACATGCGAACAGTCCGTGTGAATATTTTCTAATATATTCTGTGTGAATATTTGACATTATTTTAGTAATTATATAATATGTAGCCTTTATATCATTTATAATCTACCGTATATTTTAATATATGTTGAATGGGGTTGTGCTATATAAACTTATCTTGAGTGCTCAGTCAGGCCAGAAGGTGCTACTGTGAAGTTGATCCACGTCCTTGGGGAAACAGGTGCTGCTGTGTGACTTCCTGCTAGCTACCTACACATGAACATGGCAAAAACTATTTTCTGATACGGTTCTTCAAGACTCAAAAGGTATAATATGTAACATTTACTAGGGATTTCCCAATCAGCTTTTTTGACCCCTGATCCGATCTTTTAAACAATAAATATATCTGCCAATACCGAGCCTTGATCCAATACTTTTTTTGCTATTATAGTTTTACTATTTTGCTCAAATAATAGAGCTGCAAGCTGTTTTTTTAAGTAAACAAAGTAACCAAAATATGTCTTAAAGTGCTCATATTATGCTCATTTTCAGGTTCATAATTGTATTTAGAGGTTATATCAGAATAGGTTTACATGGTTTAATTTTCAAAAGTACACCATATTTTTGTTGTACTGCACATTGCTGCAGCTCCTCTTTTCACCCTGTGTGTTGAGCTCTCTGTTTTAGCTACAGAGTGAGACATCTCACTTCTGTTCCATCTTTGTTGGGAGTCGCACATGCTCAGTAGCTAGGTAAGGACTACTAGCCAGTCAGAAGCAGAGTATGAGGGCGTGCCCTGACAGTACCTAGGTAAGGACTACTAGCCAGTCAGAAGCAGAGTATGAGGGCGTGTCCTGACAGTACCTAGGTAAGGACTACTAGCCAGTCAGAAGCAGAGTATGAGGGCGTGTCCTGACAGTACCTAGGTAAGGACTACTAGCCAGTCAGAAGCAGAGTATGAGGGTGTGCCCTGACAGTACCTAGGTAAGGACTACTAGCCAGTCAGAAGCAGAGTATGAGGGCGTGCCATGCTAGCAGCTAGGTGAGTATTATAACGTGTGTTCCAAAGTGACCACGTTTGTCTCTGAAGTAAAGGCTGGACTACAATAGAGCTGTTTGGAGCAGTTTGTGAACAGCGTTTTCTGTTGGAGATGGTAAGTCCCTTTGGGGTGGTCTTTGGGCTTTTTCACTTTATAAACCTATAACGTGCACAAAAAAGATATATATTATTATATATTTGTAGTGTTTTATTGTTAGTTTAGTGTGTCAGAGACTGGTCTGATCAACCAGTATGTACTGCATGTCCCCTCTGTTTCTTCTTTGTTAGTTCAGTTGTATGTTGAATTTGTTGTGTTAATGCTTTGTTGACGTTCTGTTTAGTTGAACTCTTTTATGGGACCAAACTTTATCTTCATTTTATTTTGTAAACTGCTTAAGTTGCTATTTTGTGCCTAAATAAAACCCTTACTTTTTCAAACTTAACCTGTGACTCCTCATGTCTTACTGCTTGGTCCCTCACAGTTAGGCCTGCACGATTAATCGCAATCTCGATTCACCCCTGTTCGCAATTTCATTTTTAAATGACTTCGATTTTTTATTTATTTTTTGGGGCATTTTTGGCCTTTATTTTGATAGGACAGCTGAAGACATGAAAGGCAAGCAGTTTAAGAGTGTGCTAAGAAATCATTCTGTTTTTGATACTGTACTTAAATTGGCAATTGATAAACTCCATTTCTCTAGAGACTGAAGCTGTAGCTGCAGCATGTTGATTGACATGTTTTAATTATGTAAAGACATGTTCAAGGAGTTCAGATAGAGCCTGTAGCAGGGCCATATTTAGTTCAATGTGTTATATATCACTATTTTTGGTAGCCTACTGTACTTAAATGGCCAGTATGTACTTTATTTTCTTCATTCATTGAAGCATCTATGTTTACAGGCTTGTGGTGATGCACAATGTGCTATAGGTGCCAAAAAAAAATCTACGTTTGGTACTGCAAATTTGTTTTGTTTTGTCTTGGTTCATGTGTGCAATAAACATTACACTTCGTGAGAAAAAAAATCGTGGCCGAGAATCGTGATTCATATTTTTCCCCGAATTGTGCAGGCCTACTCACAGTTGTGTACTTACATTATCGGAAATGTTAAAACGTGAGAATGATGTCATTTTATTCTAAGCTTGTCAGTTGGTTGCCTGTCAATGGTGACATGTCCCCTTTGCACATGAATCAGTGTTGTGGTTGTCTGCCAGAAGCTGTCATAAATTGACCTTTTATTCCGTTTTAAGCCATATTTTTACGATACACTTTTTAGATTTTGTAACTATATATTTTAACCAGCTAAAAGATTTCAAAAGGATTCCAAAAACACTTAACTAAACCTCCCCCTCTCAAACATGATTAGTCTCTCTGCCCAGGCTTCATAATGGAAAACGAGCCTGAATAATGTAGTTGTCCCATGTGTGTACACTGCAATAAATACAGATATCTGTTACCAGAGATAATCAGTGTACATTTGATGGAAAAATTAAAAAACAATGAATAAATTAATGAATGAATGTCAGAAATCAAGCTTTTTCACATTCACTTTGCTTCATAGTTGGAAGTGAGATGTTCACTCTGGACAGAAATAAATTAGCAAGTGCTAAGTGGGCAGATGTGTCTTCTTAACTAAACACTTGTAAAAATTGGGTAATGTTTTTACTGCTTTTAAATGGACTAGGAGTGCTCTTCACTAACTGGATTGCCAAACTAAAATTGCTAGAGGAGCTGATAACTCACCTGATAGAATTTGATGAGGATGAGCTTCAGTGGAGGGTTTCAATATTCATCATTTTTTTGACATAGAAATGTCAATTTAAAGATACTGAATGTCTGCTATTAGCAGCTTTGTTCCAAAAAAACATGAGCTATCAACCCCTTAGAAACATTAATCAGTCAAAGCTGTATTGTACACAGCACCAACCAGGAGGCTGAGGAGCTTTGTGAAAATGATCCTCTGAAAGAGTAAAGTTTGAAAATGAGCCAGCTAAATGATGACCAGTATGTGCCAGCGAGTCTCGTGTCATCAGCATCAATAGCCAATGTGAAGACCTTCAAACATCCCAGCCGGGCGGCTTATGACCTTTCCCCAGGGATCGCCATGGTGACAGTGTGCTGAAGCAGCGGACCATACTCCCACAGCACTGGGAATTTAAAGTTAGCTCTATTATCTACATGTAAGATCTCCTAAGGCCCTTATTTGAGATATAACACAAAATAGGCAACACTGTCTGCAAATGGAATATGTCGGACAATCAATTGTGTTCTATATAAATTCCCAAGTGGTATATTCACATTAACAATGGGCTTGTTAATGTGAATATACCATATGTATTTATGATATCAATTCATGTGTGGCTTTATATTTCAGTATTCTTCTCATTGTTATGTCCACTAAGGCATGCATACAGTTGTATTTTAGCATTTTAAGATTGCTTACCTTGATAACAATGGACTGGAGCCAGGCACGTGGCGGTTGATGGTCAGCAGCTTTACCCCTAAGCTACAGGGGCGCCCAAACATTCATGGTTTTTATAGAAATATCTCAACAACTATTGAATATATTGAAATTTAGTTTCGGAAGACAGTAGCTCCCAAGACGGCGGCCGCCTGTATACGAGAATGCGACTGTCTTTATAATCTTTTTAATAAACTGTCTGTATACTTCCAAAGTTCTCAATGCTTCAGTTAACATGTAGGGATCCTCATTATGCTACCGTTGAAGTGTGGTGATATTTTGAGCCTTTTTAGTGGTATAAATACCGATTTGTTTTTACTTTCCCTGTCCCTCAAATACATGGTTGTAAGCTAATTAGCGGTCTGCGCTAGCTTGTTTCAAGCTACAAACGCATTTGATTAGCATGAAAACATGTGCCAGAGAACGACAGAGTGGGTACACATCTGTTATTAACCCCTAGCTTCGTTTTGCGCCGGAATTGTCCTTTAAGGTAGACAGTACAGTTTAACCACAATGTGTTATTGTGCAGTGTCGTCCCCAACTCTGTGAAGTTCCTGTCTTCCTGAAGGAGTATTTAAACTCATGCCGGAGGCATTACGTTTAGCTGAACCATCAACGTAAACAAGATATTGTAGGCGCCTAAAACACAGATGCTAAAGCCTAGTCCAGCCTATATCTCTCTCTCTGGGAAATATGCTAACGTGTGGCAGGCCCAGCGACCTCCAAAAGGAGACAGTCCTGAAACAAAACATTTCCTTATCATGCAGCTGCCTAGGTCCCTGAATCGACGGACACACAAAGTTGAAGTACTCCTAGGCCGGGAATGGTTATGAAGTTATGTTGGACACCTACCTGAATGACACCTGGGGTACCACTATCTCAACTTACATAATAATACCTTTATTTCTAAAGCACCTTTAAAAACAAAGTTTACAAAGTGCTTTGAGAGACAAGCAAGGCATACATAGCATGAGTTCGTAAGCTAGAAATTCCACCACAGATGGACTCAATCCAGAAGAGTTGAAAATTGGCAACTTTCCCTCTTTAGCGTTTAGCTTAGCACAGTGCCATTGAAACCATGCACCATCATCCTCCTTAGCTCCGCCCTTTTGTCCAAATATGGTCACTTCTGGCTGCAAAAACACCAAGATGATGACGGCCAAAATGCCAACTCCTGGCTTCAAAACGGCAGTCCACAAATGAATGAGCGACGTCACCAATATTACGTCCATGCTTTATATATGGTACGTACACATTGACGGATCTTTTAACTTTATTGTTTAGGCCGGATAATAACAAACGGTCCCGCAGTCAAATTGGCGTGAAGGACTTCAAAATTTGCTTTGCTTTCTGTCTGTTCTTAGTATTGTTAAAATGTCTATCCTCACTCATTGCTTACTTCAACTATGTCATTTTAAAAAAAAAATGTCATGTTGTGGTTATTTTCCATTAATACAGATAGTATTAATTTTGTCTTTGTCACAACTTTAGTGCTGTGACTCTGGACAACATTATTATGTCTACAGTTAATCTATTTTTATTTATGTTCCCTATTTCTTGCTTGTGTTTAGGAACTATCTGTTCCTACAGCCAGGGATCAAACAAAGGCATATTGTCTTTAAGTGTGTACAGTACTGTATATGGATGTACTGTTGTGAGGTACGTTGCTTGGACACACAGATGTGTTCTGAATGACATGTCCTCTTGTTGTGTGTGCAGGCTGATTCGCAGTCACAGTGAGTCAGCTCTGGTGCTTCAGCTGGCTTGGAGAAAACAGCCACAGATGCCTGGTGTGGAGGCTGAACATTGGACTCCTCCTCCGCCTGGACCTGTTTATTTGTCATCCCACAATGCACTGGAAAATAGGAGACAGGAGGGAGGAGGTGGGGTTGTTTAGAAGAAAAACAGCAGGGATCCTTCAGCCAAATGGACGTGTTTACTTTGGGTTGCTTCACTGTAATAAGAATAAATAAAAAAGGGGACTTTATTCAAACAATCAAACTCTGCCTCTTTAATCTGACAACTTTTCCAAATAATAATGTCTGGTGACAACATATTACTCTCTATTAAATTGTGTACTATTGGATGTAGTGTCTGTTAGTCAATTTAGAGGGAACTGTGCTTCTGAACACTCCCTGATGTGATTGTTAGGTTTAAATTGGATTTCAGCACTATCTGTGTGATCTTTGCTCTTGTTTATAATCATAAAAGCCACAAGATTCAATTTGGACTCACATAGGCCTTAGAATACAACACCCATCTGACATTCATGATTTGTATTTTGTTGAAATGAATTTAAAATAACAAGGCTAGACTGTAAACACCTAGTGATCCATGTATCCTCTATTGTAATTGAGCAAAAACAAAGCAACCAAAGTAATAGTGGGCAGCTTGTGGAAAAACTCCCAGAGCACTGTCAACTTCCGTTTTGACTGTGTGAGACTGAGCCCCCAAAGGAAATGTGTGTATTAATAACTCCTGTTCCTCATCATTATCACCCCGGTGAAAACAAGAGCAGCAACAGCGTCATGAAAATAAGCCCTTCAGGATGATTCATTCACACACTAAGTGTGAAACAAAGCCAGCGAAGTAGCGCAAGGGGAATTTTCTCAACACTGTTGATGTGTTTGAGGCATGGTGTGAAAACAAGAATGTCCAAGATGACTGTTATATCCCTTTCCCACCAAAATTAGCGCGTATAAGCAGGTTTTTTAAACCCAGGTAAACCCACGTTAGATTCCTTACCCATTGCCAGAAGACGAGTATGCCTTTCGGTTATTATTTTTCCGGCATGTCAAGTTCAATGTCACAAATGTGCCAGAAAACGGGAACTAAACAGTAGAACGCAGCATGGAGGCGCGTGACAATGTTACAGTGGTTACTCTTTTCTTTTTTGTTTCTTATTCAGTCTGTCTTTTAAACTCGGTGCCGACTAATTTGGAATGTTGTCCAAGCACTGCTTGGGGGGAGATAGAAGGAATTTGAGGCATAGATGACAGAAGTTACCGACGGAGGCAACAAGCGCCATAGGATCGTGCCGTCTAAATGCCGATTGTAACACGTGATTTATTCACACGAGTTATTAGCGTATGGTCTGAAAAGACCTTAAGAGTTTTCTTCAGGGTCAAGAGTAACCCAGTGATTGTTGTCTGTACATCATTGGTTACAGTGCAAACAGGAACTTCTATCAGCTATTGCAGTATTCAGAATATAAAAGCCGCGGTGCCGTTGCAAATAGTCTCATGAAGGAACTTGTTTTGGTGGAACATGTGTACGTTCAAAAGCAGTTTTAGTCGTGCAACAGAAAACTCAGATTGGACAGATAGTCTAGCTAGCTGTCTGGATTTACCCTGCAGAGATCTGAGGAGCAGTTAACCATAGTCCTCACAAATCCACCGGAGGTTAGAACACCAACACAAACAAAACGGAACGGAACGGACATCCAGCTGAAAAGAGTGACATCTGGCAGAATTTTCGACGGTAACGGAGCAATCCTGGAAGTGGAACGTGACCAACTGTGTTTACTCTCTGTCTCCTAAAGCATGAGAGGAACGGCAGTTCTCAACTCAGAACATATTTATGAAAAACAATAGGAGTCCATGAAAACATAACTTTTTTTATTATTATTATTTACACTACCAATTCAGTTTTTGACATTACTAAGGATCCGAATGTTCCAACAATATGGTTCTCATATCCCTGAAACTATCCACTTATATACAAATATTTGTCGTGTGTTGAAAACTGCAAAAAAATAATTCATCATAGAAACATCAACACGGCCTTATTTCCCTAGTTTTGCTATCATGCCAATTTATTTTCAATCTTGCCGAGAGTTAGATGAGAAGATACAACTCTTGCGTCTGTACAGTAAATATGAAGCCACTGTCAGAAGCCAGTTAGCTTAGCTTAGCACAAAAGCTGGATACAGCGGGAAAGAGCTAGGCTGGTTCTGTCCAAAGGTAACAGAATCTGCCAGCACCTCTACAGCTCACTAATTAACATGTCATGCCTAATGTACTTTTTCAGTACAGAAAAACAAAGTATAGAATGACATGTCGTACTTTTACATGGGAACAAGACTCTAGAAAGTGTACAAGCTAAGCTAACACTGGGGTCATCCCTATGTACCCCTCAGTCCTATGTTTCCTCAAGGAGCCCTGTGTGCCCTCATTTCTATTAAATTTCCCCTGCATCAAAATTAGGTCCTATGTTCCCTTGGCCCACATACCCCCCAACCTTAGTCGTATTTTATGTTTTGGATATGTGACCTTGTATTCATTTCTGCAGTAAAACTGATCATCTAGGTTTCGGGTTGAGGGAACAAATGGCTGAGGTCCCCTAACGCTGCTAACCGTAGCTTTGTATTTATTTGGATCTTCTGATCTAATTCTCTGCAAGAAAGTGAATATGCGTATAAGCACATAATATATGAGTCTGTGTTTGGCACATGTGGTTATGAAACAAAGGATCATTCTATTCGGCCGATATGGGGGTTGTCTGCTTTTACATAGAATTGCTTGTTTCCCCCCCCCCCCCCCCAATATATCATGATATATAGCCTATTTTGGTATAAATATTAGCCTATTAATAATGCTGTTATAATACCATTTCAGGCACTGTGTATAGTAAATACATGTTTTAGCTTATGATGGTTATTTTTGGCAGAAACCTGTATATATACTGTGTGAATGTTCATACTCTGAAGAATGTTGAGCGCCCAGAGGCATTTGGAGGGCTGCAGCTGTGCTCACAGAACCACAGATATGTAATCTGGTAATGTAAGTTACTGCTTCAACTGCCACATCTTTAGTTAAGCCATGTCCAACATAAACACAAAGTGTGCAGCAAGTGAAATTGTCAAACCATAAGATATAAAAATGTCAATTGTCTTTGGTTAATGCTAGTTACCTATCATCTCTCAATATAGCGTATGCATATTCTAATGGCTGAATGTGGACTTTATGTTGAGCCAGTCTTCACAAACCTTGCCAGTAGGAAGCAGATTATATAATGTGTCCGCTTTTTAATTGTGTTGTTCTGACATGGGGATCAGCGATGCAGGTGGCTCTCTGATGTAGTTTGCATATTCTCTCTGTGTTTGTGTAGGTTTCCTTTGGGCACTCCCATTTCTTCTTACGAAACAAACACATACAGGTCAAGTTAAACGGAGACTGTACATTTCCCACAGGTTGAATAGATCAGGTATTTCCCTACCTGGCACCCAATGCATGCTGGGGCGGCTCCTTGAAATACAATCCCTGTCAATTAGTTTACGAGTGAGAAGAGAATCAGATAAACCTTATTTTTTTTGTGTTGGTTTTGTTATTCAAATCAAAATTGGGAACAAATAAAATGTAATTTGTTTGGCTTAATTTAGTTTCATGGTTATTAATGTATTTGTATTGATTTTATCTTCTAATTTTCTCTCAGGTCCAATGTCAGGGATTGCTTTATGTTTGAAGAAAAAATGGAAAAAGGTCCAAAATTTGGCACAAGAAAATGACTCCCACCATACAAAAAGTATCAGGCACACCACCATCTGATCCAACAACAGGCATTTAAAAGCCTAGAAAATCCAAACCACGAAGAGAGAATTTAAAGAATGTCAGTCTGAATGTTGTCTAAACATGCAGACACCAACACAAAGTAATATAATCCACGCTCTCAAACTATAGTAATGATGGTAGTATGTTATGAACCTGGAAGGATAATTAATTATGTATCTATCAATCCAAACAACTCACCACCTCATTTTGGTTTGAATGCATAAAGTGCCGTGCTACATGCTTTGGCCACGGTGTTTGTGATAAACAGTCACGGCAATAAAAGTCACTGGATTGAACTGTGAGTCAGGGAGCGTCTCAGGACGCTTGGCATGTAGCACCATGCTGAGGCGTGGATACCAGGGGGTGGGGGGAGGGGAGCACCGCTCAAACTATCACACAGTAAAAAAAAGAGGAAGCCGAGGGAACGCAAACAAAGACGCAGCCCAACGGCTCTCTCTCACCACATTGCCAGGAAACCGGGTTGGGTTTTAGATAGAGGGGGGAGGGGAGCCGAGGAAGAGTGGAGGCAGTAGGAGGAGGAGGAGGAAAGGGAGAAGGAGACCAAAACCCAGCAGGTGTGCTCCGGCAGCATGTAATGTGTCAGCATGGCTCTGTGCCGAACACACTGGAGCCTCTGCACGAATAAAAACCATACAGTGAATTCCCAACAAAGTTACAGTGATGTTGATTTATCACGGAGCTGTTCATTCGCTCAGCCCTAAGCTTTGGCAGAGTCCCAGCATCTAATATCATTTGCTGTCATCCAAATTCTACACTCGGTGATATAAATGATCGAACATTTGTCAGCGTGACAACTGGTTAAACTGAGGTCGCACAACTATCAGCTTAGAGGGGAAATTGGTCCAGAATGCTACTCTAATATGATTTTCAATTCAAGTTTCACTTCATCTTACTGTTTTACCGTATGGAGCCGGGCTGCACAGTCAACTGTCAAACCTGTTACATCACATTAGGAACAAGCACGGAAAACAATGGATTAAAAACAAATAAAATGGCACCACAATATATAAAAAGTACTACTTTAAGTTTTCGTTAATTAAAGTGATTTTTAAATTTGTGAACAATCTTGCCCCAGTTGTACTTTGTCCATATGTCACAAAAACAAATACTAGCCACTAGGGCAGAAAATGGCAACTACAAGGTTACACAGCACAAAACTACTATTAAGCGTTCTGGTTTTCGTTTGTAGTCCGTTTGTAGTCCAAGTAGTATTGACCAATCCAGTTTGAGCAGGCTTTGGTTGCATATAAAGGAAACAGTCTGTAATGATCAAAATGCAATCTCGGAACCCATTGGCTATTGGCTGACAGAAATGTTGTCTGGACCTGAAACACCTACAAAAAGCATCAACACGGAGTGGAACAATGACCACCTCATGGAAGAGGAAGTCAGCTATCCGCTGGCTACACCGGAACCCCAGAAATATTGGTCGTTGCCCCCAGAAGCTAAATCGTCATCAGAGCCAATGGGTTCTGACATTTTGGTCATGTCCTCTGTATTTCTTCTGTAAATTTGGTGGTTTTAGCATTTAGTTTTAGACTAGATATATTCAAATGTAGCTACTTTTAGACCAATAAAAGGTATTCTACTCCTGGCGGAATGGAAACAGCTTTGAAAAAGCCTTTTTAGTGACTATATTTTTGGTGTTTAGGGGGCTGCATTGGGGGGGATTTAGATTTGGCCTCTGTATCTCTAAAACCGTGGCTACGGCCCTGCAGCAGGTCAAAGCTGAACCTGGGAAGTAAATCCATAAACTGCTATGGATGTCTACAACAGACAGTTTGGGTAATAACTTTACAGTTTAACTTGTTGTCTCTTCTTAACCCTTGTGTTGTCTTCCATTGGACCGTGCACTTGTAGTCCTCCCGGGTCAAAACTGAAAATTATGTTTTTGTTCCTTTTTTTTCGACACGTTTTTTCAATGTTTTTGGCTTTTTTTGTGCCATTTTACACTTCTTTTCACTACCATATAAACACCACTAATGCCAACTTATTGCTAGTTTTACACTTATTTTTGGAATTCATGGTCAATAAACGTCATTAATAGGAAATTATACCTAATCCTTGAGTTAAAAAAACTGAAATTATGAATAAGTTAGGCTAATATTAAAGGAAGGATAATCCCAAAAGGATATATGCCAAAGTTCAGTGAGGATACTGTTTCGAAACGTTTTCATTTCTTTTTCAAACGCTAAAAAATTTAATAAAACACCCAAAATTCAATGAAAGTAGAGATCCGATCTTATGTTGTACTTGCGAAGCGCGTTGTATGGAATCATCCATGTTATTTTTGGGTAATTAAAATTAGGTAGTTTAAAAAAGACCCATATTTCTGATATAGAAATTTAGAAAATGGGTCAAATTTGACCCGAAGACAACAAGGGTTTATAAGTTGAGCTAACCCGGTGGTTTCATCACAACTGTGTCACTTGTATCTCAGCAATTAACTACCTACAGTGTTGTTATTACAGATAGGAATAATGGACAAATGAGATCCTTTAAAGACAACTGCTACTGTGAGTCAGATCTCAGTTATAATGACAGAAAATACTGGCCTCTGCCTTTCTAACAGACGCCATTACTTATCAGTCACCATGAACGTGAAGTTTTTGCAACAACAATGGAGATGTCACATGGGTGCAGTGCTGCTGTTGCAGAGGTGCCTGTTTACCCTCGGACAGCCTCCTTCCCCTCCCTTCCCTTCAGTCTTCCCCTGTGCTCCCTCCTCCCCCATCCACGTGCTCTCGCTCATCTGGATGGGTATGAGCAGGGCTACTTCAAACACGTGCTCTGTGCCACCCTGCCCCCCCTCTTACCACCTCTCTCACTATCAGCCTCTTTCCTTTGTTCAGCCCATCTTGCTCTGTGTTGTGTGATTTACTCAAGCCTGGGAGACATGTGATCACTCTGCTGGATACCAAGAACCCAAGGCAGCCAGTGTTTTTGGAAGAGGAGGAGGAGGAGGAAGAGAAGGAACAAGGAAAACAATCTGACTCAATCGGCCGACTATCAGGACATTCTGTGCGACCTGAGAACATGTAGACTCTGCCAAAATACACTGGTTACACTTAACAGGAATCGGTCTCAAATAAAATACTTGAGTACACTACGTAGTGTACACTACCACAGTTCCCTCGGCCTGGAAAAGGTGCCACTAATGATGCCAGTGTTGAGCTGCAAGATGCAACTCAATTTACAACTCACAAACAGTTTTTTTATATAAACAATAAAAGGTTGTATGTGGTTAAAATAAATCTTGAACAGTACTGCACACAGGACACATATACGGGCAAGCCACACCTGCATAGTGTGACCCTGATATTGTTTTATGACTTAATTGACTGAATAGTTATTTAGCCACAGTTGGGGCGGTGCTCTCGGGTTGGCAATGTTGGTAGGTCGGTTGGTCCGTCACTTTGGTCCAGACTGAGCTCTAACAGCAGGGAAGGGTTTTCATTTATAGAATTGCGAAGAGGAAGAAGCTATTTTGGGTGAACAAAAAATTCACAATTGCATAAGAAAATGCTTCTTTCATAAAAATGTAAAGTAAAAACGTAAGAAAGAGGAAGATGAGGGACATCTGGCCGAAATGAGGCAACGGAGCATTCCCGGGACTGGAACGTCGAGGATATAGACTAATATAAATATATCCAAAACACATGCAATGGTCATGTCATGCATAAATGTTTTTTTAGTGGTGTGAATTGTATTATGCTATACCAACAGGTGTTTCTATTATTTAGTCTACCCCATTTATATCAATGAGGGTAGGCTAAACAACAGAAACACCTCTCTGTATCATGTAATATATACTCACTTATAAAGTATACTGTTTATTTGCAGTGAGTATACAATACATCAACATACTCACCTGCACAGTGCAAACCCAATCAAAGCACAAATTTATGGCACTGTCAGTTCAAGTTACGACAGAGACACAACATGTTTATTACAGTTATATTTTCCTGGAACTGTTTCACCACCATCAATAACTGATTTTACATTTTTTATGGCTGTGAGCAGTTTCTCCTTTTCCTGGAGCATTGAATTGTGGCAGAACAGTGTGCAGTATATCAACAGCACACTCAAAATCAAAGCAGATGTCGAGTGCATGCTGGAATCTATGGATTTGGGACATAGCTAAATATATCCACTAAATATAACAGAAGTGAATGAGACTCAGCCAAGGGCAGCTAACCTTGGTGACTGTATTCCCCTGAAGGACCAATGGTTTCACTTGCTGTACAAACTATTTTGCTAAGTTCCCAAAGCCAAGAACCTTGTCTGACTATGGATAGATTTTCAAGAGACGCAACAATAGATAACATGTTGATGTTAACATGTAAATGTGTCACTGCCAGCTGTTTTAAATAAACTATTGAAATGCAAATGAAATGGCCTCCTCTATCGGAGAATTTGAGTTGATTCAAAAAGGTTGTTGATGGAGTTTGAGATCTCCACTTTTGAGCGAAATTGAAATTTTGTGTCAAACACTTCATTTTCTAAATACATGGTGATTTTTTCTGCATCAAGGTATGGTGTAAATGTCTTTATTTATGTAAAGGAAGTTATAATAGGTTTTTGGGGTGGGTTGCACTGGCCAGTTTTGATTATTGGAGATGTTGTAACCCCCCCTGCTAATTACGCCTATGACTGCAAGGCTAAAGGCTCTTTTATGGTCCTGAGGAAGCTCCACGCAGAGCTTTCTCCGTAGCCTACGTCAGTGGCCTGATGTTTATACTTGTGCGTTGGTGTGTGCGTCGAGCCGGCATGTGTGTGTGTGTGTGTGTGTGTTTGTGGGGAGTGTGTTAGAGCGAGGGAGAAGTGAGAGAGTGACAGTGATTAGCTTTGGAGTGAGTAGTGACTCTAGAGTCATAGTGAGAGAACCAAAGAGTCTCCCCTGATCTTTCTGACCACGGTGGGAAATCTGGAGCAGGAGAAGTTAACCCTCTCCTTGATTTCATGTTGTTGATGGAGAAGGAGAACCAGGAGATGAGTCGGGGGAAATGCAACGCTACCAAGTCACGGCACGTCAGGCTACGGCGTAGGGTCCGGCGTAGACGCAAAGGGGTCTGTGGGGGTACACCGTCGATTCTACACAGAGGCATAAAACGGCCTTGTTTAGTGCCTTGCTTATGGCCATGCCAGTGTTACTCACTCTTTTTCCCACACACCTTTTACCAAGGTGTGTAGCCGAATCGGCACTTGCGGGATTGCAATGAATCCTCCTGCGACCCAGAGAAGGATTGTCCCCATAAGCCACCACTGAAAAAGAGACAACTGTACAACTGCTGCCAGGGCACCTCGAACCGCAAACGAGGTCTGTTATGACTCTTTCTATTGAGAATTTTCAATCCATGGCCTGAAAAACTCCCCCCCCGAGCTGAGAAAAGCAATTTAAAAAACTGTGACGTCACGACAATGTAAAGTCTTTGGGCTGAGCAGGAAGTCACGGGCGAGGCCACATGCCCCGGAAGCTTAGAATCTTTTTTGCCATATGCGCCACTGAGCAACTCTCATAGGAATAAACGCTGCTCCGCCTTGAATGCTGTATCCAGGTCTTTTTCTACATCCAAGATCCCAACTTGTCAGTACCTGCACACACACACACACACACACACACACACACACACACTGCTTCACTACTTCTCCAGAGCATGTCATTATTGACTTTCACTATTAATCAAAAACATGTTCCCTCATTATACTCTATCAAAAAATATCTACCTTAAATTTATTTAGCAAATAAATTATAGAGGACACAATGAATTACATGTAGTCTTAATAATATTCAGGGACTTCCTTTAAAAAGTAACCACCCAGCAGCTTGTTATTCACCTTATCATGACTCTTTTTCTCCACAACAGTTCAACAGCACGTCACAGGCCTTGGGGGCCGGTTGTTATCCTGGCTAAGAGCAGCCAGGCCAAACACAAGTTTCCTAACATGACCAAAGTGATGAGAGCGCAATCTAAATAACAGGGCGGAGAAACAGCATTCCAAGAGTGCTAAGAATAGCAAACTGGACCCTGTGCTCCCGGCACTAAGTTCACAACTAGTCTTAGGCAACAACACGCAAAGTGAGTCTAAGCACTCTGCCAAAACTTTGCCAGGTCGATATGTGTGCTGAGCTATGGACTTTTGTAACTAAAGCTCCAGACCAAGCTCATTTAAAGGTGCAAATAAAAGTTAAAGCCTGGTTGGATTTTAAGGTTTAAAGGTTAGGGTTATGGGGTTAGGGTTTGTAAAAGCAGGTAAAAATTATAAAGCAGGTAAATAAATTAAAGTAAAAGTAAAAATAAATCGCTATTTTGTACCACTAAAAAGGCTCAAAATATCACCAAACTTCAACGGTAGCATAATGAGGGTCCCTACATGTTAATCGAAGCATTGAGAACATTGTAAGTGTACAGACAGTTTATTGAACGAAGAGCTGCGGGAGCTCCGTGAAAGGGCTACGAGAGAGAGAGAGAGCTACCGGTAGTCAATGCCACAACACAACCTCGTACTTCAGGAAACTGGTGGTGTACCTGCAGACATTGTGAAGCTATGGCCACCCAACAGGAGTGTCTGTGTTGCACGGAGTACCCAAGAGACGCAGTGTTTTGTACAGTCTGAAGATTTCCCCTCTCTGATAAACAGGGCTGTACTTACCTACTACTATTACCGCTCTCTCTCTCGTAGCCCTTTCACGGAGCTCCCGCAGCTCTTCATTCAATAAACTGTCTGTACACTTACAAAGTTCTCAATGCTTCGGTTAACATCTAGGGACCCTCATTATGCTATCGTTGAAGTTTGGCAATATTTTGAGGCTTTTTAGTGTTACAAAATAGCGATTTATTTTTACTTTCCCTGTGCCCCGAATACTAGCATTGTAAGCTAATCAGCGAATTGTCCTTTAATGAACCCAGAGATGACGGTGTTCGGTTAACCGACGTATCTGGGACTTCCACAACCTGCACAAAGCTGCAATAGTGCGAATTTTGGCCACTCTTGATAACGGAAAGAAACGTTATCTACATGGAGCCCCTCTCCTCTTCGTCGAATATAAAGAAAATTGCTAAGGTGGACAGAGCTGCTTTATAAGCTGGACTACACCTGTGAAGAAAGAATCAACTTTGCTTTTTATTAGCTTTTCATTCTTTATTATTGGCAAATCAATGCTAAAATACAGATGTCTTATGCTGGGTTTGTGTATGTGCTACATTGGAAACAAGATAAACCCCAATAAAAGAAGCAGATGCAGATTTCTCCTGTATCTAATGTATTTGATGTATTTTGTTACTTTAAGATAAAATAAGGTAATTGGTTAAAATGACAGGTCCTATTTATGCAATTATTTCATCTCATATGTGATGAAGGGACATAATCTTCACCTACTTATACCCCATTGCCATTCACACCGACACATGAATGAGGGTTAAACCTGCAAAGTTGTTAAATCAGTCAGTCGATGCGTGTTCTCAGCCCATCACACACCAGTCCATTATCTAATTGTTTTCATTAGGGAAGGGAATTGAATATTATTGACATGTAAACATGCAACCAAATACAAGATTTATCTTTAAAAAAAACAAGAGAAAGAGAGAGAGAGAGAGAGTGCAGAGTTATTTATGCTTCTGCGTTAAATCTACGCCGTGGCTACACAGAGACACGGACCCTATGCCAGAACCTACGCCAGAACCTACGCGTAGCCTGCTGTGCACCTCGCAAAAAATGTAACTACACGTGGCTTGGCCGTGGCTTGGTAGCGTTGCATTTCCACCGACTCATTTCCTGGTTCTCCTTCTCCATCAACAACATGAAATCAAGGAGAGGGTTAACTTCTCCTGCTCCAGATTTCCCACCGTGGTCAGAAAGAACAGGGGAGACACTTTGGTTCTCCGTCTATGACTCTAGAGTCGGTACTCGCTCCGAAGCTAATTACCGTCACTCTCTCACTCGCTTTACCACACACCCCCCACACACACAGACATGCCAGCCCTGCTATTCTCTTAAGGCAGTTACACACCAACCAGACAGCCGACCGTTGGCAGAAAAGGCAGTTGGACTGATCAGTCTCACCGAGTCGGTCAAAAAAAAGTGCCTCGGAACACACCAAAGCAACGAGACGTAATACGTCTCCATAACCAAAAATGAAAACTGGCAGCTGATTGGACAAATGCGTCACGTTGGTTTGTTTTTTCCGGAAATTCAAAGACAGACTGTCATGGTGGCTTGTTCAGAATATAATCTCATATTGTACTAAAACATTTTAAGTGCAAAATAGGCCATGCAGTTGCTGAATCTGTCTTCATTTCAGATCAACAAAGGTCAGTTTAAAAGATGTTCGTCAGATTTTGAGAGGCTCATCCGCTCGCCGTTTCTGGGTGAGTCCCGACTGCCCTGTCTCAAACTGAACACGTCAGGTGAGGCCCAAATGAAGGCCGATGGCTCCTCGGACGGACGACGGCATGGAACACACCGAACAGACTGGAGTCACCGACCTCGCCAGACTGTCCATCGGCCGATTATCGGCCCGGTGTGTAGCTGCCTTTAAAGAGATTGACGCACACACCAACGCACAAGTATAAACTTCAGGCCTTACGTAGGCTACGGAGAAAGCTCTGTGTGGAGCCTGCGCAGAACCAGAAATCACGCTGTAGGCGACGAGAGAAAACAAAAGCCTTAGACTGAATTTGCTTATGTAACGTCATTCTGTGCAGTTCTATGGTTTTGCAGTATGGAACTACAATTGCAGACTGGAGTCTCTGTGATGACACAGGAGGTTAACCTGTGACAGTAGTGTCATATGAATGAGTCAGACACAAGCGTAACCGACATTTATTAGACAGACGCCGTACATTATGTCTGTCTTCTAACAGCGTCTTCGCCATCCTCTTGGAAACGTATTTCAACAGAGACCATGCAGCAGTGACTCATAGGGCATTAACACAACTCAGTATGAACAGACAGTCTTGAGTATAAACAGACACATTGTGCCACTATTATTACACTGTAAAAAAAATCCCATCTGAGCAAGTATTTCAGTCTGTATTTACACTGAAACTGCCAAAAACCCACTTCCTGTTTTCCCTGTTGTGTTAAGGCCTGATCACACCAGCTTTTAAAACAATACTTTTTTTATGGCAAATTCAATTAATTCCAGTGGAATTGCAGTGATTTGTGGATTTGCTAAAAAAAAAAAAGGTAAAGTAAATCTGCATTCATTTTTTGATCTCAGACACTAACATTTGTGCTTGTTGACCAATCACATGCCATCTTGACAGTGCTGACCATTAAGTGGATGAAGAGCTAGAGAGTTCAAAATGGATGAAGCTGTCGTAGCTGTGTTGCCCCATTAACGATTCTGTCAGTGTATTAACTACCCCAAAACAGCTAGCTTGTTTGCTAACTGAATATAAATACAGTGCTTAGCATAACTGCATTCACCCATGCTAAAGTTGACTAAAAGAGGAATAAAAAAAAAAATCATCTTTTGGAAATTGATCTTAATGCCTTAATTAAAAAAATGAGGAAAAATCCAACCTTTTAAGGACACCAATTTGCTTTGTGAATGAATAATGTATAGTAAATAAATAAATGTTCTTCCTTAAAATACAGGGAGCATAAGTCAGTACACCCCTATGTTAAATTCCCATAGAGGCAGGCAGATTTTTATTTTTAAAGGCCAATTATTTCATGGATCCAGGATACTATGCATCCTGATAAAGTTCCCTTGGCCTTTGGAATTAAAATAGCCCTACATCATCACATACCCTTCACCATACCTAGAGATTGGCATGGGGTACTTTCCATAAAATCATCTCTCTATGCAAATCAAACCAGCTATTAGGCTAACTGAAATAAAACCATCAATCACCGTCAATCATGAGAAATTTCAGGCAAATTGGAATGTACACTCAAGTTACAACAACTTCTTAATTCATCAATAAATGCTCAGAATGGCCACCACGCCACACCCACACCGTTAGACGAAAACTCAAGCTTTTAATACATTTTCATCGTTGAGGTCTTGAGATGGCATAATACGAATTTGAAGTTGATCGGATGAAATCTCTCTGAGTAGTTCGTTAAAGTATAGCACCTTGACTTTTAGGCCTACTTCCTGCTGTCACTAGGGGGCGCTATGACTTTGAGTCAATATTGGCATGTAGATGTCCTAAGGGTTGGACTCTTATGAATCCTGAAAAGTTTCGAGCCAACTGGACAATGAACACTCAAGTTACACACACTTCCTGTTTTGATGGTGAAACGCACAAAATGGCCGCCCGCCACGCCTAGGCCGCACGACGAAAAGCTTTTCTTTTAATAAATTTTCATCTTTAACGTCTTAAGATGGTTCAGACCAAATTTAGAGTCGATCAGATGAAATCTCTAGGAGGAGTTTGTTAAAGTACATGTGGAAATGGGCAAAAACGCACTAATTTCAAACTTTCGAAAATGGCAGACTTCCTGTTGCGTTAAGGGTATGGTTCCAATGATGTTTTTTGTACTTCTTGATATGATATATATGTATACCAGATTTCGTAAGTCTACGTGAAATGTACTGCAGGGGCTCAATTCTTTAATGTTTGTAGGGGGCGCTAGCGAGCCATTTTCACCAGGCCTGACACGACCGCCAATTAAGCCCCATCAAAAAGGCAAGTCATTCACTAATGATGGAAAGAAATCCATACATGTATGATTGGTATGTGGGCTAACACTTTAAATCAGTCAATACTTTTTTTTAAACAAGGTCTGTGGGACCTTGCTGTCAGCTCCTATTAGGATCAGATATGAGTTGTGTCCTAGAATAGATTTGAATGGTCATCCAAAAGAATCAGACGGAAGCAGTGAAGGCCCGCAGTGTCAATAGAGCCACAGGCACTTATCAATGTTAAACCTTATTTTTCTCGATTTAAGTGAAAATACAAGTGCCAGTAGGGATGTGATCATTCTCAACAGGTCCTTTCCAAAAATGACCCACATGACTATTCCAAAAATCGAAGAAAATTCACTCATCATTTAGCAGCTAGCTATTTTGGTCCAGGCTATTTCTGAAAGTTCTGGAATTTCCGAAAGTTGCATTGCTGATGCTTGAAATGTTTGAGTTTGCTACAATTTGACATCTCCGGTCTCTCTTTTTGCATCTGACCGACAGAGACTCCTTCCATTTTAGTTAGATAAGGAAAGAGTTAATAGGAACAGACCTGATCTTGGCAGGCAGGGCTTGCAAATGTTGTCTAATGGGGGTTAGGGGTTGGTGTGTGGGGATGGGGTGGGGGTGTTGTTGGCCAAATGGAACCGCTGGAGCACAACACAGCTCACACCAAGAGAACCAGGAATCTGAGAGCCGATCCTCCCCCCCCATGCAAACACAGACATTAGGGGAGAAACAGCACCTCCAGCACACATGCATGAACGCACAAACACGACTAATAAAACAACATATGCTCCTGTTTCTACTACCTGGAGCAGCAGGTGGGACGCCCCTCCCTACTGAGGATAGCAGGAGGAGGGAAAGGGAAGAAGAGAGGAGGTCCCCTCTATTGTTGGACACTCAACAAGGAAGTGAAGACACAGGCTCAGATTGTCATTTTTGTCCTCTGTTGATGTGATGGTTGGAATGCACGTACATTTTTCAATTCCAAATCTTTTTAATCAGGTTAAATATATGCAACATTATTACGGGTTGAATCACGTGTCAGCAGTGGAGGTTTAGTGTCTTAAACCTTGTGTTGTCTTTGTTTCAACCTTTGTTGTTTCAGCGCTTATTTCTACGTCCAATATTTTCTGATATACAACAAAAATTTAAAATGGGCCAATGTGACCCGAAGTCAGCACAAGGGTTAATATTTTATTTCACAGAGCCACTTGTACAAGTGAGCTCAGTAATGTTTTTTTTAGAGTGTTTTGTAGGGCTGGGTACCGAATTCAACACTTTTTAGGCACCGACCGAATTGCCTCTAAAGTATTGAAAATGTTCTTGTCATTTAATACCCAATTGCAATACCTAATGAGTAAATCTCATCAGCGTCAGTGAGCAGCATGCTTTACCAAGATCTAATAATGCAGCTGATTGGCTGTTTAACATCACGTCATAGAGACAAGCAGCGCCAGATATTACGGTGATAATCAGGTAAATGATCTGCCGTTGATCCAGACAACATATAATGTGAATATGCCGTAGGATTTGGGCATCAGGCATTGATTTTGTGAGTTGTGGTTGTTTCTTTTTTCAGCATTATTAAAAAAACATTTATTTTTTTAAATAGCATCCTAGCTCATAATTTATAACATTAAATTAAGCAGGACTTCAGCCTCCTATCTGTTTTCCACAAATATTCTAATTAAATATAAAACCAAATTGACACACTAACTACCGCCAAGCAACTTTCACTGTTGTGTTGCTACAGAATAGAGTAATAAAATATATCCTGACTGATGTACTTAAGAAGGTCCCATTGCATAGACAAATGTTAAAACACCTGTAATCTTCTTATTGATCATAAATGTCATACACAGACTGTCTAATGAATATGCCACTCATACAGCTCAATGACTTGTGAGAGGCAGTTTGAGTCGCCAGAGTACACATAGAAACACATTTTACTGTACCTAAGAGGCAATTTATTCCAATGACCTTTTTACAAATCTATTTTGCGGCGCTCTCTGTCTGGATGAGGGCAAGTGGCAGAGCGAGGGCTGCAGCTCGTGCACTGGTCTGTTGTGATTACCTCGTGTGTGGCTTTGCCCTTCTACTGGCAATAATTGCCTTTTGCAAAAACTGCATTAATCATGTTGTGACAATACATAAAGCCCTTATTGGAATAAGCATTCAAAGTAGAGACAGTGTAAATGGAGCGGGGTGGACTGTGGGGGTGGGAAGAACGGGGAACAAGAAGCAGTGAGTAATATGAAACCTGGATGTGTACGGTGTGAGGGGGTACAACAAGTAAACGAGTAGGCTTCATAGAAAGAGAGAATTAGTGCTGTTGTTGTCTTTGTTCTAGCAGTTGCACATAAACAAATGACATCCAAGCCATCCTCCTACCTTTGCATAGAAGCTGTGGTCATTACATAATGTGGCACGCAGTCCAAAACACGATGATATTCTCTTGACAGCATGTGCTGGCTCAAGGCAGCGAAAGATTAGTATGTAGGACCACAGAGTCATGAGTAATGATCAATAACCAAGAGAAACAGTTGCATTGGTTAACTGTCAGAACACATTTTCTATCTCGCTCGGAACAGCAAGTAACTCTCAGACAAGCAAATGAGGTCAAATAAGCAGAGTAGTCTGAAGGGTTGTCACATTATTACACGCAGCCATGTCTGATAGCACATGACAGCGTTCAACAAAGCAGTGCAGAGATGACTGATGTGTTGTCCTATAGAATCTAGGAACAGACATGTTACATTACATATAGAAACATGCATTTAAAAATTACACTTAAAGGACACCTGCGCCCCCCATGTCATCCAAAAATTATTAAAAATACTGCTATTCGTTTGTGCTACGTTTGTTCTACGTTTGTGCCATAAAAATGATCGTTTGTGCTGTTAAGGGTTTAAGTAATTCAACTTTACATTTTCTGGCCAGTGACATCACCCAGCCCCTCATTAATGTCCAAATCTCCCCAAAATGGTCTCAATCGTTTGTGCTACGTTTGTGCTGTTTTGTGCCGTTAAAAGTAACATTTGTGCTACTTTGGTTTTTACGTTATCAGGCTTTATTTGTTACACAGCTTCAATTTGCGCTGCAAAGGCTTCTGACACCAGCCATCACTCCCATGAACGGGACATTCTAAAACGCTTAACGTGAAAAAACTTAACGTGGTCATGAACACTTAAGCCTGTCAAAAAACAATAAACCAAAATCCAACGATTATAGAAGTTATCTCACATTAACGTTTCCTTCTTCATTGGCGCCTATGGCGAGGAAAAAGCTTAACGTGGTTTAATGTACATAAACAATGATCAATGATTACCAAATTTCTCTCTCATATTGCTCCTCAACCACTGAAAACTGTCAAAAAATCAAATTCAAATTCCAATTATGGACGTTATCTGACATTAAGCGTTTCTGCTTCACATTTTCAGCAGGGCAGCAGAGCGGCTGTGGGTTGTCTCTCCACGGTTCTCATGGGCTTTGTAAGTCCTAACATGAAAAGGCTTTTCATGGTTTAATGCACCTAAACAACAATCAATCATCACAAAATGTCTCTCTCATATTGCTCCTCATAACCACTGAAAACTGTCAAAATATTGAACCCAAAGTCCAATTATTATGGACGTTATCTGACATTAAGCATTTCTGCCTTATTAATAAGGCTATTGTAAGGAAAAATGTCCCGTTCACGGGAGTGATGGCTGGTGTCAGAAGCCTTTGCAGCGCAAATAGCAGCTGTGTAACAAATAAAGCCTGATAACGTAAAAACCGATTGAAACCATTTGGGGGAGATTTGGACATTAATGGGGGGCTGGGTGATGTCACTGGCCAGAAAATGTAAAGTTGAATTACTTAAAACCCTTAACAGCACAAACGATAATTTTTATGGCACAAACCGGCACAAACGAATAGCAGTGTTTTTAATAATTTTTGGATGACATGGGGGGCCAGCTTCACGCAGGTTTAAAGGACAGGTTCGACATTTTGATAAATATGCCCACTCGCTTTCTTACCACGAGCAGCTGGCTAGCTTAGCTTAGCACAAGGATTTAAAACAGGGGGAAACAGCTAGCTACAACACTGTCAAAAGGTTGATGCTAGACAGGTGAAGGCATGACCCGCCTCTGGTGATCGGCCGGTTAGGTTTTAGTCTTAATCAACAGAAGGTTAAAGCCTGACATCCGGCGAGTGAGATGTCAGGCTTTGACCCTCACCTTTCGCTCTCTCTGTGTCACCATTCTTATAACCCCTTCGCTACGGGAAACAAAAAAAACAAAAAAAACTTCGAGCTAGCAAGCTATATGCGGGAAATGGCAAGTTTTGAAGAAAATGTGGATCGTGCAATAAGGCAGGCCTGCCTGGTTCTTTCAGGGAATAATTGTAAAGATTTGCCAAGAATATGTTTAGGGCATCTCCTCTCTAACTGGGAGGTTTTGGGACTGATTGGTGGGATTGCTGTGGACAAAGTGCACATGGAGATACACTGGTAAGACCAAATTGCCTTTAATCATGTCTAAAGCTAATGTAAATTATTGTATTGTGTAAACAGTTAACTTCATTGTTTTTTTTGTGGCATTTTCTTTTGCGGGGTGCAAATGTTCCACTAAAACAAGTTCCTTCCCGAGACGATTTAGCAGAGCCATCATCGCTGCGTCCGGAGCTTAGCGCCGCCCAAGACAATTGTGATTGGTTCAAAGAAATGCCAATAAACCCGGAGTGTTTCTTTTCTCCTATCCTAGAATGTACTGTATCTGTCTTGTTGCCAGACCTTACTCCACAGCGCTGTGGAGATAGGCCCGGCAATGCGAGACTCATTAGGTTTAAGGCATGAGGAGTGAGATTGGTTAAGGTTTGGGTAAGAATATCAGGCCAGCCAAGACAGAGGCAGAGTAGGGCGCATCACTGACTGAAAAACCACAAATTCAAAGTCCAGCTGTATTTGGCAGAACAAACAACATGAGCCTGACCCAAGCACTGCTGTGAACAACTGCTCATTGCAAATAAATGGATGAGGCTGTTGCCGCAGATCAAAACACACAGCGTTGACCCAAAAGAGAACAACTAAAAAACACAATGGTCAAGTGAATAGCACATTTGAACGAGCCTGGAAGTCTGGCTGACTTTAGGGGCCCAAAAATAGGACACATTCCTCTGCAGCAGAGGGTGTGTGAGTGTGTGTGTGTATGTCAACAGGAATACATACCAAGCTCCTGCTGAGGGGGTTTGACTTTCTCCACACAGGGAGGGAGGCCAAAACAAAAGGACTGGCTGGTTTGTGCTCGCTCCTGAGCTGGATGGAGGTGGTTTGATTTCCTTGCGCTGCAAAGAACAAGGCATAATGTTTATAACACATGCTTCAGTAGAGTGTACTGTAGCTTTTGCATTGAAAGATTGTCAAATTGTACCTTGTAGTTTCGACCAATGTAAAAAAGGTAAAGAGGATCAATAAATACAAACATTAGTAAATCAAAAAAACAAACATTGACTGAGAAATTCATACTAAAAATAAACTTATTGTTTATCATCTGAAAAGGTGTGGACATTATGGACTTTTACAGTAAAACCAGGAGGAGAACTTTACCTCTATCTTGACTAAATGACTGTAGCTACCTGTTATCCCAAAACGAGCTATGCCACTTTTGCTAAACAGCAGCTACTGTTGGTAATTACAGATTACATGCATACAGTATTAAATTATATTTTATTACTTGTTTCATCACTAGCAATAGTTGTCTTAGGGCAGAGGACCCAGGGCCCAGACTCATCAAGGTACCCCATTAAGAAGCCCATAAATTCATTCCATTCTTTCTTTCCCAATTTTTTAAACACAAATTTAAATCTCACCATTTTGATTTTTTTTACTGATTTAAAAACACTCACTACTGTATTCTGCAGGGCAGAAGAAAAAAAAAATAAATAAAAATAAATAAATATATATATATATTTCTTTTTTTTTTGCCGTAGGCTTAGGCTATGCACCTGCCGTTTTCCTGTACTGGTGTTCCTACAATGTTGTCTGTCTGGTACCCCTTGAAGGGGCCCCTGACCTTTGACCTTTGTTCAGTAGAAAGATTTTATAATTGATTTAGTTTGACATAAATGAGTCTGTTACATACATTTCAGAATATATTTGACATTTGAATTAGCGCTGACAGAATGTTTTTAGGTATGGTTGGCTCCACTGTGCTACAGTGTACAGGGCTACGCTTCTGCTAAATGGAATAAGAACAAAGAGTAGAGTCATTGGCATGTTAGCCAGCATGGAACAGAACCATGGACATCTAAAGCTGGACATTAGCTTGTATTTAGTCTGTTGTTTGAGGAACTAAACAATCCATTTTATTGGAGTTTAAGAGAGAAAAACATAGAGCTAGGTAAAGAAAAAGATATTGTTGTGTGCATTACTTTTTGTTTGTGAGAGTAAGAGATAAACTAGTTTAGTGTGGTGGGTTTATGACTGTAGAACTGTGCTGCTAATCTCAGTTTAAAGGCTTAGCTGTTGATGTTTTAATACTGTCAAATAGTTGACAGTGAGGATGGTAATTTTTGTTGTTAGTTTCACAAAGTAAAATCGCTCTCCTTGTTACTAAAGAGATGTTGTTGATGTTGTGCCCGCATATTACTGTGTGGATTACAGCCTTGCATGGCCTCTTGTTACTCAGTTGTAAACTAGTGTTAAAGGCCAGCAGCACCAGGCCTGGTGTGGGGATCCTGATGGGAGTGTATCCACTCCGTTCAACGTTGACTCCTGCAGCAGCACCTGTGACTGGCAGACAAAGGATAGTGAAAAAAACTAAATTGATTAGCAAAACCAAAGATATTGTCATTTTGTTTTTCTGCATTCTTTTTTCTAGTCAAAACCTGGTGCTTACATTACCCACAGTGCAACTCGACCGCCAGCAGTTCGATCAGAGAATGCGGGTGTTATGCTAGTAGCAGCTAATGTAGCCTTAAAGGTGTCCTGCCGCACAAAACCGTTTTTACTTGCATTTTTTGAAATATGTTTGGTCCATATGTGTTTGTGTTATGTGGTGAATGTGAAAATGAACTGCTACCTCCTCTGTCAGCTCTAACCACTGAAAAGAAATAAGCGGAGAAATCAGGCCAATTACAAAAGCTGGTAAGTCTGACGTCATGTTGCCTGAGCTCATTACTATTCATGAGCTCGCCCAATTGCGCTGGTTAAAGAATGCTTATAGCCAGGCTCTCATTGGCTAGCTGTTAGCCAATCAGAGACAAGCAGCTTAGCTCATTGAATATTAATGAGAACTGGCACAAATCGAGCTGACTATTCCTGTGGGCTTTCTATACCACGCTAGAATGGCTTGAAACAAGGTAACCAAGGCATTTTTTCCACAAAAAATGTTACAGAGTCCATGGTAGAACTTCAGACATGACCACAAAGTAATGAAATACATGTGGCAGGGCACCTTTAAGCCTCTAGCCTGCTAATCTGACGCGCCAGATGGTGTGTTAACACAGAACTGTATGAGAAGCTGTCTTTGGAAACTGGTAAAGGGCAGACACTTTCAAAAAAATACCTGTCAGGTGATTGAATGAGCGATCTGTCTATCACGTGTGCCATTGTTGTTTTGAACAGTCGAGGACGTCACACACACACACACACACACACACACACACACACACACACACACACACCTTGGTCTATATCCACAACGTTTTACTTTGTGTTGTTCAGGTGCCGGCGGAAATTCCGCCAGATGTCCCTCATTTCAGCCGGATGTCCGTCACCTTCCTCTTTCTTTGTGTTGGCATTTTAACAGACATGTATAAAGTACTAGAGACCCAGACTTGAGTAAAAGTACAAGTGTTCTATCAAAAAAGTGACTTGAGTAGAAGTTGAAGTGCTCTTTAAGCACCACACTTAAGTGGAAGTACTAAAGTATTCAACATTTTTGTACTTAAGTATTGCAAGTAGTTTATTTAAAAATGTACTACTCAAGTAGGCTTGGGTATCGTTTGGATTTTTACAATTCCGATGCCAAACCGGTACTTTTAAAACGATTCTGATTCCTAAACCGATTCCTGAAAAACTGAAAAATGACATCAAAGAAAGGCTCTTTTATAGATGTGGTAGCCGTAATATGCTTTTACGTGCGTTTTGGTGAGCCCAGAGGGAAAATATGGCATTTTAAAAGTAGCCTACATTTACAGTAGCTAGCTAACGGTAGACTACAGAGAAAGTGTGATATTTTTACGTCCGTTTAAAGGGAAAATATTTCAGTCGACACATTAAGTGGAACCGAAATGAGGAACCGAAATGTGCGTTCTAATCCAGTCCGATTCCTACCGGTTGCGTAGGAACCGGTTCCATAGTGGAACTGGGTTTTGGTACCCAACCCTATACTCAAGTACTGAAAGTAAAAGTATTGTGTTATGTAACTATTAAAGAAAGAGAAAGAAAAGTTCAAAAGTTTGAATATCATATGGTTTATATTATTTCAAATGTTTAGCCTAAAGGACACTCACAATTGCTTTGGCTGTAGCAGCAGTACAAGGACAGGAATGTACACCACCGCAGCATGTCATGAACCACGGGTAGCTAGTTACCTAGCGCTTACTGATAGCTCAAGCTGGTGTGCCATTTGTGTATTATACTTACCTTGATATGTTTCTTCAAATTCAATGGCGAATTTTTGAAGGCCATTATTTCGCAATCTTTCAGGAGGCAGAGTAGGCAATTCATTCTATATGAATTGTCTTTCACTCCGACAAATGAAAACGTGGAGTCTAAGTAGGGCCAGGGGTGGTCTCCTTCCTCACCCTCACCGCCACGACCACTCGAAGCCGAAGGTGTTGAGGGTGGTGTTTCTGGTTCTTCCATCTCGAAACAAACTAACAAAGCTCAAGTGAAATTTTCATTTCATTAAAGAGCATTTAAAAACGATAAAAAAAATAAATAAAAAAAAAATACTAGATAAAAGACAAAAATAAAATTGACAGTGCAGTATAAGAAATTAACAATTATTTAAAGAAAGGCGACATCAAGTAGTTTGTTCCAGATATGTGGAGCATAAAAACTGAATGCTGCTTCCCCCTGTTTAGTTCTGACTCTGGGGACAACAAGCAGACCTGTCCCAGACAACCTGAGAGGTCTGGGTGGTTCATAGTGTAGCAGCAGATCAGAAATGTATTGTGGCCCTAAACCGTTTAGTGATTTATAAACCAGTAGAAGTAATTTGAAATCTATTCGTTGGGGCACTGGAAGCCAGTGTAAAGGCTTCAGAACTGGAGTGATGTGATCTACTTTCTTGGTGTTAGTGAGGACTCGAGCAGCAGTGTTCTGAATCAGCTGCAGCTGTCCGATTGATTTTTTAGGGAGACCTGTAAAGACACCGTTACAGTAGTCAAGTCTACTGAAAATAAAATCATGGACAAGTTTTTCCAAATCCTGCTGAGACATAAGTCCTTTAAACCTTGATATATTCTTAAGGTGATAATAGGCTGACTTTGTAACTGTCTTAATGTGGCTGTTAAAATTCAGGTCTGAGTCTATGACTACACCAAGATTTCTGGCTTAGTCTGTTGTTTTTAACATTTTCGTTTTAAGCTGAGCGCTGACTTTTAATCGTTCCTCTTTTGCTCCAAAAACAACCACCTCAGTTTTTTCTTAATTTAATTTAAGAAAGTTCTGGCACATCCAGTCGTTAATTTGTTCAATGCACTTAGTCAGTTGTTGTATTGGACTATAGTCCCCTGGCGATAAGGTTATGTAAATGTGTGTGTCATCCGCATAACTATGGTAACTTATTTTGTTGTTTTCCATAATCTGAGCCAGTGGAAGCACATATATGTTAAACAGAAGAGGCCCCAGAACTTAGCCTTGGGGAACTCCACACGTCATATTTGTATGCTCAGATACATAATTCCCTATAGACACAAAGTCATCACTTTCCTGAGCCAGAAATGCCAACCCAGTTTTCCAATCGGTCTAGTAATATGTCATGGCCGACCATGTCAAATGCAGCACTGAGATCAAGTAATACTAAGACTGTAGTTTTGCCACTATCTGTGTTTAGGTTGATGTCATTAAAGACTTTAACAAGAGCTGTCTCAGTGCTGTGGTGTGGTCGAAAACCCGACTGGAAGGCATCAAAACTGGTGTTTAGTGACAAGAAAAGGTTGAGTTGTTGAGAAACCATTTTTTCAATGATTTTACTTGAAAATGGAAGGTTTGATATCGGCCTATAGTTGGTCATTAGTGACATGTCTAGATTGTTCTTTTTTAAGAGTGGCTTAATGACTGCAGTTTTCAGGGCCTGTGAGAAGATACCTGAGAGAAGAGACGTGTTTACAATCTGTAGAAGATCTGTAGCCAAACAATTCAAAACATTTTTGAAAAAGGCCTGTTGGTAGAATATCAAGGCAACAGGAGGAGGTTTTCAGATGTTGTATAATGTCCTCTAGGTTTTTACGGTTAATCATATGGAATTGTGTCATATTGGAATTTGTTTTGCCTGGACACTGTGACAACACATTCCCTGTACTCGATATGGGGGCACTAACTGTTTGTCTAATTTTCTGAATTTTGTCTTTGAAGAAGGTGGCAAAATCATTGCAGGCCTTGGTGGATAAAAGTTCAGATGCTACTGGTACTGGAGGGTTTGTTAACCTGTCGACAGTAGCAAACAAAGCATGTGAATTATTATTGCTATTGGCAATAATGTCCGAGAAGAAGGACCGCCTTGCATTTCTCAGTTCCAAATTATAAATGCGAAGTCTCTCTTTATAGGTGTTATAGTGGACCTGGAGATTAGTTTTTCGCCACCTGCGTTCTGCTTTTCGACACTCTCTTTTTTCTGTTCTTACCAGTATGGCATTTCTCCATGGACATCTTCTCTTACCAGAGACAGCTTTGACTTTAGTGGGAGCAATGGCATCAATAACATTTTTAATTTTACAATTGAAATTGTCTACAAGCTCAGTGACTGAAACCCCTGAGAGGGCGCGTGTGGAGGAGAAAAGCTGAATGATTGTTTCACTTGTGTTGTCAGTGATAAACCGTTTTCTTATTAACTTTGTTTGGACACTTTTGTGCACAGAGATAGTGCCATTAAAGAAAACACAGGAATGATCAGAGAGAGCAGCATCAGTCACCACAACCTTGGAAACGTTCAGACCCTTGGAGATAATCAAGTCCAGAGTGTGCCCCTTATTGTGTGTGGGCTCCATCACATGCTGAGTCAGTCCATAGTTCTCAAATATACAACACAGTTCCTTGGTCCCTCTATCCTGGGGGTTGTCAACATGAATGTTGAAATCACCAGCAATAATTACACAGTCACAGTTAATACAGATTATAGACAGCAGTTTAGTAAAGTCGTCAAAGAATGATGCACAGTATTTAGGTGGCCTGTAGATATTTAGAAATATAGCTCGAGGGGAGGACCTTGGCTGAAGAGTCACATATTCAAAAGAAGCAAAGTTTCCATAAGATATTTGAGTACATTGGAATGAGTCATTAAACAAAATGGCGACTCCACCTCCTTTCTTATTCACTCTATTCTCACTCATAAAACTGAAGTTAGGAGGAGCTGACTCTATAAGAACAGCATCGCTGTTATCAGGTTTCAGTTAAAAACATAAAATCAAGATTGTGCTTAATAATAAAATCATTGATTAAAAATGATTTTCCTGCCAAAGACCTGACTTAGTGTTAGTGTGTTAAAATAATTATCGGTCTCGTTTTTTGGGACAGGCTGTGGCTGACGAGGAATGGATGCTAAATTTGCTAAGTTGGCAGTTAAGTGCTTCTTTTTCTTACTTAGCGGATTCACCATTCGTTTTCCATTACCTATCACAACATAGGTCGAAGAAGAATTTAATACACAGGCCCAGGCTTGTCTTGGAAAGAGTCATGAGTGCCACTAGGTGTGCAGCCTGGACCCAGCACATATCAGTTAAAGCTTGTTGCATTTTGTACACAAGCATACTTATCAGTCTGGGGAGAAGGAGTTAGCTCAGTTTGATGCTGGGGGCAAGTGATGGGAGAAGGAAGTGGGGCAAACTTGATTCCAGCATCTACCAGCTGCTCCATCCGGTCAGTGAACCCCAACATGTGGCAGGGGGAAACAGGGGAAAGGGTGAGTGGGGAGAGCGATGGATCCTCAAAGGCGTCGGGGTTGGTAAGGGGGTTTGAGGAGTGTTGGATGGGTGAAAAGGGGAGTTGAGATTTCTCGTCTCCGCTCTGTGGTCTCCCATGGTCAAATCTTTGCTCAGGTGGGGGCTGTGTTGGATCACTGCCGCACTTTGTTGTGTCTTCCTCTTGTTTTGATTCATCTTGTCTCGTGTCCTTGGCCAAGGGAGCAGATGTGTGGTGCAGAAAGTAAAGTAGGCTAGAGGTGAACAGCCTTACTCCTGGCTTGTTAAGGAAAAGTCTATCTGCTTTAAAAAGATGTCTGCGGTCCCAGAAGATGTTAAAAAAAGATGTTATAAGATAGCTTGATGGCTTGATTCACTCAATGATGAGCCAGCTTCATCAAACCTGGTGACAGAGCCATCTACCGCTCTGGCAGTGATGATGTGGGTTTGGAATGATTCCATAGGCGTCGATTTCGGTGGGGACGGTGGGTACGTGTACCTACCAGATTTCGTCATGAGTCATTTTGTACCCACCACTTTTTTTGAAAACCTCGAGCTCAATTTAGTTAAAAAAAAAGTCCATAACACACATAAGTCTTGAGCGACAGATGCCAAAAAATCAAAACACTTAAGTCTGTCAAAAGAACTAAACCGAAATCCAACGAGTATAGAAGTTATCTCACATTAGCGTTGTCTTCTTCATGGCGCCTATGGCAAGGAAAAAGCTTGTACCTAAACAATGATCAATGATTACCAAATTTCTCACTCATATTGCTCCTAATGACCACTGAAAACTCTCAAAAAATCAAACCAGAAATGTGGTGATGATTGATCGTTGTTAAAAGTACATTAAACCACGTTAAGCTTTTTAACGTTATGACTTATAAAGCCCATGAGAACCGTGGGGAGTCAACCCACAGCCGCTCCGCTGCCCTGCTGAAAATGTGAAGCAGAAACAATTAATGTCAGATAACGTCCATAATAATTGGAGTTTAGGTTCGATTTTTTTTGACAGTTTTCAGTAGTTATGAGGAGCAATACGCAAGAGAAATTTGGTGATGATTGATCGTTGTTTAGGTACATTAAACCATGTTAAGCTTTTTCCTTACATAGGCTCTAATGAAGCAGAAACGCTTAATGTCAGGTAACGTGCATAATAATTGGAGTTTTTAGTGGATATGAGGAGCAATATGAGAGAGAAATTTGGTAATCATTGATCATTGTTTACGTACATTAAACCCCGTTTGTATTAATTTGTAAGCTACATGAAAGCGTCTTTCAAAACATGACCTGCGCTAAAGAGAAAAAAAATTTATGCGTCATTGTATCCAGCACTTCTGGAAAGGTACTTCCGAATGCGTCTCTGTCCCCAGCACATTTCAAACCAAATTGACGCCCATGAATGATTCGTAACATTTTTATAATTGTAACAAGTAACGATGCAACACATAAAAAATGTATCGGAGTAAAAGTATTAAACTCATCGAAAATATGTACTGAAGTAAAAGTGGAAGTAGAAAAAAAATAATACTCCAGTAGAGTACAGACACAGCCTTTTAGTACTTAAGTACAGTAGTGAAGTAGTTCTACTTCGTTACTATACATCTCTGCATTTTAAACTCTGGTGGATTTGTGAGGACTATGGTTAACTGCTCCTCAGATCTCTGCAGGGTAAATCCAGACAGCTAGCTAGACTATCTGTCCAATCTGAGTTTTCTGTTGCACGACTAAAACTACATTTGAACGTACACGTTCCATCAAAACAAGTTCCTTCCTGACGCTATTTAGCAGAGGCACCGTCATTGAGTCTGACACTTATCACCGCCTAAGACGATTGTGATTGGTTTAAAGAAATGCCATTAAACCAGAGCACGTTTTTCTCCAATCCCAGAATGCTGTGTGGACTAGCCAGATCCTCCTCCGCAGCGCTGTGGAGGAAGGTCTGGCAATGCGAGACTACACACACATAATCCACGGTGTAGCTGCTAGTAGCTCCTCACCAGACGCTGATTGGTTCGCCCGCTGCTGTTCAGACACAAACGCATTACTTAAAGCCTGACAAGATGAATTTTAGTGTGATATTTAGTGTGATATTTAGTGTGATATTTAGTGTGATATTTATCGTGATATCGCAAGAATCCAGCTGCTGTGCAAAGTAACTAGCATGCAGCAGATATGAGGATCGGGCTGAAGAGGCCTGGTAAATTCACATCTTTCTCCACATGTTCAGATTTGTTTCATTTTCAAACGTGTAGTCTGCAGCACCAACTGATCACTTTAGGACATTAATCAGACTTCATACAGCTCCCTCTGGAGACATTAATGCTTTATACAACTGTTATGCAATAGTACTCCCCAACACTTGGAACACACATTGATGTGTAAAATCGCCTTATCTTTAAGAGAGCTGGATACAGCGTGGCAATTTATTATTGTGCTAGTTTATTCCAGTGGCCAACCGTGGTACTGTGACTTAAAGTGCCCTTATTATGAAGAAATCACTTTTTCTGGGATTTGGGGTGTTATTTTGTGTCTCCGGTGCTACCACACACATACAAACTTTGAAAAAAAAAACATCCATGCTGTTTTGAGTGAGATACGGTTTCTGAATGTGTCCTGCCTTCAGTCTCCGGGTGAGCTGTTCTATATCTACACGGCTTTCTACGTAACTAGCCGAGACGAGGGGCCTAGGGCTAAAGATAGCTAATGCTAGCTCGTTCTCAATGCCAAACACGCTACAACACACATGAATTTTCCCTTATCTACAAAATAAATTGTATAGAACTACTTCCATGTCCCTGTTCTGCAGGTATTCCACGCAAAGTTGGAAGTGTGCCCTCGTTTAGAAGAAGTCTCCCGGCTAATCCTGCCTTGTACAGGCCGAAGTTGGAGAAACAGCTAGCTAGCTCATGTAGTCCTTACCTAGCTACTGAGCATGTGCGACTGCCAACAAAGATGTTACAGCAGTGAGAGGTCTCACTCTGTAGCTAAAACAGAGACCTGAACACAGGGTGAAAAGAGGAGCTGCAGCAATCAATAAAAATATGATGTTTTTTGAAAATTAAACCACGTAAACCTATTCTGATACAATCTCAAATTGCAATTATGAACCTCAAAATGAGCAGAATATGGTCACTTTAAAATCCCCTGGACCACCATTGTAAAAGAGACATCTGTAAAACTGTTGACAGGACACCATCACCTGCAAACAAGGTTAATTATTTCTTTCTGTAACGTGAATTTTGTGTCAAACTTTACCCACAGCCTTGAAAAGCAATTTTAGTACTAAGTACGGCTGATGTAGCAAAACCCCTAAATTGACCATGGGGCATTTTATTGCTTATGAATTCGACTTTTTATTTTTACTTTCAAAAATAACATAGTATTGCTTTACAACCCTGAAAATGAACTAAGCTAACAAAACATGTTGGTACTATTTAGAAAACCCCCATTATATGTTATTTATATTATTAAAGTATATAATCATGAGCTGTTGTAAATTGTAATTTCTGTAAAAATCCCCAGGACATATCCAGGATGTCCTCTTGGGTAATATCATACCATTCTGTGACTTGGGTTTTATTTGTTGGGAATACTGATGTCATCACATTTGTGGTTTTGGCTCCTAGTAGGCTTGTGCAATCCTGTCTTCTAAAAACAACATAATACGCTACTACACCAAGTGGTTTTGCCTATACATGTTGAAGGTAGTGGAATTACTGAGCACTACTACACCAAGTGGTTTCGCCTATACATGTTGAGGGGAGTGTAATTGCTAAATCCATGAGATTGTTTCTTTGATAACTGTAAGGATTTTTTTTTGTACATTACACTTCCACCCGACGAGTATTCGATCCATCTCCCATTCACTTTAATTGAAGCCAACACCTTTGCATGTCTCTGCAGCCATACACTTACTAATAACACCCTTCTTTCCATAGACCTGCAAAAAAGCATCATTGGAGAGCCACTTTGGTTAAGGCTGTACTTATCAATATTATATTATAACATTGGATCACATGACTGCATGTGAAAGGAGTCGTTCATAGTGACAAACCCAAAGAGAATTATCACCAAACTCTTAGTCTCACATAGCCAGACCTTCTTCCACAGAGCTTCCGAGGAAGGTCTGGCTAGTCAACACAGCATTCTGGGATGGGAGAAAAACGTGCTCTGGTTTATTGGCATTTCTTTAAACCAATCACAATCGTCTTGAGTGGCGCTAAACGCCGAACGGAGCCACGGAGACGCTGGAAAATAGTCTCAGGAAGGAACTTGTTTTGGTGGAGCATGTGTTCAAAAGTTGTTTTAGTCGTGCAACAGAAAACTCAGATTGGACAGATAGTCTAGCTAGCTGTCTGGATTTACCCTGCAGAGATCTGAGGAGCAGTTAACCATAGTCCTCACAAATCCACCAGAGTTTAGAACGCCAACACAAAGAAAGAGGAAGGTGATGGACATCCATTTTTTTCATCCTACATATAAAGCCTATATACAGTATTAAGGCTGTTGTCAATTAAAGACATTCTTAGTCCACTAACACTCATATGATTTTGTTGACTAATCGATTGAATTGTGTTTTTACCAGAGCTGGACTTTTTACTGGACTCTTTTTTTTTAGAAATAATTAATTCAGCATGAAAAAAAAACATAAAAATGACTAACGTCTAAAGAAATCTTAGTCGACTAAGACCAAAACAACCGATTCGGGGACAGCCCTAGGCTACACACACATATACATATACATATATATATGTTAAAATAATATGATGTGAGATGATGTGCCTGCAGCCTGAAAAATCCTTCCCAGCTGCACTTTCAGTTAAGAGAGTGTGGTTCATTACGGATTATAGTGTAAGGGTGATGAAGGCTGCCGGCGGTGAAATCTTCCCGGGACACACAGAGCGCGGCTCGGCTGAGCGGGGCTCTGCTGCTCCGGTGGATCAGCGGAGGTAGTTAGTGAATGTTTCTTTGCACAGTGATTAAGGGGGAGGACCAATGGCAACAAAGGAGACGGAAAGGACGGTAGCTCCTCCTCTCTCTCTCTCTCTCCCTCCCTCCCTCCCTCTCTCTCTCCCTGTGCTTTATAGATGCATATAATCCCTGAATTGACCCAGAAAACAAACTCCTCCGACTGCCGAGACGCCGCAGAGTTTGTATCCGCCGCAGGGCTGCATGTAGCCGGAGCATCAGCTGGAGAAACAACCCCGGCATTGATCCAACTTCTCCGTACGGACGGACTCGACATTAATCCATCGGGTAGGTGTCGTCTTCTGTTACTCACTAAACAGGTAGAGAGGCTGCACTTTCCCTTTGTACTGCTGAGTATTTAATATTCCTTTACGTAATAAAAAAAAAGCCCGCTGATTACATTATCCGATTTCACCTTGTCACATTGCTTACTTGCAGCGTTATTGCCTGTTATGTTTGTGGCATCGAATGTCAATTCCCGAGGATCAAAAAAAGAGGTTTCATGCTTGTGTAATAATGTCAGCAGTTATTATCCTCCCTCAGACTATCTATTTACAAAGTGGCATTTGGCTGAATGGTTATCCAGATCTGCACAGAAGCTCCACAGATTATTACAGAGTATAATTAGGTAACACAAGAGAAGAATTTGAAGGAGGATTTAGGCTATTGGAGAAAGTGTCTTGTTTTATCAGCACTAAAAAGGCTTGAATTGCCACAAGCAACCAGGGGCACAACCAGAGTTCAATTTTGGGGGATTTAAAAGCCTCAACTGTCTTTGTTTTTCACAGACAGAAGGAGACATTTATTCGATTGCTCGCTCTTGCTGGCTGTCTTTTCATGATAATCCTATTAGCGGATAAAATAATGCCATTGCCATCAATTTTAACAAGCCAATCACGTTGACAGCAAATTACAGTTTCAGCTTGGATGGGGTCTGTTTATCATGTGTAGGTTATCTTTCAGTTGATGGTCTTTTGTAATGACTGTGTGAAGACAGAGGCAGTGTGCTGTGTGTTGAGGGGGGAGAGGTGTGTGTGGTCTGGAGAAGCATTCCTCTGCGTCCTTTTGGCTGCAAGGGTATTGCTGCCCTCCCTCGTCGGTGAGATATCCAGCGGGAAGTCTCGGATGGTGTCGTTTTGGAGCTTTGAGATGGACACTTTCAATGTGACTGGGAGCGTTCAAATAAAGAAAGAGAAACTGGAGGAGGAAGGGCTTGTTCTCATGCGAGTGTTTCAAAGGGTTACTCCAGCAATTTAGTGTTGCACTGCTATAAAATGAAGTGGACTCACAAGAGTCTTTATGGAAGCAGAGACTGAGATATCATGACTTTAAGTCTCAATAATGGGCCAAAATCCCCCAAACACTGGATCCTACATTTCCTATAATGCAACTGGGTAGTTTCTTTGGTTAGACCGTCCCTGCTTCCTAAATGCTTACGTCTGTCAATCCCACACCTCCAGTTAGTAATGAAGACTTTGTATAAAATAACACCAATAAAAAAAAGCCCAATCCGAAAAAACCCATCAGGGTAGGGCTGGGCAATATATAGAATAAATTAGATGAATTCAATTTTGTATTTTTGAGTCTAAATCATGAAAAAAAAGGTTACCTTGAGTTGATGCTAGCTGGCTATGTCAGCTATCTGCAGTAACAACCGTCCAAAGGGTACTTCTGCAGTTGCCGGGGGGCGGGGGGGTATGTGGAAAGATAAAAGAAGAAAAAAAGATAAATTATCATTTGATTAAAAGAATATATCCACATATTAACATTAAGTCAACGGTAACACCTGTACACTACATGTTTCAGTTATGTAAAAGTGTGTGAAATCTAGTTAGCAAGCAAACACAGAAGTACAGGTAGCTAAAAGTAATGAATACATGGTAGAATAGTTAAAAGTAAGGATTTAACTGTTCAAATAATTAGCTTAAAGTAATGGAGAAATGGTTAAAATAGTTAGCTAAAAGTAACGTGAATGGATAAATGGTTGAAACAATTAGCTTTACTCTAAATAGCAGTAGCCTAGCCTAGACTAGCAGTAGTATAATTGCTAACCAAACCCATGTTAATATTGACAGTTCAATTGAATTAAAAATAACAATATCCACTTTTATATAATAATTAATGTTACATACATACAATACATTTGGAACATACATTGGGAATCGATGAGGGGGTGCGTGAGTTCATCTGACAGGGCTGTGGGGGGACCCTGGACCAAAAAGGTTGGGAACGACTGCTGTAGGTGGCTAGCTGGCTCTGCTATCTGAATCTAACCCTGCATTTATGAGACTGAAAAAGGACTCCATGGCAGTCGATGGCACCGTGTGCACATTCTACTTAGTTCAGTTTGTCTAGCTGCTGGGTAGCTAACACTAGCTGGCTGTAAATATCAGGCTCATGCTCTTTCAACAAACACAAACACTGTGAGCAAAGGATTAATTTTATTAAAGTGGATTCTCTACTTTGTTAAAGCAACTTGTACTTATGTATAATAATAATAACAGCCTTGCAGGTGCTGCAGGTCTTTATGATTCTTGCTTAACTGTCTTATACACAAAGTACGAAAAAATGCTTCAGTCATGTTTTAGGCTCTCTTTTTGGGAAAAATAAGAAAACTAATAGTGAATTGTCCAAAAACTTGGAAATACATTTGATAATATGTTTTGGCCATATTGCCCAGCCTTACTTCAATGTTTTTCTTTCACACTTTCCTGAGCCACAAAAGGCATTATTCAGGTTGAGTAGCACTAGAAGTAGTAGTAGTGAGGAGTAAACTAAACTTCATGTGTAAAGTGGTGGATTGCTCCTTTAGATTCTGGGTATTTTAAGTGTATTTAGGTTGTAATGACAAAGGGTCATATAAAAGAGCATCTAATTTGATGTGTTATATGTTCCCACATATGTTTTTTTAGGGCGATAGAGGCCATGGCTGAACACATGATGATGCCCATGACCCACGGCTTCAGGATGGGCATGAACGGACCTCCGCAGCACAACGGCCAGCCCGGCATGCGCACTCTGCCCAACGGCCAGGTGATGCACTACAGCAGGAACCCTCAGAACAGCATGGAGGCTGCCATGAGACAGAGGCAGGGCATGGTGGGACCCAGCGGGATGGCCGGCCCTGTGAACGGAGTTCCCATGGTCAACCACCACCACCAGATGATGTCTGGAAACATGATGTACAATGGCCAGGGTCAGCAGCAGCAGCAGCAGCAGCAGCACCACCACATGCACCCCCAGCAGCAGCAGCAGCAGCAGCAGCATCATCAGCAGCAGCAGCAGGGTGGACACCCACAGCAGTATCTCCCTGGTAACCTCACCTCTCAGCAGCTTATGGCCAGTATGCACCTGCAGAAACTCAACACTCAGTATCATGGACACCCGCTGGTCTCAGCCAACGGCCACCATATGCCCAATGGTGCTCAGTATCGGGTGGGTCCGGCCCAGCTATCAGGCATGCAGCACATCGGTGGCCCTTTGGGACTAAACGGCATGGACATGGATCTGATCGACGAGGAGGTTCTGACTTCACTAGTGCTGGAGCTTGGGTTGGATCGCATTCAGGAGCTGCCCGAGCTCTTCCTGGGACAGAATGAGTTTGACTTCATATCGGACTTTGTGTGCAAACAGCAGTCGAGCACGGTGAGCTGTTGAGCGAAGCGTCCAGAAGCCGGTCGGGTTTGTTTGGACTGGACACCACCCCCCAAAGAATGACTGAGCGGTCACAGTAGCACAGCGAGAGGAGACAATCTCTCTGTTCTGTTTGGGAGTTTCTGTGTATTTGACAGTGTCTAGTACACCCTCACACTGACCTGCCTGTGAGTTGATAAAGAATTGCGAAGAGAGAAAACGCAGCAAAAGCACCAGGTTTCCTTTCTTTGAGCCGGATCTGTCGTCTTTGGTCAAATGGAGACATCTGTCTGCACCCATCTGGCCCTCAGCACATGTGCCTGCATTGTCAAGGCTTTGGGATAATTGTAAACTTAACAAACACAATGGGGGAAGGCCTGGAAAGACTATCCATCTGGGTCTGCTAGATTTTGTGGCATCCCAAAATCTTTTTAAGCAGCAGGCATTTTACAAATTTATAAAAGGTAGTCCTCTGAATTTGTTTATACAAGGATGGAGGGATTAAGAACAAGTTGTTTTCTTTCTGACATGCATGTTGAAGGCTGGCTCTTCAAAACTGAGTTCCTACAAATTTAAACATTTCCTTGAAGAGCAGGAGAGTGAGGTTGTGCAGCATTCCTGGGTGACGTGATGAGGTTTACCTCGGTTTGGTTGGGGTGAAATGTGCTACATTGATTCTTCAGCTTTCAGTGTCATTTACCTGACTCTGATTTAAATCTGCAATCATTAAATGTATCGCATCTGTTCCCCCTCTAGTTAACTGTGATTGAATCATTGCCAAAGTAGCGCATTGCTTAGAGTGTCGGCTTAAACAAAGCATTTACCCGTAGAAATTGACTTGGAAGTATCAAGAGATTTAGATGCTCGTTGCAAGCACATTTTGGATTACTGCTTCGTAGAATTGCTTAGGGAGGGAGAAACGTGATAGTATCTATGAGAAACGCCATAACTGTGGCCTGTTGCAAGATCCAACAAAAGCCAAACAAAAAAAACAGCCATCAGAGGGTGAAGGTGTTGGTGACAGATCTGAGGTGGAAAAAACAGGATTGGTTTAAAGAAAAATGAAGTGCGCGATTGCAGAATTTGCATCTGTGTGTTGTTTGTGTACGTCTGTGTGTGGTCAGTGCAGTGAGGCATTTAAAACCCACTGAATGGCCTCCTCCTCCCTACCAACCATGGCCCTGTGTGCCGAACATGATTGGAGGCTGAGAGAGGGGTGAGAGATTCTGATGTGTGGACACAGCACTCCCCGGCAGCACTTAGTTTAATCATTATTTAAATCTGCTACCTGTGGCATTGATTTCACTCGGCAGGAGGAGCGAGGAGCACAAAGCGTGCAAAGTTGTTGTTTTGGCCATAGATCAGCCTACTCTGCTGCTTTTCTACTGATTAGATTTAAATTACATGTTCTCACACGCTAGTCTTAATTGAGGTTGGCTTGCACATTCTCCAATGACTCAATAATTATAAAAACGGACATGTTCTGTGGCGTTTGTTTTTGTTTTGCGCAGTTGGTAATTAGGTTTTTGTCAAGGTTGCTGCTTTGCCGCTGCAGGCTGGTTGAGAGAGAACTTCCTGCAGTCGTAATGCTATTTGTGGCGCTGTCATGAGGGGTCAGGGCTGCGCGAGTGCACTGTGTTAATCTGTTCCAGTACAACGGCGCTGCTGTCCCTGACTGTCTCTCTGGAGATCTGCCACCTCCCAACCTCTCGAGTCAAACAACGGGCATTGAAAACGCTGCTGTAAAAGGCAGATATTTTGCCACCGAGCTCACGCTCTGTTTCACTTCTTGCCCGGCAAACTGCAGCCGGACAAACTCACGAGCTCACTGTTGAAATGAAACATACTTCTGGCCTCTTATTATTGCGATATCAATAAGCGCAGCCTTCTTGTGTATTGTATCTTTGTACTGTAGACTAGAGGTGAAGTTGATCTAGACACATTTAAGGTACTTTTCCAAGAAACATTGTCAGATGTAAATGTAAATCAGTGGCTGATTTTGATGTGTTGACAAGAGATTATATCCTGCTTTTTTTTTATTTTTTACAAACGAGTGTGTAGATACAGTATGAGTACACCAGTGGTTTTTAGGTGCGGGGCCTGAAGCTTTAAGACCAAGTAGACTGCATGTTAAAGCAAGCGCAAAGGGACGCCACCACTTTTCCACAAAGCAACTGAGAATGTACAGTCCAACACATTGTGGGAACTTGTCTTAAGATGGTAGATAAACATGTGAGATTGTACTTCTTGTTCCAAATTACACATCATTCATTTGGGTAAACCCCTTATTAACCCCTTATAACCCCCCCCCCCCCTCACCCCTCCCCTCCACCCCCTCCCTACTTCTTTCCCACTTCCCCAAAAGCTTTTGTAATGTTATTGATTCTATTTTAAGAAAATGTATTTATTTTCAAATAAAATATTTATTTAAAGAAATGTTTTCTTGGTACGTACAGTGATTAGCTGTCATAATAAGCACAACGTGATACATTGCAGCTTTGTCGAGTCGTCGACTGTCGAGTCCCAGTCAAGTCTCCAGTCCTTAGTGTTCCAGTCCGAGTCCAAGTTCGAGTCACCAAAGAAGAGTCGAGAGTCGAGTCCAAATCGAATCACCATTACCTGAGTTTGTGTCCGAGTCGAGTCACGAGTCCAAAGAATAGCAACTCGAGTCCGAGTCCAGGACTCAAGTACGTTATCACTGCATAAAACACATACAAGTAGTCAGAAACTTCATCTAACTTCCGAGTCCTATTACATCAATGCTCCAGTACGATTTTTTTATAAATCCTCGAGTTCGAGTCCAAGTCATCAGTGCGCGAGTCCGAGTCGAGTCACGAGTCCAGAGAATAGCGTCTTGAGTCCTCCATCTCAGGACTCGATACATGGATAATACTATAATGTTGCTTTCTACTTGTGTTAGCAGTCTGAACCGCCGAGGCCTTGACATGCTGTCCATTCGTCCTATTTGAGTTTTATTCTCTTGTTGATTGTGGACACTTCTCGACTCCCAAAAGAAGTGACGAGCAAACACAAGAGCAAAGTACAAACTTCTTATCCCAAACAGTCGTGAGTCAGCACTCTGTCAACACAACGCTGGACCTACAAACGTGTTTTTAAGTTCATTGTGTGTATTATAAATAGAAAATTTGACCTTTGAAAAACATTGCAAAGTGACAGCAGTGAAGTCATGTGCTGATTAGTTACCAATAACAGCGGCTGTATTCTAAAAAATTTTTAACTATTTACTGTGATGAAACACATATCTGCCTACTGTCTTGTTTAGGGACAGCAGTTCACTGACGGATGTAATCAATCATCTGAAATGACATGTCTTTTTTTCTTCTAAGACCATATATTGCCGTCATCTTACTGGGTGTAAGAGCTCACAGCGCATCTCCAGCTAGCAGTGGTGGGATGTAACTAAGTACATTTACTCAAATACTGTACTTGTAAGTACAAATATTGTACTTGTCTTTTCTTTTCATGTCACTTTCTACTTCTACTCCGCTACATTTCAGAGACAAATATTGTACTTTTTACTCCACTACAGTCATCTGACAGCTTTAGTTACTAGTTACTTTACAAATTAAGATTTTTGCACACAAAACACATGTAGTTTATAAAATCTGATGTTTTATTATAAATGAAACAACAATATAACGGCCTACAAGTCCAGCTGTGATGATGATGATTGGCCCATTACACACACCGTTATACTTTCTAAAATGGGAGGAAAAGTTGTACTTTTAATACTTTAAATACATTTTCCTGATGATACTTTTACATAAGTTACATTTCCAATGCAGGACTTTTACTTGTAATAGAGTATTTTTATAGTGTGGTATTAGTACTTTTACTTAAGTAAAGGATCTGAATACTTCTCCCACCACTGCCAGCTAGTTTAGTTTTACCATTAGAAGAACATTTCTGTGGGGATTTATTGGGGAAAATATGAAAGCGGTCTCATTAAAATTCTAATTAGCTGTGCAGTAAAGTCACATTAAGGAGACCTGAAATACTCATGCTGCTCTACATGATGTGAGTCAAGGCAGCATTTTGTCCTTGAGCAGTTTTTAATGGATTTTTTTTCGAAAACTATCCGAGTCTGTGACATAGACAATCAGGAGAGCAAACCTGCAGCAGAACCCAGTGGCAAACATTGGTGTGTGTGTGTGTGTGTGGCTTTAGATGGCTAAGCCATAGCCAAAATGCTGTGTGTCTCCCCCCCCCCCTCCTTTTTTAAAGTACAAAAATTTAAAAGAAACCATTTTTATATTGGCTACACGATTAAAACAAAACCGAGATCAACTTCACACAGGTGTTCCTCAGGGTCAAAAAACCACACACTAATGAAACGCAGACTAGTAAACACAGACGGCAATCGCACACATGAGAATTTGTGCACTTTCATTACACGTTAATGCACACGTTTGTTTTTTAAGCAATATATGACAAATAAAAGGAGGAACATGTGAAATCAAATCAAATGCAGAAAGAAGAAATATGTATGAACTAAGTAATGAGAAAAAAGTGAGACAAATAAGTTAGAGGTAAGGAAATAATGAAAAAGTGTCTAACAGCACATAGGTATCTAAATGTGATTCCTATGTGCCATTTTCCGTGAGTGCTACTATGGCGTCTCACACCTGTTTCCTGCTGTGAGTAGAATGCACCACTTACTGTATCAACACTTGCAACTTCAGTGCAACTTGCAGTTGTGCAGCATACTAGAGCCCCTTTCACAATGCACTGCAAACCTGAAACCTGACATTACCTAACAGAGCGGTATAAGACAAATATCCAAATTAGTTGGATCGGACATCAAATCGTCAGTGTAATGTCTTATTGAGCCTAAAGTGTGAGAATTCACAATTGATGACGTTACTATTGACTCAAGCATAACTGGAAGAAGAAAAACACTCAAGAGTGAAGAAGAAGGGTCATTTACATAAAGATGGCAACGGAAACGTCAAATTACGATCTGGCTCCGTAACACGGTGCACGCTCTACCCAGGCTCCACCAAACGGAGTATTTCCAGTAAATGAGAATGCGTCTGACACAGACAATCTCCTGTTGTGTGCTACATGTTTGAAACGGGAGTTCATATGTGAAAGGCTTAGGATAAATATAAGTATTTTGGTAGTTTGCCGACTGTTTTCTGAACAATGGCCATTGGGGCCAAGAGTAACAATTTTGGAATAATAGCAAATGATAAAATAGTAAAATACCATACAGGGCCGTAGTGGGACTCATTTTCAGCCCTGGAGTTTTATGCCTTAGACCGGCCCACTTTACTTGATGACTGACTATATTAAAATAATGTAGTTAAAACTTTAGTATTTACGCCTGCAATAGCGCACTGTTCTCTACAGCCTTGTAATTTAATGTATTTTTGTAACATATTACCATTTCCAATTCAGCAACAAAAGTGTTGCTTCATCTTTACAGCACAATGATATCAACAATATCAAAATCTAATTTGAATATAGATCAGGTCTATACCATACTCTTCATTAATATTAATTCTTATAATATTCACTCAATGAGCAATCCTACCTGCTCACTCTGGAGTTGTGGGCTCATGGCTGTTGCTTGGCCCTTCATTGTCACTGCTAGCAGAAAACTGGACTAGTGTGCAGTAGACAGCTGCTGCTGAGGAGCTACAAGAAAAGGTTTGATTCAGAAACATGAACGCTGGTTTGCAGGCAACGTTGTATTATGTTTTGCACGGGCGCTAGCATCCGAGTTGCCCCCGATGCTGCGCCATTGGACTGTAAATGTGTGTGAACGTTTATCTGATGAGCAGGTGGCACATTGTACGGCAGCCTCGGCCACAGTGTGTGAATGGTGAATAGTTCCTGTACTATGTAAAAGTGCTTTGAGTAGTCATTAAGACTATATAAAAAAACAGTCTATTTAAAACAGTCCATCTTGCACTGCTCGTAACTACTACAGCATAGCTTACCCGTCTCATCTTCATTTGGCGATTCACTCTCAAACTGCGAGGAGGAAATGGGAGCACCCAAAGGAAACCTACACAAACACAGAGAGAATATGCAAACTACATCAGAGAGCCACCTGCGTCGCTGATCCCCATGTCAGAACAACACAATTAAAAAGTGGACACATTATATAATCTGCTTCCTACTGGCAAGGTTTGTGAAGACTGGCTCAACATAAAGTCCACATTCAGCCATTAGAATATGCATACGCTATATTGAGGGATGATAGGTAACTAGCATTAACCAAAGACAATTGACATTTTTACATCTTATGGTATGAGAATTTCACTGGAAAGGGTTAACCCTCCAAATGTGTCTGAACATTCTTCAGAGCATGAACATTTATATATGTACAGGTTTCTGCCAGAAATAACCATCTTAACCCTTGTAAGGTGTTTGGGTCTGTGGGACCCATTTTCATTGTTTGCTAAAAGAAAAATGATGCTATTTATTATTTCTTCTAACTCAAACTCACTGGCCTTGGCTCATTTTCTGTGAAGAACATAACAAATAACTTATTTTCAATGACTGCACACGGTACACCCCCCCCCCTACACATAACTATTACACATGAGGTGTTCGGGTCTACTGGATCCGAGTGTAATAATTGTAGGTGCTATGAAACTTCACAGTGTCGTCCTCCTAACTGGGCCTGCTGTGTGTGTGTGTGTGTGTGTGTGTGTGTGTGTGTGTGTGTGTGTGTGTGTATGTGTGCGTGTCTGAGTGTAGGAGTCTGTGTGTTGTCTTTCTGAATGTTGTCTTTCTGCACCTGCTATTCCCACACAAAGTTACACAATTGTTACATTGCAAGCACTTCCTCCTGTTCTGATTAGGTTCTAAGAAATAAGCACCAATAATGATCAAAAATCTTGTTTCAATTTTTATACCTTTTTTATAATTGAATTTCCTTGTTTTCTCACAAAAAACAAAAATGATCATATGATCATAAATGTGATCTCACAGGGGTAAATGGCAAATATGAACCATAAATGATGTATGTATTATTGGTTATTGAGCTAAACTAAACATTTGTTAAGTATTTTTACATAAATTGTTATGGCTGTATTGATTTAAAAGGCTAATAATGTTACATTGGCTGTGTAACAAAAATATGAACACAACACAAGGGTTAAGCTATAACAACATGTTCTCCTGATTAGCCAATCCGGGGATACCATAACAGTGTATATTGAGTATGACAAGCTAACTGTAATGTCAGTTACACAACACTTAAATTTGCTAAAAACATCAGGTATGACCACAAGCTGCTGTTAATACCAGACCAAGTAAGGCTGTAGCAGCAAAACCAGTAGGCGTTCAATTGAGCAACGGTGCTTTTTGCTGCTTAGTAATTCAACATTTCATTTGTTCAAGGAACAATGAGTTATTTCTTCTGTTGAAAACTGCATAGCGTTAAATATGTGTCACACACACAGATAGATGACACCAGTGTCATCTTGTTTCTGCTGTGGTCTGTAAGAGCTCCACAAATCTGTACAAACTTAAGTTTGAGCGCAAGCCCAAGATAAGCTTATCTCCCCTAAATATAAACAGGAAACTGTAGCATTGGGCCACTTCCTAAAGCAAGGCAGGGAGGTTGATATCCACTCTCAGAATAGCCCTTCTGGCTGTAAGCATACCAAACATGAGAGCCTGCTGGGTCTCATATGGTAGCTCAAAGGCCTACGCAGGGCAGCACATGAAATCAAGAGCACAGTCAAGGGTGACTTTTTTCTCCAATTATTAGGCTGGCCAATTGAAATATTTTCTTTAAAATTAATTTTAGGTGCAACCAAAAATCGATGACTCAAAGCCCGGTCCATGTGGATGAAATATACGGAATCCTATTCAGATTTTTTTCTGAAAATACATAACCTGGAACTGTATGAGCTCACTTCTTCCTTATCTTCATTACATTACATGACATGTCATTTAGCTGACGCATTTTTTCCAAAGCGACTTCCAACACAGAGCCCTATCTTGCACAGCGCAAGGCCCGACGCAAGTGTCTTTGCTAGTTTAAGACCGACGCAGTTGTCAATTTCCCGTCCAGGGCCCGCGTCGTTTAAACAGCAAATTCACCTGCGGCCATCTTTGCGCCCATGGGCGTGCAGGGAGGTGTGTTCAGGTACATTCTGGGCGTATTGCTAGCTTGAGGCAGTGGGAAGTGATCACACCATTCACCAACAGAAACCTGGTCTAAAGTTAATAACGCAGCATTTCATTGTTATTTTAACAGAGCATTAGTAAAATGCTCCTAGGCTCATGCACAGTGACACACTATGCTTGTTACACACACAGGGACATGCAGCAGCACACAAACATACAAAAGATTAAAAATAAAAATATTACGGTGCTAATCCGCCATCAAAATAGCAATGCGTCAAGGTCCAAACGCGCCTGGCTTTTAAAGGGAATGGGAGATGATCTCTGATTGGTTTATTGCAAAACACACCTATGATTAATGAAGACACTAAGTACAACCCTTTTGAACCAAGCGCCCTTTTTTCCGCCATCAAACTAGCAAAAGTGGATTTGGACACGCCCTAAACGCACCTGCACCAGGCGCTTCACGCCATGCGCTTATTGTTAAAATAAGGCCCTAAGTGATTTTAGCCATATAACCTTTCTTCCCAAAGCTCGTCTGATACCTTGCTGCCAATCTCCTCTGTGCCTCCTTAGGCTATCTCCAGTGTGTTTTGACATGTTTATGATAGTTCATATTTTTCTGAGTCAATGAATCATAAAATAATTTCCCAAAAATGTTGAACTCAGTAGCTCAGTTCATAGGGACTAGGCTTGGGAACCAGAGGGTGGATGGTTCAAGTCGCTGTACGGACTAAGTATGGAGTGTGGACTGGTAGCTAGGTGCCAGCTCGCCTCTAGGGCACTGCTGAGGTGACCTTGAGCAAGGCACCAAACCCCCAAACTACTCCAGGGGAGCCGTAACCTACTACGGATGACCCTCTGCGATGACCCCTCTGAAAAACTGCATGTGTGTGGTGTAGTATCTAGGAGGGATATGCAAAGAGATGCATTTCAACTGCCTCGTTTGAAAAAAAAATGTTGATTGACCAATAACGCTTTGTTTCTTTGTTTCTCTGTTTCTCTTCAAACTGGTCACACTGTTCACCATGAAGTAAAAGAGAAATCCACAAACCAAAGAGTCACACCTTTCTGTGGACAGTGTACACAGGAATGTGCCATATGTTCCCTGACTGTGTTTTGTAAAATAGCATTCTGTCCCTTTCTGTCTTCTGAACAAACTGGTTTACTTCAAACAGTACAGCGTTACTGTCAACTGCTTCTGCGTTTGCAACCATCTCTTAGCTCCAATCTCTTTGTTATGTCTGCCAGCCAAGTCTAATCCAGGACACGAGAGCGGGCCTGGCACTGCCAAGTCCACCTGGTGGGACAGCAGGGTGGCTCTGCGGGCCACATCTGCTCTGACATGGTAATACTTTAAAGCACTGCTGACAGACCCACAGCACAAGATGCTGATGTAATGGCCGGGTACAGCAGAGTCTGTTTTAATAATTGCTTTTTTTAAATGTGAGAATAGGTTCTGTGAGTCATAAAAGTCAGAGTGATTTAAGGATAACGTCACATTGATAATTTACACAACAGTCAGTCTGGCCTTTGCTGCAATGACAAGCACACAGTGACAAACCCAGGCGTGTCTAGGATTACCGTGTCTTGTTTGCTTGTGTACTAAGGAAGAATTCACCAACATGCAATTGAAGTATTATGTGAATTTCCCCATTGTGGGATTAATAAAGGATTTAAAATTTTTGAAAGTAGTATTACTATAAGTATCTTTTTTAGCTAGTGATAGATAGACAGATAGGTATAGAGAGGGGGCGACATGCAGTAAAGGGCAGCATATTGAGTGTGAAAGTTTATTGTGGACCATGGGAACAGTAGTTTAGTAGTTACTAGTGGTGTGTGATACTGCAACATTTGGTATTGAGCCGATACCAAGTAAATACAGGGCCAGTGTCTGAATGCATTTTTATGACCTTGAGTGTTTTTGTGATTTTACCTTTGGATTATGAATTAATTTAAACCCAGGCCATAGTTTTCATATGCTTGAATGCATTTGTTGTTTTACCACTGTATCTTACAGCCTTTTTACAAATGATACAGCTTGCCGTTGTTTCATCTTCGGCCTGAAAGTCTAGCCACACGGCACTCCTCTTCCTCTCTGCCGTTCTTCTGCCCCGTCTCTGTCCTGCTTGTGTGTGTGTGTGCTGCTGGCCGCCGCCGCCGCCGCGCCTGGCTGCTTGCTTGTTTGTTTGCCTGGCGCCGCTGAGTCACGTGACATCAAATTGGAAGAGGGGGGAGGAGGAGCAAAGTGTACCTGCTCCGCGCTGTGACAGGAGCGGCATTTGAAAGCAGCGGGACTGACACAGACACCGACAGCCAGGTCGCCTCTCTGATCAAACCGCAGCGGTGCATACTGGAGAGAAACTGAAACTGAAGTATCGATCTCATTACGCTGGTATTGATCAATATCAATATTATCGATATTTGGATCGATCTGCCCACCACTAGTAGTTACGTTTTCACAAAACACAGAAAGGTCTACTTACTAGCGGTGCAGTTAAAAGATCAGGGGCAACAAGCTAGCAATGGTCCTTGGGTGATTTATTTTTGTCGTGCAATGGTTATTGTTTTAAAGAGGTATGGTACAAGTCAGTGGCGCCGGCAGGATTCTATTTCATAGTACGCACAACAACCGCCCGCCCGGCAGAAATCAGCTGTTCTTATAATATTTAATGTGTATGTGAGTGTTGCATGATGATAATGATAATGATCATGAAAATATTTGACTGAAGAATTTTGTAAGAGAGAGAGGGGGGGGGGATGCACTCAGAGCAGACAGCTGTCAGCGAGCCTGTACGGAGATATGAATAACATGATTTCTCTGTGTGCCATGTAAACATCATATAATATCAACCGAATATGATCAAAACGGGATAAGCTTCATAACCGCAATATTCATGTCCATTTTAACACACATGATTCAAACAACACGCTAGCTCCATCCGTGGGTTTAGTGATACTCTGCGTCCATAGCAACCAGTCTATCTACGGATCGAGTCAATAAAATGAACATTCTGATTAATAGTGGATGGGTTGTTGGTGAAATAAGGTATAATTAATGAGACAATGATGACTGTGAACAGAACACAGAGCAGAACAGAGCTGCTGTCCGCTGCTGCTCCTGTGCACATTTACACATTGTTATTATTAGATGAGTTGCATGGCTCACAGAAAACTATTTACACAGTGCATACAGGCGTACGGCACCACTGGTACAAGTTTATTCTAATTACACTACACCACAGGAATAATGGACCTTTAAATATATTTATGTTTATGTTATATTTTTAATGTCAACGTCTCGGGAAATACACTTATTGGCTTTCAAGACTTTAGATGAGAAGATTGATACCACTCTCATATTGGGGTGTTAGGCACAGAGCTGAAGTCAGGACACCCCCAACCGGCACCGTCAGACACCCCCTACCAAGAGCCTGGGTCTGTCCCAGGTTTCTCCCTAAAAGGACGTTTTCCTCACCACTGTCACACTAAATGCTTGATCTTGGGGGAATTACTAGAATTGTTGGGGCTTTGTATATTATAGAGTGTGGTCTAGACCTACTCTATCTATAAAGTGTCTTGAGATAACTCTTGTTATGATTTGATACTATAAATAAAATTGAATTGAAGTGACATGATAAGCCTAGCTTAGCATAAAGACTGGACGCAGAGAGAAACAGTCAGCCTGGCTCTATCCAAAGTTGTCACTTATTAACATGTAGTATCTTGCCTGTATCCATATTGAAACAGAAAATTCAAAAACGACAAATTGTGGTTACATAAAGAGCTACCGTGAGAACGTTTTCTTGGTGAACCCTGGGGCTAAATGATTGCAGTCTTGTCATCACAGTGAGCTTTCCAGGCAGGGGTGGACTGGGACCAAAACTCAGCCCTGGCACTGCAGTCACACCAGCCCACATTACCACGCCCATGCAGCCCCACCCACGGACACGTGCATTCACTAGTTACATTTGTGTACAGATGGTGAAATAATATAAGCAGTACCTTATCTAACAGATTTTTAAACATTTAATAACTGGCAAACAATTCAATTCAATTTTATTTATAGTGTCAAATCATAACAGGAATTATCTCAGGACACTTTACAGATAGAGTAGGTCTAGACCACACTCTGTAATTTTAAAGGACCCAACAATTCCAGTGATTCCCCCAAGAACATGCATGAATGTGTAAGTGCGACAGTGGCAAGGAAAAACTCCCTTTTAGGAAGAAACCTCGGACAGACCCAGACTCTTGGTAGGCGGTGTCTGACGATGCCGGTTGGGGGTTTGATGAACAATGGCAATAACAAAGTCACAATTAAGATAATGACTAGAGTAGTTGTAATAGTTCATGGTGTCGTAGAGCACAGCAGGGCGTAACAGGGTGTGGCAGGGCGTTGGCCGGACATAGCAAGTCGACGCCGGGCATTGCGAGGTCTAATGGGCCACAGCAGGTCGTAGGGCAGGACCACGGTGACAGCTGCCACCATGATGTAGGTGCAAACAATGCTTACTACTTTTTAAAGAGCACACGTTTATAACAAATGTACACATACTGTCTGTTTATGCCGTTTGTGTGCTGTTACTGTCATTCTCTACAGTATGTTTCTCTCTGTTGATACTGTACATATTGTCTGTCTGGTTCTTCATCTTTTCATCCGTTTTAACTCTCTAACTGCAATTTTAATGTTTTTATGGCCGTCTGTGATTATACTTCAGGGTTTTTCCTTGCTCAGAATTGGCCTTTGGGTGAACACATAAAGCAGGGGGGGGGTCTGGTCTCCCCCAGGAAATGTTGAGGGTAAAAGACTTCAATTCCTGCATTCTGATACATTTTTGGGCACCAATTTATGGTAAAAACATCTATATTTATGGCAAGGAAATCACAAAATTCTGTTGGCAGGTAAATACAAAATATAATGGAAAGTTGAAAAATGTAGGATTGACCTACATAGGGTACTGCTTTTACTGCTAAATTGTACATTAACACAATCATGTTATGGATACTCAACATTGTGATGTTTTCTATATTCTATTGATCAAAAATGATCAGTGACGTTGAGACTACAGTGTAACGGACCACCACAGTTCATCCATACATGTGAACCGCGGATTAATTGCAGAGTTTAACCTACATAGTGTAAAACGTGACACTACGTGAATGGGGCACAGCAGAAAGACGGAGCAGAGCGACGCTGCTTGTTCAGGGTTGTCATGTGTCCTCCTATAGGCCTACACTTCTCATCAGGCGTTAAAACCAACTGTACCGAATTAGACTACTATTTAACGCGATAACGAGACGTTTTTAACCGGTAATGAAACTGTCTCAATTTAATACTGATGCCGTCAGACGGCCGCGTGGACAGACAGCAGTCGGAGTTCCGGAGAAATCAGCTTCTTGCTGCGCAGCCGGTCCCCCAGAGCAGCATGATCACCGGGAGGGTCCGGTACAGCCTGAACCCTGCAAACAGAGATCCCGTTTGAACGTGACGTGCTTGATTTTGACTGAAAGTCCCAATTTGAGTAATTTCTGATTGGGTCGGTCGGTCCATCTCGGGACCAGGCCGGCCGTTGCAGACTGGCCGAATGCTAAATAATTATTATTAATATTATTATTATTATTATTATTATAACCATAGTGAAATCGTGCAAGCGATTAAAAACAGGTCCTCTGCGCTGTCGGCCTGTAAAGACAATTTATTTGATTATAAAAAAATAAATAAAGAATCTGACCGGCCCACATAAAAAAAAAATGGTCTGGCCCCTCTGGCATTTGCCAGAGTTGCCAGATGGCCAATCCGCCCCTGTTTCCAGGTTTGGTACCATCTTGCCTCTACCTTTACTCAAGCCTCCAATGATCACTGACTGGCAACCCTACTAGAGACGCTGAGTGCTATAGGTAGTTAGGTAAACTATTGTATTCCAAGAAATAGTTCCATCTGGTGAACCCCCCCTTGAAGCAACGTTTATGTGCAGCCACTGATGGAACAAGGTCAAACAATATGTTAATCCCAATCATGTGACACTGTTTGCCTCAGCCCAGTGTCTCCTTTCATAACCACCAGCTAAATACCTGGTTTACCAGAGGACTTTAGCTCTTAAACACAGCTTTCTGCAGATTAATGATAGTTCGGTGTGACATCTTTAAACGTTTTGTTCCCCAGTGATACTAAACTGCTAAAAGAACAAGTTCAAAATAAAATCCAAGATGTCACTGTTTGTAAAGGACAGTACAAGACAAGAATACCAGAGAATGAACCTCGCCCTTTCCCAAGCTCCGATGTCATCAGCTGCACATTTCCCTGTAAACACTTTTGACAGTAAAGGTAGATATCAGTCGCTTCTCTCTTGCCCTAAAGCAACAGTGACGCATACAAGTGTTCACCTCAGTGATTCCCTCCTGTTTGTTCACGTCTGTTTTTCACTCCAGTCCTATGAGTCTCGCCGTCTGAGAAAGTTGGCCTCATCATCATTACCTTGCACTCTTGCTCACCAGATGACGCACCTCGGCATTCTAGTGAAAAGGGCACTGGGTTAAAGACAAAAGGAAAGTGATGATGCACAAGTATCCAAGGTATGTGCAGCAAGATTAATGTACAGTGTCATACCACATTAGAAATTGCTCAAGTTTTATTTGGAAACTTGAAACCCTGTCTTTTAAGATCCATTTACAGATTTAGTTTTGCCCCAATACAAATGGTCTCTGTTTGGTAGGTCAGTCTCTCAGTTAGGTGATCTATTGGTTCATACAGGACTTTGGTCCTAAGCTAAATATGTCGACAATCACTGGCCAAATTGTCATTAAGCCTAGTATTATTATGATCCTTGATGGTTTTAGAGACCCCGTGATCTTTCATATTTTGCTACTCTGGGCCAAGTTGTCATAACTACTCTCCTTTCTAAAGGAAGAATCATAAGAGATGATTTCCTGATCTTTTCTTTAGAGCCACCATAAGCCCAGAAAGACTAGTCTACAGCCACTAGGGGCCCTGTGAGGTTGTACTTCCTGCTGGCTGGCCATCATGAATAACGTTTCCCATGGTTACTGACTTGGTTTACCATGTTAGCATGCTAACTTCTGCTAATTAGCACTAAACACAAAGTACAGCTAAAGATTAATACTAAATACATTAGTTGTGTACCGTTTCTCCTGTAGCTGTGGTTGTTTTTACATAGGCCGGACAAAGAGATGACTGAAAGACAGAGTCTCTGAGCATACAATGCATGTAATTAGCACTTTTTTAAGTACATAATAGTTATCCTGACAGCCTTATGGTTGAAGGCCTAGAAACCATCAATAAGAATATTCAGGGTGGTGTGCGACTAAAATTATGATTGCAGAGATCACCTTCTATAGACCACAGCTTACCCAGTTGTAGTTGTTGTGATATATGCTTGCTCAAGTGTTTGCAATCATCTTGTATCTACAAATGGGGAAACTGTGTGCTGAGGGCTACACCCTGAAGAAGGCAGTTTGTGCCGCCACGCGTGGGTTGTTACTAGAGATGTACCAATACCAGTAACGGAAAAGCCTCCAATTCTGCATAAAATGCTGGTATCGGCAAGGACCTGGAGTTTATGCACCGATTTGATACAACGTAATTTAGCGCCAAAGATAATCTACTTTAAAGGCACACTATGCAAGATTTGTACCTTAATATAACAGCTTCGAAGTAATTTTGATGGTAAACGAACTTGTAGTAGGGAAAAAAGAGAAAACCAGCAATGCAAGTTTGGGAGGTGGCGCCCCGCTAAATCTCGCGAGAATCACGAATTGCTTTACTACTATCGGTTCTGCGAACCTCTGCTACACCCGCCAGAACCTTTTGGACATCGGTGACCAGCATAGATATATACCATATCTATAGGTGACCAGCACCAGATATCTATTTCGAGTGTCTTTCATTATACGCACAACATCCCAGACGACATACCGCCGGGCTCTCCGTGGATTGTTGTCGGGTCCAGGAGGCAGTGCAGACGGAGGAGGGAGAGGAAGCATAGCCGCAGGTCCGGTGTTATGCTAAGGCTAGCATAGCACGCAAGCCACCTCTACCGAGCCTGTATCTCTCCAATGCCAGATCCCTGGTGCATAAAACGGACGACTTGGAATTACAACTCGCTGGAAATCGCTATGTTCGTGACTGATGTGTTTTGATTATCACTGAAACCTGGCTTCACCCGGGGATACTGGATGCTAGCATGCAGCTAGCAGGTCGCACTCTGCTCCGCTGGGACAGGACTGAGGACTCCAGTAAGAGCAGAGGAGGGGCGCTCTGTATGTACGTGCATTAGAACTGGTGTAATAACAGGACAATTCTAGATAAACACTGTTCCCCTGACCTTGAGTACATGTCTAGAAGATGCCGGCCTTTTTTTCTACCGAGAGAGCTAACCGTAGTGATCGTCACGGCTGTGTATATTCCACCCGACGCCAATGTAAACATGGCGCTCTCTCTCCTGCTGAACACCGTAAATGAACAGCAGCGGGCCCATCCCGATGGTGTTCACATAATCACAGGACACTTCAATAAGAAGACTGTACTCCCAACATCTTATCAACACGCCAAGTAAACTTGCTCGCGTTCTATGCTGTATGTTGTTGCGCTTGCTTGTTGTGTCAGTTTTTTATCACGTTGCACTTTTCTGCTTTTTTTTGCACTTCTGGTTAGACGCAAACTGCATTTCATTGTCTTTGTACTTGTACTCTGCACAATGATAATAAAGTTGAATCTAATCTAATTTACGAAGTTGTTGATTCATCCATTGTTGATAGTAAGACCAGTCCTACAGGGGGGAGGGGATCAGGCCGGGAGTGCAGAGACGGCTCTGCTTGAGTGGTATTTACGACAGTTACGTTAAATACAAGTACTCCGCAGCGACTCTAGGGGTAGCGGTTTGACAAAAACGGAAACTGCATAGTATGCCTTTAAAGTAGTTCCGTTATCAATTCTACGGCGACCATTATTTGTGTATGTTCACGTTTCACAACAATGATAGCAATCCTATCACATATGTACGGGCTAAGCAGTATTCAGCTGTTAAAACATTATAAAATATGTATTTTTTTAACACACTCATATTAGATCGGTTATCGGTATCAGCCGATACACAAGTACAGGTATCGGAATCGGTATCTCATGTTACTCAGCTCTATTAATGTACTAACAATTTCAATATTAAATGGCATTCTAAAGTTTTTTTGTTTTTTTTACTTTTTGCCGGAAGAGTGCCTTGGACCTTTCTTCTTTTTTGAATTTTTGTTCTCCTTCCATTATCTGTTTGAACTTATGAGTACTCCGGATCTTTTCTCTTCTAAAAAATGTCATGTAATGTTCCCAAAGGATTGTATACAGTCACTTGCTGTGACTGAAGATCTGTCTGTCCACAGGCAGAAGGACAGACAATCTTATGTTCTTCTTCTTTGATAACTTCCTGCCCTTTCAGGTGCAGCAATTACTGAGACACAAACATAATTGCAGGTTTTTGTACACATTAGTATCACCTGAAGGTGCTGTCTGATCATTATACCTAAACTGGAACTCAAACAAATACCCTCACGTCAGTGAATCTACTATAATGCTTTGTATATTTTAAGTAAAAATGAAGCTTTGTGGAAAATAACACAAATTGCACATCGAGGGACCCGCCGGGGATGGATTATTTTCTCCACAAATTGATTTGTCTTGGTGATCCAATTAGCCCATTTACCCAGTGAGAGAATAAGGTGAGAATGGTGTGAATAAATAAGAGGTAAAGTGAAAACGCCCAGTGTGTATATGCCCAAGGCCATGCATACAACGCTTAGCTAATCACACAATGCTTTAAACCAGTTGTAGGTGGTGATGCAATGGAGGAAATTCTGTCATTTTCACACAATGTAGCAATTGTAGCCAAATGTGGCACTGCTTTTTGGTCACAAAACCCAACATAATGTCTGTGTTTGTGACCACGCCAATTTGGATTTTGTTGTAAGTTTCTGCCAGATATTCAGCATGTTGCTGGTCTGTTCAGTGTGTGCTGTTGTGAATATTACAGACTTGAGAAGGTGCTAGCACCCTTGTCAGAATTAAATCAGGAAGAAACATTAATGGCACAGTGAGTTTGTTTGCATGACCACAATTCTCTGAGTAATAAGTGTCTCCAGTTGGGGAACACTGCTCATTAATATATTCTGCCTACATTGGGCTTCTGCACCCAAAAAGTGATATACTACATTTTTGCTTATTTTTTTAATTAAGGATGGCTGTCATGCAAACATGCAAATAAAAAAACGGTCAAAAACATGCTCAAAGGGTTCTTCTGTGCCTGAAAAACTGGATTTCCAGGTGGTTTCCAAAGACAGACCACCTTAGGGACTGTTTGTTATTTATTTAAGGTGCCACTGAGGAGTTTTGAGACCTTTAGCCAAAAAAAAGATATGACCCTCCCCTTGCCAGTTAAAAAACATTTCTATAACTCTCCAAAACAATTTGGAAAAAAAGCATAACTCTCCCCCAACAATTTATCGATACCTTCTGTACTGGTTAGGGCTTGGCAAAGATATACAGATTCCCATTGCTTTTTTACAGCCATGACGTCCTAAACCTCTGCTTTCTCATCTTACACATCCCACTCCTCTGTTATGGTGTGGTGGCCATTTCAGTAGATTTACTCACTAACATGGTTGTGGAAACACAATAAGCATGGAAACTAAATGCACACTTCCTGCATTACTGCATTACTTCAAATACTAAGTTACTCCTCTAGTAAACTAGTATTCACATGAAATAAAACAATAAAACATTGAGACCAGTCAGCAAGGCACTCTGGGTAACATTCAACACACAAACTGGTTGCTGTGGACTCGTCACTAGGCTTCCTCCACCTCGCCGTTTAAACAAAGTGGAATAAACGTATAAAAGTCCAAATATACACAAAACTTGCAATCAATTAGTAAGCTGACATCACATTTATATACATGGCATTTAGGAAACCTTTACTGCAAGGTTGGCACAGCAAGATGTCCAGACTAGTGCAACAGTAACTTTTGTTTTTTGCGTCCTGCTGCTCCCATCTTCAGCCAGGTAATATTTTTTTTACTAAAGCAGTATATGAAATCAGATGTATTACCTACCAATTTAGTTGTTTTGTGTTATTTACGATATTTATAAAATATCTGATCATGCCAGACATAATTATTCCACTCATTTTTTAAACAATGCAATTACCCGTTTCAGCCACCAGGGGTGCAGTGCTCCCCCTGCCCCCCAGCAAACTCATGGGTCAGACCCATCTGGTAGCGAAGGAGGGCCGAGACTAAGAGCTAAAGTTGGGTGACCCCCCCTCCTCTGGACTGAAAAATGTTGGATGACCCTCCCCTCAACCAAGAATTAAAAGACACGACCCTCCCCTATTTTCCTCCGGTGGTCCATTCCATAAATGCCGAACGGTCCCTTATGTGATTTAAGATGTGGCAAAAAATACAGCACGCTGATCACAGAAGGCCAATGATTGGCCAATGTATCTTGTCCAATAGGGAGACACAGGTCCTTGGTGACATGGTGAAATTGAAATCCTGGCATGGCTGATTGCTGAAGAAGTGGAAGCACCGTAAACAGGATAATCCTGGGTAACAATTGGGTCTTTAATAATAATATGATTGTAATCAGCAGTTGCTGAGATCTGGGATGACAGCAACATTGCTAAATCTAAGTCCAAAGTGGCAAGAAACACAATCCGACAGGTTGTAAACAAGCCAAAAGTTTATCTAGATTCCCTAAACCTAAACAAATAGGTTCAACTGAAAAGTGAGTGCAGCCATACTGTTGGTTATAATCCGCAATTGCAAATAAAAAACTGTGTCCTGCGGCAAGTACTGTGGGTCAAAGTTAAACCAGGAAGTTTTCCTGTAAACTGTGATGGACACTTACAACGTTACGACAGTTTGTAATTATAGTATTAATCCTACTTTTTGCCAATTATTTTCTAAATAAATTTGGATAACCTGTCTGATCGATGGCTGCTTGTGTTTCTTGTCTGACCTCTTTATGTGTTTGCGTTTTAATATCTCAACAATTAACTTGTTTAGTACAATGTCAGGGTAAGGAATAGGAATCATGGGCAATATTACAAAAACTAAATCAAGTTGTAATAAGAATTTAAATACCAGCGGCTGGCTCCAAGAAAACACATCTGTATTGGAGTGATTGGGAAATCCCCTTACTTCTTAAAGTCAGAGTTAGAATACATGTTTCACTAATTTCACTTCCTATAATGAGTGTTATATAGGTGACTTGTAAAGCTACTCTTAAGTTTAGCCTCAAAGAGGGGTCTTTTGGGGGAAAGTATGCTTCATTGACAGGTGTCAGGTGTACAGTATTAGCCTATCACAGCCTATGGTTGAAGTTTGTTTACCCCAAATTAGTCGTTTTCCATAATACTTAAAATATCTGGTCCCGGTAGCTGAAATTGAATGTAAACCCAAATAGTCGGAACATCTTCTTCAGAGAATTGTAGAGACACAATTTGTACATATTTTCTGCGGTGTATATGTCCAACACATTCTCACTCCCAACTCGTCACATACAGATGCTTGGTCAGAACCTTTTGGTGTCATTTTTCAACTTACATGGTATGGTTAAGTTTAGGCAACAAAACTACTTGGTTGATTTTGGAAAAAGATCGTGGTTCAGGTTAAAATAAGTATGTTGGTTACATAACTTACGTAAGTGAATTTAGTTAAGTGGTTTACGTACATAACCTGCACAACCTAAGTAATAAAATAAGTCAACGTTGACTTTTGGTTTCACACAGGACATGAACAACGGTCTCCTGAAAAGTAGTCTATATTGACGACGTATCATTTCTGGGATTGTTCAGGTGCCGCCAGATATTCCGCTTGATGTCCCTCATTTCTTTGTGTTGGCGCTCTGGTGGATTTCTGAGGACTATGGTTAACTGCTCCTCAGATCTCTGCAGGGTAAATCCAGACAGCTAGCTAGACTATCTGTCAGGGGCGGACTGGGACAAAATTTCAGCCCTGGCACTGTAGCCACACCAGCCCACATCACCACGCCCATGCAGCCCCACCCACGGACACGTGCATTCACTAATTACATTTGTGTACAGATGGTGAAATAATATAGGCAGTACCTTATGTAACAGATTTAATGTAACTGGCAAACAATGCTTACTACTTTTTGAAACACACATGTTTATAACAAATGTACACATACTGTCTGTTTATGTCGTTTGTATGCTGTTACTGTCATTCTCTACAGTATGTTCTGTGTTGTCACTGTCTGTCTGTTTGTTTGTCTGTATTTCTCTCTGTTGATACTGTACATATTGTCTGTCTGGTTCTCCATCTTTTCATCTGTTTTAACTCTCTAACTCTGCAATTTTAAAATGTTGTTATGGCTGTTTGTCATTATACTTCAGGGTTTTTCCTTGCTCAGAATTGGCCTTTTGGAAATTTTGAGGATAAAATACTTTTATTTCTGCATTCTGATACATTTTTAGGCACCAATTTATGGTAAAAACGTCTATATTTATGGCAAGGAAATCACAAAATTCTGATGGCAGGTAACAATTTAAAATACAAACTATAATAGAATATTATTATATTCAGTAGTCCAGTAAGGGGGCTTTCACATCCGGGACATGGGCCGGAGATGACAACACTTGACCCCAAAGTCCAGTTGTTTAATCAGCATGAACACTTTGTTCCCCCAAGGAGCACGTTTTGCTCCCAAGTTGAAAAATGTAGGATTGACTTATAGAGGGTACTGCTTTTACTGCTGAATTGAACAATAACACAATCATGTTATGGATACAAAGCGTTGTGAAGTGTAATGTTTTCTACATTTTTTTGATCAAAAAGTATCAGTAAGGTTGAATATAGCCTACAGTGTAACGGACCACTACAGTTCATCCATACATGTGAACTGCGGATTAATTGCAGAGTTTAACCTACATAGTGTAAAACGTGACACTACGTGAATGGGGCACAGCAGAAAGACGGAGCAGAGCGACGCTGCTTGTTCAGGGTTGTCATGTGTCCTCCTATAGGCCTACACTTCTCATCAGGCGTTAAAACCAACTGTACCAAAACACCGAATTATTGAATGCGACAACGCAACGTCTTTAACCGGTATTGAATACTGATGCCGTCAGACGGCCGTGCGGACAGACAGCAGTCAGAGCTCCGGTGCCCGTCAGCAGCGGCTTCTCGCTGCGCGGCCGGTCCCCCAGAGCAGCATGATCACCGGGAGGGTCCGGTACAGCCTGAACCCTGCAAACAGAGATCCCGTTTGAAGGTGATCTGCTTGATTTTGATCTCGGGACCAGGCCGGCCGTTGCTGACTGGCCAAATGCTAAATATTATTATTATTAATTATATAATTATTATTTTTATTAATATAATTATTATTATAACCATAGCGAAAACGTGCAAGCGATAAAAACCTCTGCGCTGTCGGCCTGTAAAGACAATTTATTTAATATTAAAAAAAAAATTTGACCAGCCCACATTAAAAAAATGGTCCGCCCCCTCTGGCATTTGCCAGAGTTGCCAGATGGCCAATCCGCCCCTGCTATCTGTCCAATCTGAGTTTTCTGTTGCAAGACTAAAACTGCTGACCACACTGCTGTTTTTGATGAGCTGGGAGTAAGAGTGGGTTGATATGTCACACAATAAGCTGTTAATAAAAGAAAGAGAAAGGCATAATAATTGGAATATCAAACTTGTCAAAGCCATCAAAAAATCACATACATGTAATTGCGGTTCGAAACTTGAAACTGATACTTGGACATAATGAATAAGTGCCATGACAAGAATAGTATTTTGATCACTTTGTTTAAATTTTCGTTTTTCCGTCGATGTATCTTTAGTTCTTCAGCTTAAAAAGATCCACATGCAGAATGGTGTCATTTAGACAATGACTGCAGCAACAAGCTGCAATTGTCCTAATAATAATGTGGACTGGGCTAATATGGTCGAAACAAGACATGGTCTGGGTGCTTGGGGAAATGGGATTTGTGTTTGTTGGTGTGATTGCATGCCAACACAGATCACAGAGTGTTTCTTCACACTGCCGCAAACTCTTTATTACTATAGACGTGATTTCATATTAAAATAAATGCCCATCTACTACTTTCAGTTGATCTAGCATACAATATTTGACTAAAAATGACTTAATGGAAGCTCTTTACATTTGATTTTAACAACTAGCTGTTTACTTTCTAGGATGAAACTCTTCATTAGACTTGGCGCTTGGTAAACACCCATGTCTTGCCCAAGTAGAGACAACCATGATGAAATCACTACGACCTCATCAGGGTTTTTTATTTTTTCAGATTTTTGAAAGCTTCCTCTATATCCACAGAAACTAGATTGTGTAGTACTCCCTGTGATGAGTAAACTAAACACTGATTAAAATGGCCCTGTTATCAGTGAAGTACTTGTTACCCTGAGTTTATGCTGATGGAACAAAGAGAAAACATAGAGTCATGGTATCTGGGATGGTTTGTTAGATCTACAATATTTCTTATCATACCATACACACGTCATTGGTTTCATAACATGATTTCTGACCTGAACGTATAAAACTTGTAAAGCTTATTTATTATCCATGAAGAAGCAGGAAGTGAAATGTTCCTAAGAATTGTTCCACTGGCTTTATTTTAGTCTCTCTCACACTCACACACACACACACACACACACACACACACTCACACACACACACACACACACACACACACACACACACGCACACACACACACACACACACACACACACAGACACACACACACACACACACAGACACACACACACACACACACACACAGACACACACACACACACACACACACACACACACACACACACACACACACTATCACCTCATACAAAGTCTTTGCAGAACTTTGCAAACTTTGCAGTAAATATGTTCAACATTTATTCAAAATGTCACATGAAAGAGATAAGTGGTCTGTGCGAATAGTCAATTCTGATTGGCTACAGGGTGTACATTAAAAAGAGATATAGGGAGGTCACATGAGCAACTATCGCATTGGTCGCTCAGGGCTAGAGCTCCTCACCCACCTCTGTATTTTCATTGAAAAACCAGGTCTATTTTTTCTTCTTTAATCATTTTATTTGTTGCCACAGTGACTCAGTGAAATGCCTGCAGGCGCAAAAAAGCAGTTCTCATTGTCATCTACCAGACACAGAAATCTGCTAGCATGACGGCGGCTAACAGGGCTACTGATGCTGGTGCGGACCTAAACATGGAAAACGTTAGCAGAAATTGATACATCAGGACAGAGCTTGAGAGACAGGGAGCTACGTTACGTGAGCTGATGCAACGAATGGACAAGACGCAGGTGGATAACAGGCAGATGAGAAACATGGTGAGTGCCTGTGTTGATGACCAGAAGAAATTTGAGTATAAGCTAGCCGAAATGGAAGACAGATCCTGATGCAACAATGTACGCATCATTGGACTAAAAGAGGGCAGCGAAAAAGATGACCCAGTTGTGTTCCTGCAAAAGTAGTTACCGGTGTGGCTCCCCTCCTTACAGAACAGGGCTATCATTCGAGATTGACAGAGCACACAGAATCTATGGCAAGGGTACAACAACAAGTACTTTTTCAGGTGTTTGAGATATCAAGACCGCCAAGCAATCCTTCAGGGAGCGAGACAAGTACAGCAGAAAGGCCCGATTCATGATTCCAAAGCAACGCTATGCTTTAAGGCTGACTACAGGGCTTTCACCGTTCAGCGGCGCCAAGAATTTATAGGAGCACAGCGTAAGCTACATGCTAAAGGCGTCTCAAACTTCCTTATTTATCCGGCCACCCTGAGAGTGACCCACGGAGGGAGAGTGATCACCTGTTCATGTTAAATATAAGAGTTCATCAGACCTGTTTCGATTAACCTGTGACTTTAGACAGTAGGGACAGTTTTGAGCTGGAGTTTTGCGTGAGCTGCATTTGATGTCGCCACGTATCTTAGATAGGGGAGGGGGTCTGCGGTCTCAGAGGGTTAGGGGATTTATTTTATTTTTTATGTTTTTACCACACTTTGCTTAGATCTAACAGTTCACCCTTTGCTACAAATGTATAGTGAATTCCGGTAGGGTACACAAGACATGTATGCGTGTATATTTTGAAGATGGCTGAACTTTCAATCCTTTCAGTTAACAGCAGGGGTTAAACGGGCCGATCAAACGAGCTAATTCCTGGACTACTTAAGAAGAAAGAATATAGATGTAGCGCTTATACAAGAGTCACATTTATTTAAAAGAGATGTAAATTGCCTACAAAATAAATACTACAAGATTGTTGCTTTATCTAGTGAGGACACCAAAACCAAGAGCTCCATTGTGTTGCTGTCGTGGAAATGCACACTCACAGTAGGTAAAAGTAGTAAAGATCTATCAGGCAGGATATCTTATATATGCACCACAATAAGGAGTAGGAAAATAGCCTTTGTTTCGGTATATGCACCGTCTACATATGACGTAAGCTTTTGAATTGAATGAATTGCTCTCTCTCAATGGATATTCACTAATTATAGGGGGAGACAAGAATGCAGTGCTAGATTTAAATCAGGATAGATCAGGGGGCAACCACACAAAGGCCCAAAAACACATGTCTGTTACATGACTGTTATCTGGTAACAAACCCTTTGCTTGTAAGCAGTGGAGTGACAGAGGTATGTATACTTTAAACCAGCTATTCAATGAGAAACGTATGTTGAGTTTTGAAGACTTGAGAGTTAGTGTTGAGGTCCCCAGGACATCCTTTTACTTCTATCTCTGCTTAAGATCAGCCCTAAAATGTTATGGAGTGCCATGGGGAAACAGTCTTGAGGTGCACCCGGTCATTAAATGGTTTGTTGATTTTCCTGTGAGAGGATTAGTGTCCAAGATTTATGCTAAAATGATGCAAGTATCCATAGGAACTCCCAATAGTGAAGAAATGGGAGCGAGAGCTGAGACCTGAGGGGAATATAATTAATTGGGAGACAGTTTGAGACAACATTTTCCACTGTTCCAAGAACCCAAACCACCAGTATATCCACTTCAATATATGTCATAGGACATATTGGACTCCTCAGAAGAGATACGTCTATAAAGTCATTCCCACTCCCTATTGCAAGTTCTGTCAACCTGAACAAACTGTAACTTTCCTGCATATGGTCTGGGAGTGTGAACAGGTGCATGAGTTCTGGAATAAAACAACATCAATAATATCTGAGGTGATAGGATGTCGAGTTCCTGCTGACCCGATTGTTTTGTTACTTAATGACGACTCTAAATTACACCTGCTTGGGAGACAGAGGAACATTTGGCTAGCTGGCACAACTGCAACCAAGAAAATGATAGCTCAATGTTGGCTCAACCCCCCTCACTCACTTTGTATAAAACAGCGGTTGGTGTATTTTTTGGACATAGTTATGCTTGAGCTCTCTACAGAAAGGATTAACATGGCCAGATCATCAACTATCAGCCTATGGGAAAGCGCAGCAGCATAAATAATGACTTAATGACCTCAGCCCCACAAGAACTAGAGGAGAGTGATTAGGCAAGGTGTGGATTCTGTTTGTTTGTTTTGTTTTCCTCGAGACCGCAGAGGGTGGGGGGGTGGGAGAGGGTTTTTGTTCTAGTTCAATTTGTTTTTCTCTGTTATGTGCGCCATCTGACATTGCCTGTCAGGTATTGTGGAATTTGCTTTGTATGTCTGAAGGTGCTAATAAAAAGATGATCGCAAAAACATAGAAGAGATATAGGACACCTCCTAATGACTTCCAGTCAAACTGACTATTTACCGTTCTAAATTAATGCGCTACATTGAAGGAAGAAGAAAATCTGAATATTTTATTTCCAACACGGAGTGTAGTCCTACAGTGCCTCATCCTCTGAACACCACAGGATGGCGCTAACACTAAAGCTGCAAGAAGTAAGTTACACTGCTCCTCTAAACTGACCTTGTTTCACAGCGATCATCTCTCATCCCGTTCACTGTTCAAGTCTCTACTTCAGGCTGCGGCCGATACATACATGGACAATTATTTGTTTGTGAAGGTCCTGAAATTGATTTGGGCACAATGACATGGCCGGATAGCTAGCTTGTCTTGTTGGTAAACATACGGTCAAGTTATATTTACTGATTGTCAGCCATACACAGTGTTATTGACGTTAAATTGTGCAAGCATGACGTTAGCTTTCTGGCTTGTAGCTGTCTGAGCCAAAGGGTTCTATGAGCTGAGCGGACTAGAAATATCAAGTATCAAGTCGTATCTACAAGTCTGTCCTATTTACTGGAGCAGTAGTCTCGCATTGTCAGACCTTCCTCCACAGCGCTGCGGAGGAGGGTCTGGCTAGTCCACACAGCATTCCTGGATGGGAGAAAAACGTGCTCTGGTTTATTGGCATTTCTTTAAACCAATCACAATTGTCTTGGACGGTGCAAAGCGCCGGACGGAGCCACGGTGCCTCTGCTAAATAGTTTCTGGAAGGAACTTGTTTTGGTGGAACGTGTACGTTCAAAAGTAGTTTTAGTCGTGTAACAGAAAACTCAGATTGGACAGATAGTCTAGCTAGCTGTCTGGATTTACCCTGCAGAGATCTGAGGAGCAGTTAACCATAGTCCTCACAAATCCACCAGAGTTTAGAACGCCAAGACAAAGGAAGAAGAAGGGGACGGACATCTGGCCGCAAAGGACTTTCGGCGAATTTCCGGAAGTGGAATGTTGTACATATAGACTACTGGAGCAGTGAACAACATTTGCATTGCATAAGAACCGTATGAGATGGGAATGATTGTTCCAGGTATTAGTCAAATGACAAAACTTTAGATTTTGTTTGTAAAACGCATTAAAATATAAATGAATGGTCTTAAAAAATGCCATTTGGCAAGTGACCATGGTTAATAAACTGGAAGAGATAAACTATAGCCTGAATTTCCAGTTCTTCATGCACATTACGTGGTGTTTATCAGTTCCATATTATCTATTATGAAAGGGTAAATGCCCTTCGAGGTGTCCCTTGTGAGGTAACTAATGGACTTTAGCGGAGGAAACTGTCCTCCGCCGCTGCCGGACAGTTCTGGCCTCGCCGTCGTCCATTAATTCCTAAAAATGGACACCTTGCCGGGCATTAACTCTTACATAATGGATAGTATGGAACTGATATAAAACCGATATAAACACTGCAATGTTTATGGAGAATAGGAAATTCAGACTATAATTTATGTCCTCCAGTTGCAGTCAGAAGCAATGAAGAAGCACTGTTTGCTCTATGAGCCTTGAACTTGGGAAGCATTTTCACATGCATAGTTAAACACGTCAATATTTGACATGGTGAGGCTTCTGCAGGCTGACAGGGCTTTCGGGTTTGAATTGTCTGACGCCACAGTGGTATCTCAGCACCCAATCTTCAACCCTATCAATATTCAGTCTGAAATATAATATATACTCAAATGCTTTAAGACAACCATCACATTATGCTGCATGTGAATCCTGGTGGGAAGGTTCACGTTGACTGTGATTTGACTATCTAGACATTGTTAATGGACTCTTTCCAGGACGTTCTCTGCTTGTATAAAATTAGTCTGTATTAACCCTTACAGTATGTTTAATGTGATCTAGTCTCTTAGATTGGATGTGAACTATACCTGTAAAACAAGTTTGTATTATCACCAAACATCTGTGACATCTGTAGCCTATTACTACAGGAAATGTAGCATCATACAGTATGTCCACTTTGATATATTTCTGGAGAGAAAAATGTCTCTTGAGACGACTTTAGAAACCCAGTTTCATGAGCAAAAGGAAAGGCATGACAGGTGTTTTTCTACTGTTGGGTGCATTGGACTGATGTTCTTCTGGTTCACTGTGAAACTAAAATGATCTGAAACATTTAACTGACACTTTTTAAGCCAATAACCTTTTTGTTTGTTTGGTGAAGCACATCTCACTATGCAAGGATGTTTAATTTGGAACTTACACAAGCATATGTTTTGCTTTTCCAATGCACAGACAGACAGGGCCATTTTAGGCACAAGCAAGCTTGGCGGTCAATGAAGGCGCCATCAGCTGGAGGCACGCCAATATATATAATTTCATAATATATAAACCCTTCATTATTTTATTCAGTCATTCATCTTCTAACTCAAATGTTACTACATGTGCGACTGTGAAGTAGTGCTAACAGCTCTGCATCGCCATCAGGTACTTCTGGGTCTGGTACTTCTTGTTCTGTCTGTTTTGTTCGCGTGTTGGAAACAAAATGTACACTCTGCTGCCGTCTTTGTGCTTTAGAAAAGCTGGTTTACTGTTATCTGTGTCCAAACCTCCCCTTGTCAAGATGCTGCTCTTCACTTAAGTGGACCGCTCTCTGAGAAGCACTGAGCAGCGCTGCCAAACAGCGAGAGAAAGAAATCCAAACTTTCGTTCGAGCCTCCCTATTGCTTCATTTCATCTTCAGCCAGAAATTGCCACGGTTCACCGGGCACAATTTGGACCATGGCCATCTCCTTGGTTTCCTAGATTTGCATGGCTGTCCAGACGTCAGCAACCCCCCCCCCCCCCTCCACCAGCATCTACATGCGTCAGCAATCATCCTCCCCCCTCCTCCTCTTATCCACGCTGTCTCACTACAACACCTCAGCCAGGCTTCCACAGCCCACTGTGTCCTTGAGGACTCACTAACCACAGGCTCCCCTCCCCCCGACCATGCCCTCTCTTCTCATTCTTATTCAACGTGTTTACATGTGCGCTAAAAGTTCAGCTATAATCCATTTGATACAATGCTCTGATTTCTGCCACTAAACACCCCCAACCACAGGTTATCGTTGTTCAAATAGGATTGATCCGAATGACAATAAGCTAATTAACAGATGAGGATTACTGGTCAGTCTTCTAAATGTCTCTGGCATTTACACACCTCACGTCTGATGTTTCTCTGCTCAAACAGCAGAATAGTTAGTGGTGGTCAACCAATAATAAGTAAATTCATTACTGAGAAAAACAATGAACACAAACGGGTTCCTTTCTAGTTTTCTTTTGCCATTAAAGATGGGTCATGTAGGATAACACACAATAACCTGATTATCAAAGAGACTCTTTCTTAGGAAAATCTGGTTATTTTAAACTATTAATGAAGCAGATCAGCTATCAGGTTAAGAATAATTAACAGGATTTTTTTTTCTTTTTATTGTAACCTAATGCATTTGTTATGTAAGTGTTGTATTGGGATTCCATCTGCTTTATAAATGTAGCAACTGGCACCATTATAAAAATCTATTTTAAACATGTCTGTGTGCAAAAAAAACCCGCTTAAATATGAAATATGACCACCTGATGTTGCAAACCACCAAGCTATTTTAAAAATGAGCCTATGTAACTTTTGCCATACAGCAACCACTGTGGGCATAAGTGACAGTTATGTAATTGTATGTCTTGTTCATGTAAGGGCCCTGTTGGATTTTGTGTCTGTTAAGAGGCACAAAGGCACTCTTTATGATATGCCCCCATAACTGCCATTTTAGCTAAGTGGGAGCTCTCAGCATTAGCTGCAGCAGCTCCATGTTGCTAGCACCAATTCGGCTCGTTTTTGTTGCTATCAACAGCACTCACATAGGTATAGCGATCAAGATTAACGTATAAATTCTCAAAAGAGTTCTCCTTTAACTAAGTAGTTTTGGTGCCTTAATGTGCCAAACTGCGACCATTTCACATTAAAAACGTGTTTAAAATCCCAACCTTTACGTTTAAAACCATGACCGGCGTTGTCTGATTTAGATATTTGGTTGTATTTCTGCCAACGCTATGGATGCTATTTTATGAAACACTCCTGTGGGTCGTATTAGAGGGAAGGTTTGGAGGACTTCTTGTGTAATTTCTTGTGTCTATCCTGTACAGTACACACAACATTTAAAGGATTGTATGTCTGTCCATCCTGAGAGGGATCCCTCCTCAGTTGCTCTTCCTAACAACAGGAAAACACTGCACGCTGAATCGCCGTGAAGTTTAGATCTGTCCGTCGGTCTCTCCCCGTGTGCCTAATCGCGTGTCTCGCTGTAGACACAGCTGAAAAGTCAAGACATCCAAAATCACCATAAACTTGGGTGTTTTATTTTGAAATTAGTTTATTTTGTAAAGTATCCAGCTGCAATTGTGGCCTTCCTGTATGTGATTACCTGCCTGGCTTGACACAAATTCACCCGCGGTTCCGCGTCTGATCGCAGCCGCTCCGTGCCTGATCGCAGTCGGTGTGGCCGGACAGATTGAATAACATGGGCGCCGAAATGAAAATAGTTCCTCTTCACAGTGTTTTGCGGCTATTCATGGTGCTTCAGTGTGCGGTGTGTTTCTGGCCTAAGATTTTGTACATTTTTGAAGTTTTTTTTCTGATCAGAATTGAGGGTCAAAGGACAGATCACACAAATTGACTTGACTCCGTTCCAATGAAGTGTCCCAGAAAACCAATTTAAAAAAAGCCTGACAAAGCCAAAATCAATGAGCCAGCATGCACAGTACCAGGTCAGTGCTACTGACTCACCTAAATGGAATGCAGCCATTAATTATGTTACTAATTACACCTGTGCTTTTCCTGCATTGACATAAAGCTGTGTCAGAATGCTCCCACATATGTGTCGTGAAATTGGTGAGTAAAACAGTAGTAATAGCAATGATGGACAAAGTTACAAAAACAAGACCAATGTTTAAGAAGCTTACCATGAGTTGATATTTGTAACACTAGCTTTTGTTAGCCAACAAGCTAATATGATCCACTAATACTGCATTCTTGAAATATTGACAGAACAGAAAGACTTGGGAGGATTTAAATACAAAATTTCGTTCCAAATAAAACCATTTGTAGTCTGCTGACAGTCTGGGTGTTTTTGGGTTTGGTATTTTATCTTTTGCCTTTCTATAGATAAATATATCTACCACTTCCTGTCAGTCTCAGCTCAGTATAGGCTCTAACCAAACATGGAACATTCAAGATGTCAGCTGCTGGTCAAAGTGTGTTGAAGAGATGATGAAACATGGCATACAGTATGGAAAAAGTCTTCCATTTGTTTTGGCATACCCAATGGAAATAAAAGTATTGATACTGTTTGATGCTTCATCAAGTGGTGAGCACATAATGCTATCAAATCACTCTTGATTTCTTCTCTTTGCTTTGGCTGACTGGTGGTAGTGGATGGAGCTTATCTTTTACAGGCATTTTCCACTGGGCATCTCTGCTGCGTTCCGGATGTGTTCCAGATTTGTTCCGTCCTCCATCACGCACCATACCACACCGGGAGCGTCTCAGAAGCGGAGCGTCTTGCTGGCAGACTCACAGATTATATTGTCTCTACAAGTACTTCACAGAACAATCCCGTGTTTATTAAACTAGTATCTACCTTCCACTCCAAGCACTCCTACAGTGAAACTCCATGCCTTCTCTTTTCTGGTGTTATCCTGATAAAAGGATCTGTGATGTTGTATTATGTTTTTCCACCTCCAAGATGAATCTCTTGTTGTCCGTGGTGTTGTAGAGGAGACGTATACGATATTGGTAAACTGACTGGATGCTCTCGCTGTTCCACTTCCTGCCTGGCTGTCTGAACGCCCCGCGGCTCGCGTGAAGCCGCTTGTCGCGCGCTTCTGGGATGCGCCATTGCGCGGCTGGTGGAATATCCAGTCCCTCCAGGATTTCGCAGCCTTTTTTAAAGATTGTTGCGGCCCAAAATGCCTGATTTTGCAGGAGACAGTAAAAGTTGCAAAAAAAGTTGTGATAGTTTTGTATAGTTCTTTAAAAGTAAAAAGGAAACTTGTTTCGGGGAGAATAAAACTACTCTGGGCTGAGATTTCCTAGTAACTTTACCAAAAAGGCTCAGGATGCTGCAAATGTTGGTATAATATGAAAATGGCTGGTAGATTTAAGACAAAAAAAAAAATGTATTTAATGAATCAAATTTGAACATATGGCTTGTTGATCTTTACATTGTTAGTTAATTTCCTAACCTGGCCTGAGACACACATTCATATGGTTTGATAAAGTACTTATTGGACTTTGACTTATCTTTCGCTGTACGTTTCGTTGGTAAATGTGAGATGTTCTGGTCTTGTCTTCATATCGGAAACAAGCTCTCTCTCACTCCCGCTTGGTCAGTGGCACTCAGAGTCTCACTGACGTAAAGTCTGGCATGTGGGACTGCTGGGATTGGTTGAAGTCGCGGGAAACTCCAGTTATTGGTCAAATTTGCAGAAAAGTTGCGGTGATTGGTCAAAATTGCGAGTCGCACCATAGTCACGGTGATTGGTTGAATTTGTGTGAATTAGCGCGATCGCGACATCGCAAAATCCTGGAGGGACTGAATATCAAACATTGACTTGAATGGCAGCGATTGCTCGCGGGGGCCGTGGCGCCTCCGGAACACAGCAGAGATGCACCCAGTGGAAAATGCCTGTTAGGCTCAGGGGAGACCAGGTGTGTTTGATTGTTAAATGCATTTAAAGGCAACAACATACCTGATGTAGACAAACAACTGCAACGCTAGCAGCATTGTTCACGTACTTTGTGTGCACTTGGGACGATTAGTATGTATACCCAACGACACACCCCATGTAGTCTTAACAATCCTTTTGTTAACTTTGAGATCTCTGCAGAAATGTCATCCTAAGTACTGTAATTGTGGAACAGCTTTAATACTTTCTGTTCAGTCTACTCGTGATTATACGTCGCTACTCGCTACCCCCTCTATCCATATCCTTAATAATTTGGTTTGGTTGGTAGCACAGTTGGTCAGGTAGCGTTAATTTGAGCAGATGCGCACAACCACCACTCTGAAGGAATGTAGGGAGGATTTGCGGGGTTGCCATCATACAAACATGGTTAAAAGCAAATATATAAGATATTTTAAAACTGCTGTGTTGGACTGACCTTCGGAACCTGCGTTCTAATTGTCTACCAAGTGTTTGCGGAGAACTGGTCAACCGGCTTATTCATGAGTGAGGGTAAAATGAATTGGTGTGGCCTCTGCAGCAATGCAGGTGTTTTACTGGACTGTTGTGGTGAAAAGGGAGTAGAGCCAGTTGGGGTTGTTTGGGCATCTGATGTGGATGCTTCCTGGGCGCCTTCCTTTGGATGTTTTCTAGGCATGTTCAATTGAAAGGAGACCCCCAGGGTAGACCCAGAACACGCTGGAGAGATTATTTATCTCGTCTGGCTTGGGAAAACCTTGGGATACCCCAGGAGGAGGTGGAATGTAGCTGGGGAGAGGGACGTGACCCGTCCCAGGGAGATTGTCCTCTCCTGAAAAAAAATGGCTCCATAAGTCTTTTGTTCAAGCAGCAATCACGACTCATATTTACGTTTATAGTGGCGCCGTCCTCTAGTGGCCAAATTCAGCATAAGGGGGCAGGTAAGGGTGGTTGATGGGTTCAAACAAACACAGGGCTTTCACCCAGGAGTGAGTTTAGTGTCCAAAATAAAAGTCAACAGCAAGTTTTTTTTACTTCAAGGAACAAATGGAACTGTGTCACGTTCTGCGGCACATGCGTAACTGAAAGTTGAGTGACTTAACAGATTATTTTGATCCAACCCAGAATCTTTTTCTTAACTAAGTTCTTTTTGTGTCTAAACCTAACCAAACTACGACCGTTTCACAGTGTTAACGATGTGTCTAAAACCTTGACTTTCACATTCTCTGGTTTAAATATGAGGACGGAAAAGGCTCCTCTAGCGGGCGCTAATTTATGATACGCTCCTGTGGGTCGTATTAGAGGGTAGGAATAAACAACCTATATCGGAGATTTGGAGGACTTGTTGGGACCAGGATAAGCAGCTGAATATGGAAGGATGGGTGGATTGTCAACCGACTACAGATTGTTTTATTGGGACCGATTTCAACAACAAAACAGGAATGAGGAGGCTGTTTGGGCTGGGGGCTGGCAGTGCTATTTGCGCCTACCACTGTCTTGCAAACCAGCGTTCTTACCCCAGCAACCTTTATGACTAATGGTATTCGTACTAGAGCTGATAGTCTTTCATACTTGCAAAACATCGAGCAACAATCAAACAAAAAAGAACTGAAAGTTTCAAACAACAACAGCTCCCCAAACACCTTGGAGACCTGATTTCAGTAGTTGAGTCAGGCTCTCTTTCCCCAGCCCCCAAGTGTGCAAAGAAAGGCCTTTTATTGACACAGCTTTAAAAAGAGACTCGTCAAAGAAGTAAGTGATGGGAAACAATCCCCCATCTCCACACCCTCAGCTGAGAGGCCTGATTGTCTCATGAGCTCTGTTCTGTAAACAGGCATCTCTAAAGAAGCCAGGCAGCCAGTGTTGGGCCATAAATAAAGTTAAAAAAAACAACAGAAGACAGGAAAAAGAGCATCCTTGTGAGAATGTCTGGCTAAAAATATATCCTCTCTTTGCCTCTCCAAGGTCACTCTGTCATTTTGATTTGATTGGAACACAGCAGCCACAGCCATCTTCCTCCTGAGCCTCACTAACAAGCATGGCTTTACTCTGCCAGCCACTGCTCAAACATCTACCCTATCTGAAGCTGTTATTGTCGTCTTAGATTCATTTTGCTTCATTGCCTGAGCCATAACTCACGTCATCTCTTGGCCAGGTAAACTGGAGGACAAACAACGTAGTGAATCATTTGCACAATACTGCAGACTTGATCCCCTTTTCAATCAAATATAATGTACAATAATGCTGCAAAATATATGTTTTTTTTTAACCGTCATCGCAATATCAACTAGCGCAATAAACACATCCCGAAAGGCTGTGACATATCGCGAAAGCCACTCGGAGATATTAAGAAAATATTAGCAGAAAACTTGTATCTGACAGAATTGTAACTGTCATTTTTTTTTTTTAGCAGAGCCTTTTTTATTCAATTCAATGTTCAATTTGTTCAAGAAAAGAATGTCCAAAATGATTTCCTTTAATTTGTTTTTAATTTAATTTGCGAGTTGTATTAACAATTTTTTATTTTTTGTATTGACATACAAAACGTATGTTGTTAAAAAATAAAAATTGTTAATCACAACAACAACAAAAAACCAGATGTAGTGAATCATTTGCAGAGTCCTGCAGACTGTCGTAGTGTTACATGAGGACAGCATTATGAGGGAACTAACTAATGCTTCCCTGTAGATGTCCTTGGTGTTTGTTTACACTGGTGGCTGTCTGCCTGCTGGTGATCATCAGCTGCAGGTCATAGTCTACCTGGAGTTTTATTGAACATATCACCTAGTAAATATATGACTGTCACTGTTGCCACAAGATAATGTCTCCAACACTTAAAAAGCTGTGACGCTCCTGTGTAAATATTAGCAGAGAAAGAAAGGCTACAGAAAGAGAAGCTTCCGAAACTGAAATGCTTTTGTTGAAAAGATGCGTTCGACAGCTGCAGGACCCATATGAGTGTAAAAAAAACAGTAGACGGGGGTTTCTCCGATATTTCTTTGAGGCGTGATACACATGTTGACTCAGGCATATATACTGTAAGTTCACGCTGGTGCACAGGAACAAACCTGTAGGTTTCGAGAAATTGAACAAAAAAGCGACACGTCAGGTTATTTACATGTGACACGCATAAAGCTGGATAGGATTTGGAAGGAGTGTACACACTTAACATATGTGGAAATATCCCCCTGCATGACTCAGACACATGAACACACACACACACACACACACACACACACACACACACACACACACACACCGTCACTGTTGTCTCATCAAGCTGACATTAGCAAAGTTTGCATTTGCTGTTTAGGAGGTTGTGTAATCATGAATTCATGAGAAAGATAATGCGGTTAATCTTTTACTGCCAAAGTCCCCTTGAGCAAGATCCCATGTACATAATCCTGGGAAGTCTTTTACTGAGAAGACTGTAAACATAGGTTTTTACCTTGTAACAGAGTATGTTTACAGTCTGGTATTAGTACTTTTACTCTTGCATTGAAAATGTTACTTAAGTATGGGTATCATCAGGAGAATTACTACCTAAAGTATTACTACTTAAATTAGTAGAAGTAAGAGTAATCAGTGCACATTTTAGAAAGTGTAAAGGATCCAACCAGTTGTGTGTTTAATGGTCTAATCATTTCAGCTGGACTTGTAGGCCGTTATGTTGTTGGCTAGTTTCATTCAGAATAAAACATCAGATTTTATAAACTATATGTGTCCTGTGTGCAGTAATCTTAATGTGTAAAGTAACTAGTAACTAAAGTTGTCAGATGACTGTAGTGGAGTAAAAAGTACAATATTTCTCTCTGAAATGTAGCGGAGTAGAAGTAGAAAGTGGCATGAAAAGAAAAGACTCAAGTAGAGTACAAGTACCTCAACATTTCTACTTAAGTACAGTGCTTGAGTAAATGTACTTAGTTACATTCCACCACTGAACCCTGTAACAGCGCCATTCAGATTCTTCCTTCCTGTGGATGTATAGATTGTATACTCTATGTGCATTTTTGATTCCTCCGCTGTGACAACAGCCGGCCACAAGAACAAAAAAACACAACGTGACGGTCAGGCTGGGAGGAGGGAAGCAAAGTTTCCTCATGGTAAGAAGACTTAGTCAGCCACCCCCGTGCAGCTTAGCTGGCTGATCGACACTAACTCACAGCTGCTGCTGCTGCTGAAGCGTGCATGGTTCTGCTTGAGCTATGTCAACCGCACAAATTAAACATGTGAGATAAGAAGTGAAAAAAAAAAAAACTCCACAGATGTTTGTCACAGGGCTGAAAGACCAAAAGAACCGGATATGTGACATAAACATTCAAAACACAAAGGGGAAGCAGGCTATGATCTGTGTTGGATGGATTGAAAAAGTTATAAAATGTACGCTATACAATCCCTGTAAACTGTAATAATCAGATTTTTACCTTCAAAACTGAGACCAAAGATCAAACAGGTCTCAAAACTCAAATTGCAAGTCACATCATCAAACATAAAAATGCCTACTGTGACAGAAAGAAGTGGCAGGAGTGCTTCTGGTACCCATTTAACCACTGGTGCTCATGGAAGGGAATAAAGTTAATGGAGAGGAGGAAGTGTCATAAAAAAACATATCTGTGTCGGCTTGAGCGTTGATGAACTTTTAAATGTCTTGCCAAATGTATTATAGGCCTTTTATTAATGTTCTTATGGTTTTTTTATGACTTTTGGGGTCATAACTCTTCCTCCTCTCCGTCAATTAAAGGAATACGCCACCGTTTGTTGAAATAGGGTTATTCACCGTCTCCTCTATATTTATATAGGTGGGCAAACTCATTTTTGTCTCATTGCATGCATTGTCTTAGTCTGGCAGCGCCGCCGCTAGCCTAGCTTAGCATAGTGAATGGAATCCGATGTTGGCGGTTAGCATGTCGTGAGTAAAAGTGAGCCAACAACAACAAAAACAAAACCTAATTACTTCTTGTGGCCTGCGTATTCACAAGTACAAATAGCAATGCAGATTGAGACTAAACGATTTCCTAGGCACATATTGACTTGGAACTATATTGGATGGAAGGCTACAGCCGAAGCACATCGGATTCCATTCACTACACTAAGCTAAGCTAGCGCCCATGAGTTTGCCCACCTATATAAATATAGAGGAGATGGTGAATAACCCTATTTCAACAAACGGTGTCGTATTCCTTTAAATGCCTGCTGTTTGCCTAAAGTGTCACTCTTTCTTATCATAATTCCTCTAATTCCCTCCCCCCTCCCCATATATTAAATCCATTTATTTAAGAGTATCTGGAAGATGTTGTTGGAAAATACTATTTAATACCTCCCCCCCCTGAATGCAGAGTACTTGTGCATGTTGTGAATGGATGTGTGCTGCAGATAAATGGCCAGCCATGGACCCTGGCAGCGGAACACAGAGCACGCAGATTCACGGCCGTACAGTAGAAATCTGTCAGCCTCCTGGCAACGTGAGAGGACACCTGGAGGTAATGCAAGCAGTCCACCCCCCCCCCCCCCCAGGTCCCCGTCCCCCCTCCCCCAACCCCACACCTCCCCCTCTTTTCTCCTTCTTCCTCTCCATTGCTGTCCCACCCCCCCCCCCCCCCCCCTACCATCCCCTCCTCTGTGACTCATCACCAGAACGTTAATCACCAGTGAGTGGGCCCTGCCTCCACTTTCCACGAGGCACAAGTGCAGAGATAAGAAATAAATAAATGTGCTGATACTCTGTTGCCCCCTGCTGGACGCTGTCACACATTGCATTCAGACCCACATTGTTTAAATAAGAAATGGATCTTCAAAAGGAGGTCTGGGACCTTTAGGGGGTCCTCAGAGTCAATGCAGGGGGGGTCTTAACATGAATCCAACATATTATAAGCAAATATAAATCCCCACTGCTTACTGGCCTATAGGTAAGGTATAGTCACTATAAGGTAGCCATCCACAGGAGTCACTGTGCCACATGTATGTTTAACATTAAAACATGATTTATAAAATCATGCCAACAGTTATTAGGCTATTTAATAGCTTAGTATTTTATGCAAAACAAGATATGTATAAAGACTTTAGTCTGCCATACATGTTATTGTAGGCCCAGTTTAATATGCAACTTAATTTTCTACATTATATGTAGTAGGGGACCCCTGATCTGTCTCACTCTCAGTTAAGGGGTCCTTGGCCTAAAAACCATTGAAGACCCCTGGTTTAAGAGATTTGTGCTGTTTGCTTTGTAAGGAGCTTACTGTCTGCATTATGGACTTTAAGGAGGCATTCCACTTAGAGCGGCGCGATATGGAGAAAATCAAATATCAAGATATTTTTGACCAAATACATGGATGTATTCAACGTTTTTAGACGAAGGACCCCCTAGCTGAAAGAGTGACGGAGCAGGGACCCCCTACTACATATTTTATAAAATGTAGTTGAATACTAACCTGGGCCAGATGGTTAAAAATGGATGTAAAGATATTCATGTATTATTTATAAATCATGTTTTGATGTTAAACATACATGTGGCACAGTATATCCTTCAGCTTAACTGTATCTGTGGATGACTACCATAGTGGCTACCTTACCTGAAGTAAGCCTATTATAAATGTTTTTTTTTTTCATGAATAGGCCGATTCATCTTTGCTAATAATATGTTGGATTAAAGTTCATGTATATTTTCAGACATTGTTAGAAGAGTAACAACTCTTAGACCGTGACTGTGCTTTTGTTTGCTTCTTTGAGTTTATTTTGCTACGGTGTGCATCTCAGCCAAACCTCCCAGCCAGATGAGCTCACGCGTGGCTCGGTTCTGGAGGCGGAGTGGATACCAGAGCCAGATCCAGCTGTGAGCTGGCCTGGCATCTGGAGTTCTCACAGGAGGCAGAGGGGCGCTGGCTGCTGAGGTTTGATCTCTGGTTCCGCCTCAGACTGCTCCTCCTGTGCCGTCGCCGCCGCCTGGCTGAAGCGCTCTGCGGTAGTGATGCTGCGATCTGCTGCAGCGGACCAATAGCCAGGCGTAAAGTGTGGAGCTGCCCGGCTAAGAACCACTTCTCAGATGTCGCTTCACACACGTGCTGCTCAAGCTGCTTCACCTTACCCGCCCACATCTGGAACATGCACAGTATTAGGGCTGGGACCATACGCTTTTGTTGATTCAAGTCTTTCGTGATACATGGGTGCCGATTGGATTGCGATTTTCATTTATTGCAGTTCGATAGTATTGGAGTATTGCGATTTTCTTTTCCTTCTTTAACAAAAACAAAAGTTGAATAATTCACTTCTAGAGACAATATATCATTAGACATTTCTAATTGTTTTCTAAAAAATAATATTTTTTTGCCATATACAGAGGTCAGTCCTCGACGCAAAGGGCCCTTTGCTGCATGTCATTCCCCTTCTCTCTCCCCTTTTAAGTCTAAGCTGTCCTATTTTATTTTTTATAATAATGTTGAGAAGAATTGGAATGATGATGGATTTTCTCACCTGTCTGGACCACTCCAGGATGACGGAGACACCCAAGGGCCCCTGCACACTCCCATCCCGCCTCATGTACACCTGGCCCTCGCCAACTTGATACAGGGTTGGCTCTGCGAAGGCCGGAGGCGCTCGGAAGGTGAGGCACAGCACCTTGAGGCAATGTTGTCGCCTGCCAGGCGTCATCACAGGCAGGAAGCGCAGGCTGTAGTTGTGGGGAAAGAGCGGAGGGTCGAATTGCTTTACCGTGTCGTCCACTTGCAGGCGGGTCTGGTCCTCCTTCTTATGGTCGAAGAACACACCACAGACCACTCCGTTGTCCCGCACCCCGACCAGCAGACTCCCTCCCCCGCTGTTCAGGAAGGCACAGCCGTACTTCAAAACCTGTTTGCTGAAAATCTTCTCCATATAATTTCCTGGAGGAGGTTGAAGAAATCAGACACACTTGTAAGCTTCCAGGTTTGTTGGAGAGCGATTCAGCCATGTTGATAACACAACAGGACTGGACCAAGTTAGGAAAATGCATCTCAACTACAAAATACAGCAGTGAATACATATGTGCAGAAAGCTAATGAACAAATAATACATGTTAAATGTTGATTTGTAACTCTTACAAATCGCATTCATATACCAATGTTGTGTATTGCCAAATATTTTTTTTATGTATTTGCTGCCCGGATTATGATCTGGGAAATGTTTTTTCACATGCTTTCTTTGCTGAGTGAAGTTCAAGCAACAAAAACATTTTGATTTGGGGGAAATGTTGAGTTTTGGTTTAATATTAATATAGAAACACATTGTGTTTTGTGCTTCAGTCCCTGCTGACTTTTAAGGCGCTGACACACCAAGCCGATAATCGGCCGTCTGACAGTCTGGCGAGGTCGGTGACTCGAGTCTGTTCGGTGTGTTCCGTGCCGTCGTCCGTCCGAGGGGCCATCGGCCTTCATTTTGGCCGATTTGACATGTATAATCGGCGGGGCGGGCACTGCCAGCAGTCGGACTCAAATGACCCATCTGATAGGTGAACTATTTTAGTACAATATGAGATCGTGTGTGTCTTTGAATTTCCGGGGAAACCAGACCCACGTGACGCGTTCGTCGAATCAGCTGTCGGTTTTCATTTTGGGCGACAATACAGATTAGCGCCGCCTGCTGTTATGGAGACGTATCACGTCTCGTCACTTTAGTGTGTTCTGAGGCACTTCTTGAACAACTCAGGGAGACTGATCAGTCCAACTGCCTTTTCTGCCAAGGGTCGGCCGTCTGGTCTGTGTGTCTGCAGCTTTACAGTATTAAACCAAGAACATGATCTTAATCCAGCAATAACAATTTTTTTGGGCCACTTGGCGGAAGCGGAAACTAAAGTAGTGAACTTTAGTAGTGAAATTGTCATGAAGGGGTTCGTATGAAAACTCGCAAAACAATTCGTATGATATCTGACGAAATTAGGCGACCGCCGGCCGGTCATGTGACGAGAGGTCACATGACAGTTAAGATTTGCGCCTTTACAGTTAAATTTAGCCGAGAAAACATTACTGTGAGCCGGTTACAGGGCACCAGAAGGTGCCATTTGTTTCAGAGGTTGTTGCAGTTGAGTTTAGCTGACAAACGGTGACAGTTAAGTTTAGGCACCAAAACGACTAGTTAAGAATAGAAAAAAAAGATTGTGTTTTGGGTTAAAACACAATGGTGCTCTTTGGATGCTTTTATATAGACCTTAGTGGTCCCCTAATACTGTATCTGAAGTCTCTTTTATATAGGCCTTAGTGGTCCCCTAATACTGTATCTGAAGTCTCTTTTATATAGGCCTTAGTCGTCCCCTAATACTGTATCTGAAGTCTCTTTTATATAGGCCTTAGTGGTCCCCTAATACTGTATCTGAAGTCTCTTTTATATAGGCCTTAGTCGTCCCCTAATACTGTATCTGAAGTCTCTTTTATATAGACCTCAGTGGTCCCCTAATACTGTATCTGAAGTCTCTTTTATATAGACCTCAGTGGTCCCCTAATACTGTATCTGAAGTCTCTTTTATATAGGCCTTAGTGGTCCTCTAATACTGTATCTGAAGTCTCTTTTATATAGGCCTTAGTGGTCCTCTAATACTGTATCTGAAGTGAAATTCAGCCTTGGTGCAGAATTACAGCCACTAGAGCCAGTCCCACAATGAGCTTTACTTAGGATGTGCCATTTCTGTGTCTGTAGCTATTGAGGAGGAGAGGGGGGGGGGAGGTGGAGAGTGGGGGTGTGGCCTTGACCAACTGCCACTTTGCTCGTTTGAAAGCTATGATGCCTCTCTCTCATGGGTGGGCCAAATTCTCCTGGCGGGCAAAGCAGAGAAAGGGGAGGTAACCTTGCTCCTTATGACGTCATAAAGGGAAGATTCCAGATCGGCCCATCTGAGCTTTCATTTTTTCAAAGGCAGAGCAGGATACCCAGGGCTCGGTTTACACCTATCACCATTTCTAGCCACTGGGGGACCATAGGCAGGCTGGGGGAACTCATATTAACGTTAAAAAACCTCATAAAGTGAATTCTCATGCCATGGGACCTTTAAGTATGGCTCCCGGGACACAAACACCCATTTACTGGGTGAAAGTCTTGTGTTTTCCTCTAAACCTTTTTTCGGGACACAAACTCCAAAGGATCAGTGTGTAGGAATTTAGAAAATAAGATTGTTAAGTTTAGCTGTAAATTGTGTTGTAAACCTTACCTCTGCCTAGTTTGAACTCGATGCTGCGTGTCTCATTGCCAATGTAAGCTCCGTTTCGGAGCAACTGGCAGCTGCTGATGTCCTGTTCACTGACCCTGGGAATATCCTGCGTCACACAGCGGGAGCAGAGCAACCTGGGTCAGTGGCATTAGGTCACAGAAGTGACATATAGTTGCTCAAGTTACAAAAGATAGGCTTAATATCTCCTCAGAGTGTAATCATCACAATGATAGTAATCATTCACTGTAGATCTGTTCACTGTCATCACTGTCGGTGCCAGAGACTGACCGGCACTGAGGCTCATCGCAGTATCAATACTAGAGAATTACATTTGGATAATATTCATATTAGTTTTTTATAATTATATGTAAACAATAAAAAAATTAAACAATACAATTTTAAAATAAAATAAAAAAACTTATTTCAATCCTTTAAGACTACTACTGTACATAATCAAGAAATTAATAATTAATTTAAGTACCTAAATTAACTTATATTATATTATTATTATATATATTATATACTTATATTAACTTAATTAACTGTTCAATTCAAACAAATTTAACTTAATTCAACCAAAATAATTTAGTGTTTTGATTTTAATTCATTTGTAATTTGGAAGTGTAACAATAAATGTCATTGTATTAAAACAAGGAAAATTAAACAAAGTAATGTGAAAATATGAACTCTGAAATTGAGAAAAAAGAAAAGTCATATTATTCATTAAAATGCTGCATAAAGAGGTTTTTTGCTACGCTAACCTACAAGCTAATATTGATATATCTGTGATATTGCCAGTATATCAGTCAGTCAGTAGTCATTGCTATCATCATCGACAATGTCCCCGTCATAACTTCTGATCTTACCTGCTCTGGTGTGTCCAGGCCTTGAGCAGTGTTGTACTGGACTATGGGTCTCTGTGGCTGAGGGCCGGCGGCTGAATGCCCCCGGCTGCTCTGCCTTTGTACCCATTTAGAGCCCCCTACAGCCCATCTGTGTTTGCCTGCGTTCCTAACTCTACGTCTCCGGAAATGATTGTGTCGATTCCGTTTACGTTTCTTAGCCGGGCTGGTGATTGATGCGCCAGCGCCGGTGGGGACGTTAGATGGGCATGATTGTGGAATCTGTAATAAAGATGCCTGATTTTGGGATGAAACATCACACCTTTTACCTGAGATCTTCCCCTTCATTGTCCTTTTCCAAGGCTTCGGACCTTTGGGCCAGTGGTGAATTTTGCTGTGAATTACAATAGCCGTTATACAATGCTGCAAAAACAACAACTTAGAAAACTATGAATTTTCCAGGTCAACATTTGAGTTTCTACACAAACTATACAGTAAGATGTCTGGAAGCTTATTGTGTGTGATTCAGCAGAAGATACACAGTGTGAGATGATAATAAGAGGGCGTCAGTGTGTGCTATATAGATAAATGAACACGGGGAGGCTTGATAAATCATAAAGTCAAGGCTGATCAAACCAATGATCAATCAAAGCCAGGTGGCACGGCGAGGGAGCAGTGCTGCCACTACGCTGATGATGACAAAGCTTATGAGTGTGTACAAACATGCAGCAGTGAAGCGAGTGTCTTACCTTTTCCTGCTGCGCTGGTCAAAGTCAACCTGTTAGTGTCAGTATAAACTGTGGCAGAACCTCAAGTGTTCTTCCAAACCAAGAACACTACGACATCATTCCAAATTATGATGCATGACGGAATGGAATACTCCTTATATATGCATTAGAATGCCCAAACTGTACTTGCTGATTGTCTCTTTTTTTTCTAAAAAGAAACAACATCCAATGTAATGAATCAAGCTTGGTTTAGACACTTGACACTCTACAGCAGTCCGTTCCAAATGAACCAATCAAGGCTACAGGCCCGTAGCCAAAAAGTGGACCCTTTGCAGTTTTTTCCTCATTTTGTTTTTAATTATGAGCATAAAATACTTCATTTTGGTGATGTTTTATGCACCAATTTGTCTTAACGAGCAAGGTTTTTGATGCACCGGAAATAATTACTACAAAGTTATCAAATTGCTTATCAAGATCATGCACCACACACACACACACACACACACACACACACACACACACACACACACACACACACACACAAAAACAAAAAACTAGCTATCAGAAAATAAAAAATAAACAACTTAATATGGACCTTTGGCAGTGCATGATAATTACTATAATCATTATTAAAACCCAATATCAACTGAAATGACATGGACCTTAACTACTACATAGCCCTTTGGTTTATGGGCTTGATACTTCAGGACCTTTCCTAGTTTTATGGATTGGAGTTTTATACCTCCCCAAACCCAAGTCATGTAACTATGTAGGGTAATACACATTTTTTATGACTTTGACACAGCCTTTTTAGAGGACTACTATATATGTTCATGCATGGCCCATATCATACAGTATATAAACATGAAATATTTCCTTATGGGAAGGGTTAACATTTGAATACTTTACCTTTGGGTTTTATATTGGTCAGAAGAAACAAATACTTAAAAGACATAAATTAATTTCGCAATTCTTTTTTGTTGCATTTGCTCCTGCCAACCCTGTCTCCTAGAAAATATGTTTATTATTATTATTATTATTATGGCATTTTATGACTTTCTTACATATGCAAAGAATCCCCCACAACTAATTTCAATTTAACACTTTAAAGTTTTAATTTAAATCCACATGAACCACTCTTCACATCGGCATGAATTAAATCAACCGTTAGCGTGTTAGCGTGTTAGGCTACCGACATTATCTTCGCTTCACCTTCACTACTAAAGACAACACACTCGACTGTCCTGCTGTCACAGGCGTAAACTAACCACAGGCAGTTGCTTCGATTGTGGACTAATAGGGAAAGTACAATGGATTGTGGGAGTCGTTTTATCGCATTGAAAATAAAAAGAATTTTCTTGCCTGGTGGGGGTTCCCGTTCCCTGCCAGGCCTGTTTGGTGGCTGCGCGGAGCAGTATGTCCTGTATGTCCCTTACCGACTAATGTATTTCAAGATAGAGCATGAATATGGAGCGTCTACCCCAGTTCATGTGAATGTAAATGTAAAATTTCAAGTCAAAAGGAATACTTGAATATAAATTGATGGTGGTGGTAAATATTCATGAAAAAGGACAAGTTTGTGAACGGGCAACACAGATTTTGAGAATGAACAACTAAAAAGTTACACACTGGAACTTTAAGGCACTATATGACTAATAGTGAAAATAAAAGGGGTCCTCATCTCATTTTGGCCCCAGGGCCTCGTGGCAGGCTCATCCGGTCCTGCACCCAAAGTCTTATTTGCAAACAAATGGAGTTCAGCGTCAATTATTAAAGTTCATCTATTTTTTCCATGCTATTTACTGACTAAATAGTGGAATGCACACAAGCACATTGTCACTGACTGAGGAAGTGAAGCAGAACACTGAGCACAAACACAAACCGTTTGCTGTGCAGCTGGAACACTCCCCCTGCAATACTGCTCATTCAACAATACAAAGCATCACAAAAGCAGCATGAGCATGTGGTAAGTGCATGATAATTACTATAATCAGAGCATAATATCATGTAAAAAATATATGATGAAGCAGAGCTCCAATCTACTGAATGAGCTGCTATTAAACAACCACTTGAGGTCAGTGTTGTTCCAAGCTGAGAGCCATGTTTAGCCCTGGCTGTGTCCATGTCCTGAATCTGAGGTCAACCCATGCAAACACATTCAGTGACCTGAGAGAGGAGCGGCTGTACGATGCTTCAGCCTCAGAGGAGCCATGATAACATGATGCCAGGTGTAAAAAAGCAGTGACAATCTGACGGTGCCTGAAACAAAGGCTCTGTGAAGCATGGAGCAATGTCTAGGCAATAGTTTCCATGCGACTGAAACACAATGGGGGGAAATGTCTTACAGTAAAACCCGCAGTAATTGTAGTATGAAACTGGATTTTTGAAATGGAAAGAAAGGAGATGAAACACTAGCAGAGAGCCGCTGCCGGGCAGGAATAAATCACACTAAATTCTTTCATGTCTTTTTTGTGTATTTGCGTAAAATGGGATTTCAAGCCAAATCTTCCAGATGTGATGACGGGATTTGTAGGTGGACATGTGTACAGTGGATGTGAACAGTGTGAGAGTAAGAGCTCAGATTACATCATATTTCATTCTCTAATTGGGATGATTTCTAATGAAGGAAATAATGGGTAAGTTGGTCTATTTTATCACTGGAGCCTCTTCTGGAAGATATTTGTCTTTGAGAATCACTGGCTTCTACTATTCAAGCCATACCTATTGTTGTTAGGGCTGCAGCCTGCATTTCATAAATCCAAATCAGGGGAGGGAGTTGCCACCAAAAAACTCTGAGGCATTTTCTGATTATTTTTGTCTTTTTCATCTTCATGTATTCATTCAATGACTCTTCACATATATTGTCTGTTTCAAAACCTTCTTCACAATACCAGGATACGTTTCTGTGTGGGGAAATATTAGTATCTCCCTAAATTATATATTTTATGTTTTGTCTACAATTAATCAAATTTCTGATCTGTAAAAGATCTGTAGTCTAACAAATCTCAGATCAGCCTTTAAAACTCACCAAGTGGAACATGTGATGGAGAATGTAAACTAAAAAGTCCCAGCCACAACAGTAAGAAAAATGGACTTCTGTGTCCTCTGTGGCAGCTTTACGGCCCTGCCTACTGTGTCATTTGTTTTTGCACATAGCTGCAACTAAGGTCTATTTTTGATTATTGATCTATCCCTTGATTATTTTAATCAATTATCCGATTGCTTAGCATTTTTTCCTTCAAACATTACAAGAGAAAGGCTTAGGAAACATATCACTATCTTCAGTAATGTTAGCTGGGGTTGCTTGTGTGAAAACTTGCCCAAATCATATAAAAAATCAAACAGGACAGAGCTATAGAGCTAATAACATATAAAATTCATCATCATGCTATGTTTTGAGCTCATAATGTGCTCTTAGAGCACATGAAAACGCTGGGTTACACTTTCCTTGAAGGTATCTACATAAGAGTGACATGACACTGTCATGAACGTGTCATAAACATTATAAACAAGTCATAAAGGTTTATGACATAATGCTTCTTTTAGTAAGTGTCGTTCGGTTTTTGTCATGAGAAGTTAGGGTTAGGGTTAGAGTTCATGTGACATGACAGTGTCATGTCACTCTTATGTAGTAAAGTGTTACCAAACACTGTTTAATCCATTCTTTGCACTTTTGCTCTTGTGTCCAGTCTCACTAAAGTCCTATACACACACACACACACACACACACACACACACACACACACACACACACACACACACACGCGCACACACACACACACACACACACACACGCACGCACACACACGCACGCACACACACACACACCATCTGGATACATCCAAGAAAGACTTGGCATTCTTAGTCATGTTTGCTATATACGCAACCTGATCTCACAGAAATACATGAAATCACCGCAACCTCTTAAAGCGGCATTACGTAGCGATTTTACCTAAAATAACAGCTTCAAAATCATTTTGATGCTACTCTGACTTGTAACTGTCATTCCCTCTCTGCGCCCAGATTGGCGATTGTTTTTGCACTTTGTAACTTTGGTGAGCGGAAAATGCTCAATGAATTACGAAAACAAGTCACTGATTTTGGTGAAACTGGACCATATTTTAAATATAAAAACGTTTTCTGGTTTTCCCCCTGATGTCCTCCAGCTGCTCTGCCTCGTCTCTGATTGGGCTAGAGTTTTCTGATTTACGGAGTTTCCTGGTGGACAGAAAGCTTTGCTAGTTGCTAAAGTAATGATAACAGCTGACTGCTGCTGCTAACTGCAACGTTTTTTTAGGCCCCAGGTTGGTCTAAGTTGCCCCCCCACCAGACCTAAGCCACTGGGAATTAGTCATGTATTTTTTAAGATGTTTTTTTTAAACTACAGTTAAAGTAGGGCGGCTCAGTTGTAAACTTAGACGTCGTCATATTTTTTTTAATTCCAGTTAGCTTTTAGCACTAACTCAATGTAGAGCCCTATGGAATCTGTCCTATAGCTTTTTTCAAATTCTGAATTTCGCGATTCCGTCCAGGATTCTGTTATCACAGAAACTATTGGGCTCTATATTAATGCTGCCATCAGTCTGGGAGTGGTCCGAGCCGGGCCTCGTCAAAAAAAGACACTTGCCACCAACATGAACAACTTTTCTGGGGGAAACCCTGCATAGGCTATATGACATTATGTGATCATGGCATGTAATGTTTTAAATTACATGCCGGCACCAACAAATAATTTTCAGGCAACAAAACTACTTAGGTTTTAAATAAAGTTTAAATAAAAGGTTTAGGAAAATATCACGATTTGGGTTACAATAAGTATGCTTGTAGTAAGTTAAAGGACAAATCCGGCGCAAAATGAACCTAGGAGTTAATTACACATCTGTACCGAGTCGACCGTTCTCTGGGATCTGTTTTCATGCTAATCGAATGGGACCAGTTTTAGGGCAAGCCGCTAATTAGCTTATAACGCTACTTGTCGGGGCAGAGGGTAAAGTAAAAAGAAATCTCTATTTCTACACCACTACCAAGGCTCAAAATAGCACCACACTTCCACGGTAGCATAATGAGGATCCCTACATGTAAACCGAAGCATTGAGAACTTTGTAAGTGTACAGACGGTTTATTAAAAAGATAGTTTAGAAAGACATGTATGTATACAGGCGGGCGCCATTTTGGGAAAGCAGTCAGAGACCAGTCGAATGCCGAACGCCATGCTTGAACTATGCTACTGGTTACTGGTTGCACGGCATTCCTATGTAATTAACCCCTAGGTTCATTTTGCGCCAGATTTGTCCTTTAAATAGCCTATGTCACGTCAATGTTGACTTTTGGTTTCCCACTGGACACAAACTGGGGGACACAAACTGGGGCCTCCTGGGTGAAAGTCCTGTGTTTGTTTGACCCGTCCATCGATCTCCTCTCTACACAGAATTTGAAACTGGGCTGTGTTAAACCAGGGAATTTGCTTCTCCACCACAACAAAGGATCCTAATCGACTTTTCACTGGCATTGTTTCTGTGGTGCTGGAACCTAATTTTAACGCATTACGTGCCACCACCACATAATCACACATTTTTGTGGGATCAGATTGTATTTCGACCTAATATTTGTTTAGGGGAGAGGTTTCGGGAACAGTTCGTTAATCGCTAAGTGTATACTGTCAGATGAATAGTGAACAATGCCCATCCCAGTTTTTTTTTTTTTTAAATCTAGGGTTAATATTCTGTCGATTGACTAATCGATGAATTGTTTCGACGCTACATCTGTTCCCAACGACAGGAGCCTGTAATTACGGCGTAAGCGAGATCAAAGCTGTGTGTGCGGACATAAATAGTCACTTCACAGGGAATGTTAGGAGTAACTATCTGTGACGTCTGGGACTTGGGTTTTGGAGAGTTAGCCGACTCTGTGTGCCCCGGGGGAGAGAGGAGAGTCATTGACCTATGGCCAGTCTTCCTCCGACAGCGGTGCACCTCAAATATTATCAACCAAGTGAGTCATCAACGGCACGTCAACATCGCTGAGGTTCTTCATGCCAATCTTCCTATTGCTTTTTTTAATTCCCCAGCGTGCCTCGTTTGAGCAATTGCCTCCCTCCCCCCTCCTCTCTCTCTCTCTCTCTCTCTTTCTTTTGCTTTGCACACACACACACACACACACACACACACACACACACACACACACACACACACACACACACCATCCTCCCCTGTATGCTTCCATCACATTCAGCTTGGAGGTCTGCCAACAGTGTTAACGTCTGTGAACGTGGCGCGTGTGTGTGTGTTTATGTGTAGGCCTCTGCCTGCAGGAGCGTGCACAAGCAAGTGTGTATGTGCAGATGCAAGATGTGGGTGTGTTTGTTCACCGCAGCGTTTGCCGAACATGTGAATTCAATTGACGACTAAAAGGAGAAATCACAGTGAAGTGTGTGTGTGTGTGTGTGTGTGTGTGTGTGTGTGTGTGTGTGTGTGCGTTTCAGGACAAGTGGATGAATGGGCAACTAGGTTCACTGCTTTTAGGGCTATGTGTGTGTGTGTGTGTGTGTGTGTGTGTGTGTGTGTGTGTGTGTGTGTGTGTGTGCGTGCGTGTGTGTGTGTGTGTGTGTATGTGTGCGTGTGTGTGTGCGTGTGTGCGTGTGTGCGTGCACGCCAGTGAGTGTGAAGTGTTGAAAAGAGTCAAAAGAATGTGAGAAAAAGAGGTATTGGATGGGTGTTGTCTTACAAGCAACAACAGCACATTGCAGAAAGAGGCATTTTCAACCAATTTATTAATCCTTTTCGGCAATGTTCCCTGTTCAGAAATGCAAATTGAATCAATCTGAGTCTGACTTTTAAGACTTTCAAGTGGGATTTAATTAGAAGCCGAGGCGCACAGTTTTAATGAGAGAGGGGGTGGAGAGAAGGAGAGATGAAGAGGGAGAGGAAAACTGGGGGAGAAGAAGGGGAGGGGAGGTGTGTGTTTTAATGCTATTCCTGCAGGATCGGGGGTGAAGGACACATAAACCCGTTGCTGACAGCTTTCTTAAAAGAAGAAAATTCCACCGTTTCCGTCCAGCCATCTGTCCATCCGTCCCCGCTGCCCTTTACCTTCAACTCGGCTGTTTGCACCCTGGGAGGGGTCGGCGCTCAGGGTCTGTTTGGTGACACCAAACAATGCCCGATCCACTCCTAACCAACACATCGCCCTCAGCCGAAAAAAATCTCCCCACTTCCTCTGCCAGTGGTTCAGCTCTTCTGCAATCTCCATCTCGGAGTCCCTTTGTCCCTTTGTGTTGCTGTTATTTACTCCAATAGCATTTCTCTTTCCTTCCTCCTCCTCCTCCTTCTATTCCTCGCTGAAATTCTCTAACCCTCCTCATCATCCTCCCATCATTTTCCAAGCCCTAAGCTGACTGAGCCTCCCAAAGCCATCAGGTCTGATTGTCTGATCTCGAGGCATCGAGTCCGCCGGCTGAAAATGAAAAATGAGGATTCCTCTCAGCCTCTATTTTTATTCTGTTTCCATTCTCTCTTTCATTCTTCTCTCATCTGTCTCCTACTTTTTTCTTTTCCCACCTCTCTTTCACACTCTCTCTCACACACACACACCTCTCTGTCAGCTCTTTCACTCATATTTCTTCACCTTTTGTGGCCTTCCACTCGCCTGCCAATCTCACCCCATTCCTCCTCTCATTTCCGTTCATTTCTGCCCTCCGTCCTCTGCTGGCTTGACTGGCAGCTGCACTGGCACGGGAGTACGTGACGGGAGCTGAGAAGGAGAAGTATGCACAAATCATTGGTTAAGGTTTTAGATTACAGCCTGCAAGTTACAGGAAATATTGTGTACAAACGTGGTACCAAGGAAATACTTTTAAAGTACACGTAAAGAAGTACAGGAGAGAAAGGGGGAACACATTTGCATTTAGGGACTTAATTACACTGTGAGTACTTTTTTAAATAACTCAGTTCATATTGACTAATTACAAGATGCAAGCAGGGTACCAGCAAGCAATGGTCTTTCCCAACAGTTATATCATGAAAAGGAGCCAAATTACGTGTGGCACTTAAACTTAGTAAAAACAAAACCTTAATAATATACTTTAATATACTTTACAGTTGGAAATGGTGACTAAGGGACCATTTCATTTTATAGTCTACATACTCTCATTACACTGTAATGTTCTTACAGGACAAAATGGTGTGTGTTATTTCACAGCCGCATAGTCTGTAACTGCATTCTAGTTACAGTTCAGAGGGGGTGAAGAAGGGAGCATTTCATTTCACAGCCTGCATACTCTGTAACTACTAGGGCTGTACACGACTTAGAATTTTGTCAATCGAATCAGATTTGACTGTTCAATATGAATATTTGACTATTCGTTCCCTTCTTTTATTTTTATAGTATTTTCATTTCTGCCAGATTTCTGAACGGAGTTCGGCAGGACGTTCAGGGTGACAGGGAAGTTCATGTAATATAGTAAACAAGCCAAGTTGGCCTTCTGGCTCGGTACGGCAGCGGGGACGGGGACTTGCTACTTCCCTAGACGGCTCATTGGTTGCGCTTCACCGGCTCTGCTACCAAAGGAGAGCCAGGTTCCAAAAAGCGACAAGCGACAAATCTAGCGACTTTCTGTAGAAGAGACGCCAATATTGTCCGGCGAGCACGGGGTCTTTCTCTCTTGTCACTTCTGACAAGTGGTGGAATGTAACAAAGTACATTTACTCAAGTACTGTACTTAAGTACAAATGTTGAGGTACTTCTACTCCGCTACATTTCAGAGAGAAATATTGTACTTTTTACTCCACTACATTCATCTGACAGCTTTAGTTACTAGTTACTTTACAAATTCAGATTTTTGCACACAAAACACATCTCAAATCTGATGTTTTACTATAAATTAAACTACCCAACAATATAAAAGTTCAGCTGAAATGATTAGACCATTAAACACATTGTTTCCAGTTTCTAAAACGTAAAAGATTTTTCTGCATTGAGTACTTTTAATTCTTTAAGTACATTTTCAATGTCATTTTCAATGCAGGGCTTTTACTTGTAACAGAGTGTTTTTTCAGTGTGGTATTAGTTATTTTACTGCAGTAAAGGATCTGAATACTTCCACCACTGCTTCTGACTGAGAACAAACAGCGAGCCTACAGCCGCGTCATGTAGTGGGCGAGGGCCTGGCATTCCCACCCTCGGTGGATATGAATGGGCTAATGAGAGGCAAATTGTAAAGTAATTGTCCGGTAAGTGCTGTACTTTTACGAGTTGTTCTCGAGAATTCTTCGAACAGGCATGTCACTCAAACATTTGATACTCTGTCCTTCCAGAAAAATGCAGCGTTTTTTTGTGATTGTTGCGGGCAAAAATCCTTGCTTATGTGGCACATTTTCTTAAAAAATGCGATGGAATATGCGGGATATTTATGCAATTTTATGCGATGAAATTAAGGGAACTTGCAAAAATTGTGGCTTCATCATGGCTTCGTCGCGGGGTTTGCAGCTTTTCGATGATGTTCACGTTGCGTAATTACGTCACTTCATAACGTTCCCATGGCAACAGGGGAAAATGGCTGCTCTTGTGTGAAGTAAACGCAACATTTTTCAACTTTCTGCTAAGATATATGTGACTTTTTTTGCAAAAATGCGGGGGATTTTGAAATCATGCAAGCCCTGCATATTTTGTGCGGAAATAAATATGCGGACTTTGGCTGATTATGCATTGAATTATGCGATCGCATAATCGCGTTTTTCTGGAGGGACTGGATACTGGGAACCAAGCAATTGGCCCGTTCCAAACAGGCACACGCTCCAAACGGGCACTGCACTAGTCAAACAAAAGCCAGAGAATAAACATTGTGTTACGTTGCTGGGAGCTGTAAATTCCCCACCTCTAAGCAGAAGGCAGAATATAACGTTATCTTGGAGTCTGACCGGGCAAAGCCTCTCTTCCTCCAATCAGCTGCCTCCATCTCACTAACTCTGGTTCCGGTCCACAGCTTCCTGTACTGGAGAGCAGCGAGAAAGTGAGGAGACCAAATGCCCCCTGAATTTCACTGCACACTGACTGACAAAAACAAAAAAACAACACAAAATGACTCAACTTAAAGATTCTCTGTCAACTGAATGATTTGACTCTTCGACTTTAAAGCGAGCAGCCCTACTAACTACAAAAAAGAAAAGGGTGGACAATGGACCACTCTATTTGACAGTGTGTAACTACATAAGTACTGATTACATTGTAATTTCCCAAAGTATTTTTGTAAATATATCATTTAAAATAAGATAATAGGAATCATTTGATTGTAATATCAATACTGTTCCTTCAGTGTTCCTGCCATGTTGCCTTGACAGTAATCATACCGTACCCTGTAATTATTAAATATGTACTCCGTGATTTAAAAAACAACCTTAGCGTAATTTATTTCTAAGTCCCTCTTAAACACAAGTTATTATCTATTTTTTCACTATCCTTTCGCCTGCTTGCCTTGTACTCACATATAGGTAGCCTATTTATTGTACTAATACCCTGTGTACACTAAATGATTAGACATTTAACATTAGACATTAGACAATAATAGTCATTTGCAGGCTGTAATCTAAAGCCTTATCAATCATTGCTTTGTATGTACCATTTTATTACAGTGGTCAGTGGAGTTTCTTCTCTAATACCAGTGCTCCCATTAAGCGTATTTTGTTGATAAGACACTGTGTCTTTCACTTGACTGTGACCTTGCAACTAATAATTACAGCCCAAGGATCATCATAATGCCCTAGAAAATTAGTAATGCTTTATGGTAATGTTATTATTCTCTCAGTAGCAAGCCGTGTAACAAATTTATTCTTGATCCCTTCTAAATATCAATCGAAATATCCCCAAACTAAATCCTAACCTGATCCCTCTAGGTGTTTAGTTGACTCTCATATATGAGAAATGACAGTGACTATGACTCTGTGTGGATGGAAGGAACTCTGCTGCTGTGATTTTACTGAACAAAGAATTGGTGAGAACAGAGAGAGACAACGGGCTCATAACTTATTTTTGAAGGGAACAAAAGGAGGTAGTGATTCATTTAGGAAGTGGTCTGGAAAAATGTGTTAATAAGTTACTTGTCCCTCACTTGGGCACAGCACAACAAGCTGTAAAAACATTATTATATTACATTATTTTATGGCTAGGACATTATTATCTGTTGTGTCTTTTGTGTACGTTGCTGAATCTGAGCAACACATTTCCTTCTGCTGAAAATGACTGACTTTTGCAGCTGGAAATGGGGTTAATGGAAATGGAGAGTATAGTTTGCAGTTTGGCAATCCAAAATAAGCTAAAAGAGGCTAAAAGGCTGAGGGAAACTACAAAGTTTGGTGGTAGTTCTCCATGGGTTTATCACTAGTGACACCTTTCACATTAGTAGTATTGAGTATATGGGCAAAGTATTGATTATTTCAGCTTTAATGTCTGATGAGGGTCTGAATACTGTTTCAGAGGTATTTACACTTCAATAAGATTACAATTCAACCGTATGTTTTACATAAAAAAACTAGAATGGCACTCTGAGAGCGCAGACCTCCGCCAATGGTGCATTCAGGTTGTTCTTCTGACTTTGGTGTGTTCATGATCTTTAAGTCGTAATGTCGAAACGCTACAAAGATGTGTTGTATTTGATGGCTCAGAGTGTTTAAACAACCCAGAGATAGCCATTTCTAGCATTTGCAGGACATCGACAAGCATGGGAAGCGGATCTGGGGAGCCATGAAATATGATCAGGAAAACTATTTTTTTAGATTATTCCTACACCACATCTCGCAATGTTAACGAAAGTCTAATTATTCTTTGGAGCCACCCCTTGATTCGATCCTTTCCAAAATGTAACAGGTTCTTCCTTGGCCCATGCTACACACTTCCACCAAGTTTCATAAAATCGGGCAAGTATTGTTTTCTAATCCTGCTGAGAGACAGACGGACAAACCGCACCGACAACGTGACCTCCCTGGCGTAGGTAAAGATTAGACATTGACTGTTTTAATCCCAAAAGACTGGTTGTCATTAAACCTTTGCTATAACATCTACCCTGATGTCATGAATATGAACTGACTTAAGAGCAATTTCAGGCTGAGATGCGGCTGACAGCCAAGCCAAAATGTTGTCTGGGGCCCCAGAAAGCATTGCTCCTGGTGGCGAGGTGCGGCAGGGTGAGGCTGCCAGGTGTCAGTGTAGTAGATGAGCTGGTGGTGTGTAAGGCGCAAGGTGATGGAGTGTGTGAGGTCTGGTCTATCGCTGTCATTAATAACCCAGACAGGCCTGCCAGCACCTTGGAGCCCCGCTCCCATACATAACCCTCAGAACAGCCCCCAGGGCCCCTCCACCGACCCCTGAGGACACACACATACACACATGGGCAAACTAGTCAGACCAATGATGTTAACATGATAGAAAGGAGATATAGTGTGATGGAATAGTGCTACACCTCAAATGAAAAACATTCTCAGCAGAAAATACAAGAGATTATGTTCTCAGATATGTGACGTTCTTACTTATTTCTCCTTCACTAGGTCCATTAACCCGAGACGGACAAAAGAATACAAAATGTGAAGGAGGCTGGCAGAAGTGTCTGCTCTCGTCTTTGTCACAAAGCAACACTTTCTTTACCGTTCACACAGCCGTGGCGAGAGAAACTCTTTCACATCAAGATGCAATACATACACAACGTCATACGTCGATTTGGCATTTGTCTCGCTTTGGTCTGTATGTCTGTTGACAGTTAGATCTTATTTCACGCATCTGCTTTAGACGTAGGAATGCGTGAACACCATTCAGGTCTGGGCTGAACTTGAATGACCCAGCCTTTAGAGCTGTAAAACCTCTTTTCTATGGGGCCAAAGTAAAGATATAGCAGAGAAGAAGATAGACTTCCAGAGGGAAGGGGGGGCGGTGAAGAGTTTCTTCATGGTTCCACAGCTCTTATTGATCAGGGAATGTACCCAGATACAGCTATTTTTCACCAAGATATCAGCTTTGATCACTGGACAGTTCTTCTTTTCCCTTCTGTGCCTTTGAACATAACCCAGCTACTGCCTTTAAACTTATAAATAGGCAGGGGGGAAACAGAAAAAAGTTAACGGAAGTGGTGCAAGGAATAGGTTAATGGCAAATGCTAATGGAAAAGGGCAAGACTATTATGAAGATGGAGTAAAAGAGACACAAGGGCAACAGAGAAATGGCAATTGGACTGTGTGTTTTTGCGGGAGAGAAAGAGTCCTCTCTGATGGACATGGAGAGATAAAGATATAGATGGAGAGGAGACGAGAGAGGGAGAGGGTTTTAATGAATTAATGTTCTCACAACTAGATGCCTCCTCTCTCTGTCTCAGACGCAGCCGATGAAATAATAAATAAACACATGAATAAGTGAAGAGGCCTGGATGAGCTGGCTCTCCGGAGGGGGAGAAGATGGGAGTGAGGAGGAGGGGGAGCGGGGTGATGGGTGGTTTAGGGGGAGAGAGGGGTGGTAAGGCAGATAGGCGCGCAGTAAGCCTCTCTGGTGATTTGCTCCAACATCAAGCAGCTGGAGGTTACTGAAAAATTTAGCGATGCGCGGGGAGTCGGTGAATGCTAATAGCAAAAACTGACTCCCCCCGCCCCCCCCCTCATTCCTCCACACTCCGCCCTGCCTGCAAACACTCACTCCGGTTCACTCCAACCACGTTCAGTCTCCGGTGACCTTGCTCGACGGCGAGATAGAGCAGCCACCGGCATGCTAACGAGACAATGGCTCTGGGTTAGCAGGATTGCCAGACGCTGCAGGGCGCTAAGAGGGCAGATAGGAGCATCCAAATGACATGTTAGCATGGCTGGGCCTGGATGGAGATGGGCAGGGTGCCACTCACAGGCCAATGACCAGACATGTATAAAGTACTAGAGACCCAGACTTAGTAAAAGTACAAGTGTTCTATCAAAAAAGTGACTTGAGTAGAAGCTGAAGTGCTCTTTAAGCACCACACTTAAGTGGAAATACTAAAGTATTCAACATTTCCTGTACTTAAGTATTGCAAGTAGTTTATTTTAAAATGTACTACTCAAGTACTGAAAGTAAAAGTACTATTGTGTTATGTAGCTATTAAATAAAGCAGTCAAAGGTTTGAATATCATATTGTTCATATTATTTCAAATGTTTAGCCTAAAGGACACTCACAATTGCTTTGGCTGTAGCAGCAGTACAAGGACAGGAATGTACACCACCGCAGCATGTCATGAACCGCAGGTAGCTAGTTACCTAGCGCTTACTGATAGCTCAAGCTGGTGTGCCATTTGTGTATTATATTTGTAACTTACCTTGATATGTTTCTTCAAATTCAACGGTGAATTTCTGAAGGCCATTATTTCGCAATTTTTCGGGAGGCAGAGTAGGCACTTCATTCTAGTATATGAATTGTCTTTCACTCCGACAAATGAAAACGTGGAGTCTAAGTAGGGCCAGGGGTGGTCTCCTTCCTCACCCTCACCGCCACGACCACTCAAAGCCGAAGGTGTTGAGGGTGGTGTTTCTGGTTCTTCCAACTCGAAACAAACTAACAAAGCTCAAGTGTTCTCAATGCAGTCCGGCAGCAGAGTGAAAGGCCGAACGGTCTTATAAGACAGCTTCATAACATTTTTGTAATTGTAACGAGTAAAGATGCAGCACATAAAAAATGTATAGGAGTATTAAACTCATCGAATATATGTACTGAAGTAAATGTGGAAGTAGGAGAAAAAAATAATACTTCAGTAGAGTACAGACACAGCCTTTTAGTACTTAAGTACAGTAGTGAAGTAGTTCTACTTTGTTACTATACATCTCTGCCAATGAGGTCTATCAGATTATATAAGTGCACTTCAACAAGTTAATATGGAGGGTTGGACTTGAATCCAACTTCCAAAAGCACAGAGAAAAAATACACATTAGACTGGTGCAAATAACCCTCCGGATATATTAATCTACAGTAGAGTCATTGCCAAATGAGTTGATACAAAGCTAAATAAGCCTGTCAGCTCCACAAAACTATCTCTGTATTTCTCAGTATGGCTAAGTTTACTGGTGCAGTCTGGCAACATTTGCGCGCAGAATCTCGAGTGATGCCTTTTACGTCACCGCTGAGAAAGGAAACAGCGGCATTCAGCTTTGGAGACGAAGAGGACATACAAATTACAAGATAATTAGGTAACCATGCACTATATATAATTAATGGACAAGTTTGGTCTATTGCAACCTTTCACAATTTTGGCCATCATCCCTATGTGTAATAATAGATGAGTAAAGATTAACCGATACGCATCAGAAAACAAGACATTGTATGCAACTACAGATGCAACCAATTCTGCATGAAACAAGAAAACAAAGTCAATATCTCTGTCAACAGATAGCCTGCTACATTCACCAATCCCATACCTGCTGTAAACCATCCACAATAGTATCACACTGAAAGAAATGTCAGACTACTTAGTACAATACTGCCTGACATATTTACATTGCATTTGCAATCTTCAGAACACACAGTTGTATCATAAAATAAATAAACTCAAACATTGCTACTGTGACAGTTTTTGAATTGCAGGTACTTTAATTTATATTTTTGTCTGATTTGAAGGCTTATTCTATTAACAGAATGCATGTTGTGTGTCTGATGGTGACGTTTAGAAGTCAGAGAAACTAAATCCGTTCAGATTACAGCTCATCTATAGTCTGTTGTATTTTAACATCAGCAACAGATTGCGTGTAGAGCATTTTAACAGGCTACTCTGGAAGAATCTAAACAACTGCTTGACAAATCTGAACAGGTTCTCAGTCTCATTTACAGGTTTTGAATAAGTCTAAAATTAATCAGTTTGTGTTTTCACTATGTTAGCTTTGGAAACGTGTTAAGTATAAACTGTAAAACATGGGCATTTAAAGCTATAGTGCGTAGTTTCTGTCACCCCCAGGAGGAATTCTATGTAAGGGACTGTTCATTGTTTATTGGGGCCACCGGAGGAGTTTTGCTACCTTTAGGCTAAAAAGACTTGACCCTCCCCTCACCAGTAATAATTTTTCTATGACCCTCCAAAATTATTTGAAAAAGAGGCATGACCCTCCCCTTATGTGCTAGTTTGCACTTAACAAAGATGTACAGATGCCATTTGATTTTTTACAGCCATGACATACATGAGTTAACCTCTGCATTCTCATCTTACACATCCCACTCCTCTGTTATGGTGTGGTGGCCATTTCAGTAGATTTACTCACTAACATTGTTGTGGAAACACAATAAGCATGGAAACTAAATGCACACTTCCTGCATTACTGCATTACTTCAAATACTTAATTACTCCTCTAGTAAACTAGTATTCACATGAAATAAAACAATAAAACATTGAGACCATTCAGCAAAGGACACTGGGAAATAACCAATTCATCACTGGTTGCTATGGACTCGTCACTAGGCTTCCTCAGTCATTGTATATTTTAGCACATAGGTAAAGGTGCCAAAGCTGAACATTATATTCCAAAACATATATGTTTATTTTTAAAGCAGATTTTAAATTACATTGTAACAATTTAACGATTCGCCCTTATGAAATCCAATTTCCAATCCATGGCTGTCTTGGAACGCAATAGACAGACGCTTAAATTCAACTAAAATGTAACGGTGAACAATCAGTGTTGGACCTCCAGTCTGTTGAGATGCCTCTCCAAACTCAATAAAATGTGAAGACACGTTAAGAAAAAAGATCCGTATTTTGCCGTAATCCAATGACACGGGAAAAAAGTAATCAACAGTGATCAGTAGATCTACAAACAGGGTCACGGTGTATCCAGAAACATTCAGTCACATTCACCAGCCAGCTCCAAACAGGTGAACGAGGCCTCTCCACCTCGCCGTTTAAACAAAGTGGAATAAACGTATAAAAGTCCAAATATACACAAAATCCGCAATCAAGTAGTAAGCTGACATCACATGTATACACATGGCATTTAGGAAACCTTTACTGCAAGGCTGGCACGGCAAGATGTCCAGACTAGTGCAACAGTCATTTTTGTTGTGCCAGGTAATATCTTTTTATTAAAGCAGTATATGAAATCAGATGTATTACCTACCAATTTAGTTGTTTTGTGTGATTTAAGATATTTATAAAATATCTGGTCATGCCAGATGTAATTATTCCACTCATTTTTAAACAATGCAATTACCCGTTTCAGTCACCCCTGCCCCCCAGCAAACTCATGGGTCAGACCCATCTGGTAGCGAAGAAGGGCCGAGACTAAGAGCTACATAAAAAAATATGCACCAAACATCCTGTCTCAAAACAATGCTGAAAAACTAGTCCATGCATTCAATACTTCCAGGCTCTCCAGCTGATTCAGAATGCTGCAGCGCGTGTTCTGACAAGAACTAAGAAAAGAGATCATATTTCTACTGTATTAGCTTCTCTGCATTGGCTTCCTGTAAAATCCAGGATTGAATTTAAAATCCTTCTCCTGACCTGCAAAGCCCTAAATGGTCAAGCACCTACATATCTTAAAGAACTCTTAGTACCTTATTGTCCCACTAGAGCACTACGCTCCCAGAATGCAGAGTTACTTGTGGTTCCTAGAGTCTCTAAAAGTAGAATGGGAGCCAGAGCCTTCAGCTATCAGGCTCCTCTCCTGTGGAACCAGCTCCCAGTCTGTGTTCGGGAGGCAGACACCATCACCACATTTAAAAGTAAACTTAAAACTCTCCTCTTTGATAAAGCTTATAGTTAGGGAGTGAGGAATAGCAGCGTTCGCCTAGACCAGCGGGGGAGGGTGTATCACTGCAGACACGGCACCCCTGCTCTTCTCTGCTTCTCTTCATAGTCATCAGATTAATCTACCTTAGCATACAAATATAGGGAGGCTAACTAACTTAGTAACATAGTCATTATGTGTTTATTTTGCCCAGCATATTTCCTTGGACTAGGGTGGCACCTAAATCATGGTTGCAGCTGTCCCGGTGGTCCTGCTCCGCACCCTGCTATGCCCTGTTACACCCTGCTACGCTCTGCAATGCCCTGCTACGCCCTGCTATGCTCTGCTGTGCCCTGCTACGTCCTTTAACGCCCTGCAGTGCACTGCTAGGCCAGGAACTACTACAACTATTATTTCTGGTCATTGTTCCAGTATCTTTATTGCGACTATTTTTGCCATTGTTCATCACACCCCCAACCAGCAACGTCAGACACCACCTACCAAGAGCCTGGGTCTGTCCGAGGTTTCTCCCTAAAAGGATGTTTTTTTCACCACCCGAGGTTTCTTCCTAAAAAGGAGTTTTTCCTCTCCACTGTCGTACTAAATGCTTGCTCTTGAGGGAATTACTGGAATTGTTGGGTCTTTGTAAATTATAGTGTGATCTAGACCTAGGCTGAATCTCATTTCTCATCTTACCCCTGCCCCTTACCCCTACCCCTTCGTCTTACCCCTATTGTCCCTCGAAACCGAGTGGTAAGGGATATTGTTTTGGTAAGGATTATTGTTTTATATATTTTTATACACACTGCAAGGTGTTTCAGTTATCTGTTTCAGTTTTGAATGTCATTGATGTTCAGAAACACTTTCTTTGTTAACAAAAAGCTGTCTTTATTGCCCAATAAAGTAAACATAACATTATTACAACTATTAAAACCATAACTTACATGTCACACACATAAAAAGGCACTCAAATGTATAAAACCACAAATTACAGCTATTGTGAAATTCCAGACCACAGTCTGATGCTCGTTGGCTAGTAACCTTTCCCTCCAACCCCATTACTTTCATTAGTGTCCTGTATCATAACCAACAACAATGTGCAGGTGCATTAACAGGAATGAATTACACATGATTACAATAATACAGTACCAAAACAATAATGAATAGCTACAACATGAACGCAGAAACTTTTTGTTTTCAGTCCAAAAGTGGATCAGCTGCCGGGTTTCCTCAGCGTGTGTGATACAGGACAGTATATGTAAAGCATGTATCGATGTCTCCAAAGCAAGTAGTGTTATGCACTGATATCAAACGAAATTAGCTGCTAATGGAGTTTAGTTATCACTGTAGACATGCATGGAGTCCATTTAAGGCAGAGAAATGCGGGACTCTTGAGCAATGTAACGTTAGCGTTCGCGTAGCAAACTAGCGATTTTTAAAAACGTTTCAATTACAAACATGGTTGCAAATATATATGTACAGGACTGTGTAGAGCACAAAACAAGACTTTCGTAATTTTTACGAGATTATGGGTCTCTCTGCTCGATCTGGTCGCCATTGTTGCCGGCTGCGCAGTGTATTCTGGGTACCCCTTGCTTTCAAGTAAGCTCACGACTTTGCTTAAAACTAAGGGGTATGTACCCCTTCCCCTTAGCCCTACCCCTCGACCAAAATGAGAATTGGGATAGCCCTTACTCTCACGTGAACGCGCAAAACTAAGGGGAAGGGGTAAGGGGAAGGGGTAAGACAGAGAAATGAGACGCAGCCCTACTCTATCTGTAAAGTGTCCTGAGATAACTCTTGTTATAATTTGATACTATAAATAAAATCAAATTGAATTCAATTGTTAAAATATAATTCATGTTAAAGTGTTGATTGTTTAATATTTGAGCTAAAACCAACTTGGTTTTGCCCTGGTATTTTCTTATGAGAGAAGTCATTTATTTTTTATCTAAAGGATAACATAACCTGCGTACAATTTATATTAAGTGAAAAAGGGCTGAAGCAGCATTATTTTTTCTCAAGGGTTTTTCAAGTGCATTGGTATTATTATTATAACAGTAAAGAGGTTTATGTGTAACATAAAGTGATATCTTGAAGAAAAAAAAAGAGAAAATATTTGACTACAACACAGAAAGAGAAACCAGAGGGCTTTTCCCAAAACCAAGATAAGGGATTAAGCCGGGATTTACCAGTTATCCTGGCTCAATTTAGCCTGGACTCGGTTTCACAAAAGCAGAGGTACCTAAATTACCATGGGTATTTATTCTGTACAGCTAGCCTGGTCCGGACCAGACTAACAGCCAGGATTTATTAATCCTGGAGCCTTTTCTGTTCACTCAGCAGTGGTTTTTACCTTATTGTTATCAGCCTGCATTAAAATACAACAACAGGTGCATTGCTGTTCATTCAAGTACTGTTATTTAAAGTTGTGACCATTATTTTTTATAATTATTCATGTGATATTGTTACTGTTATATTGCTGTATGAAGACTGCTGTTCATATCGCTGTTAGAAGTTTGCCAAGTTGCCAAATGTGTTTTAAATGAAGTCAGTTACTAAGGGCGATATAGAAAGTGCTGTACATGTGCACAATGCACCTTACATTATTCTAGTTTATTCATTTTTTTTTGTATTCTTTAACAAGAAAGTATTCAATAAATTGGCATTCTCGACACACAATGTGTGTTGTCCAATAAACTGGGACTATAATTTGGGAGGATTGTACAATTTTAAGAACATATCCTAATTGTACAATCGTCCTTCATTATAGTCTTAGTTCACTGAACCAGTAACTACAGTATATAGTGTAGACTACTGCACATTCATGTAACAGCAGGGAGAGGACACCTCAATGGTTTTTCACGTTATATTTTGCTGGGGGTAAATAATAGATGAATATACTGTTACATTCATGTTTACAGTGTGAAAGGAGTTTATCACTTAATTATCTTTATAGTTTCTAGATTTTAGTGTCCAATTTCTTCAGTGTCTTTCTTTTCTATCTCCATATATACGAGGGAGCAAAGCATATAATATGTAGAGAAGGAAACTCGTCCTCTATAAAAAAAAAAGTGAGAAAACGCATGGCAGATAATAGCGGACCAACTGAATGTTAGTCTAAAAATATAGATGTACGAACAACTGCTAACTGAAACCATTCAATGAGTCACTTGTCATTTGTCATTTGCAAAAACGAACAGTTGTACACTTAGCATTAAAAGCAAGCAGTGGAAGTTATTATGACTTAGGTAATTTATATTTTAGCCCATGAGAGAGAGAGGGAGAAAACATGATCTTCATGATAAATTTCATTATCATTATCTTCTGCTTATTTTTAAGAAAACGAGTACAACTGTTAATTTGTGCAAATGATTAGTAGCCTAATCCTTGAATGGTATGATTATGATGGTTTCAGTTCAGAGCAGAGGTCAGTTAATGTATATTTTTAGGCTAATATTCAGTCGGTCCGTGATTGTCTGCCACACTTTCTCTCGCTGTTTCATTACAGCGGCTGTATTTCTTTTTTACAAATAATGTGTTTCACGTAATCATACTTCCACAAGAAGCTGCTGCTCACTCTGTATAAAGTATGAACAATGCGTGTTCTCCATTTTAGCATCAGTAATTAAGTTATTGACCTCACGATCTGTTAAGGAAAGCCGTGAACGCACATCTATCCAAATTACTTCAGCCCGGCTCGACCTAGTCTCTCCTCCTCAGCCTGAGTCGACCTAGTCTCTCCTCCTCAGCCTGAGTCGACCTAGTATCTCCTCCTCAGCCTGAGTCGACCTAGTCTCTCCTCCTCAGCCTGAGTCGACCTAGTCTCTCCTCCTCAGCCTGAGTCGACCTAGTATCTCCTCCTCAGCCTGAGTCGACCTGAGTCGACCTAGTCTCTCCTCCTCAGCCTGAGTCGACCTAGTATCTCCTCCTCAGCCTGAGTCGACCTGAGTCAACCTAGTCTCTCCTCCACAGCCTGAGTCGACCTAGTCTCTCCTCCTCAGCCTGAGTCGACCTGAGTCAACCTAGTCTCTCCTCCTCAGCCTGAGTCGACCTAGTCTCTCCTCCTCAGCCTGGCTCAACCTAGTCTCTCCTCCTCAGCCTGGCTCAACCTAGTCTCTCCTCCTCAGCCTGGCTCAACCTAGTCTCTCCTCCTCAGCCTGGCTCAACCTAGTCTCTCCTCCTCAGCCTGGCTCAACCTAGTCTCTCCTCCTCAGCCTGGCTCAACCTAGTCTCTCCTCCTCAGCCTGACTCGACCTAGTCTCTCCTCCTCAGCCTGACTCGACCCAGTCTCTCCTCCTCAGCCTGACTCGACCTAGTCTTTCCTCCTCAGCCTGACTCGACCCAGTCTCTCCTCTTCAGCCTGGCTCGACCTAGTCTCTCCTCCTCAGCCTGACTCGACCTAGTCTCTCCTCCTCAGCCTGACTCGACCTAGTCTCTCCTCCTCAGCCTGAGTCGACCTAGTCTCTCCTCCTCAGCCTGAGTCGACCTAGTATCTCCTCCTCAGCCTGAGTCGACCTGAGTCAACCTAGTCTCTCCTCCACAGCCTGAGTCGACCTAGTCTCTCCTCCTCAGCCTGAGTCGACCTGAGTCAACCTAGTCTCTCCTCCTCAGCCTGAGTCGACCTAGTCTCTCCTCCTCAGCCTGGCTCAACCTAGTCTCTCCTCCTCAGCCTGGCTCAACCTAGTCTCTCCTCCTCAGCCTGGCTCAACCTAGTCTCTCCTCCTCAGCCTGGCTCAACCTAGTCTCTCCTCCTCAGCCTGGCTCAACCTAGTCTCTCCTCCTCAGCCTGGCTCAACCTAGTCTCTCCTCCTCAGCCTGACTCGACCTAGTCTCTCCTCCTCAGCCTGACTCGACCCAGTCTCTCCTCCTCAGCCTGACTCGACCTAGTCTTTCCTCCTCAGCCTGACTCGACCCAGTCTCTCCTCTTCAGCCTGGCTCGACCTAGTCTCTCCTCCTCAGCCTGACTCGACCTAGTCTCTCCTCCTCAGCCTGACTCGACCTAGTCTCTCCTCCTCAGCCTGACTCGACCCAGTCTCTCCTCCTCAGCCTGGCTCGACCTAGTCTCTCCTCCTCAGCCTGACTCGACCTAGTCTCTCCTCCTCAGCCTGACTCGACCTAGTCTCTCCTCCTCAGCCTGGCTTGGCCTTCGTGAAACGCACGAAGCCAGGCTGCACAGATTAGACTAGGTCAAGCCTCGCTTTATCGGTTATCCTGGATTTATAAATTCTTTTTTTTGTGAAACAGCCCCCAGAATAGTAAAATAAATGTGTTTTTGTTACACATTTTACTTGGCTGTCCTAAACATTTAATTTTACTAAGGTGAGTTAAGTAGGCATAGTTGTACAGTGGAGGCACCACATTATTAGTTATTGATTATTTCTTTCTAATCTCTATGCTTGTGATAATAACATCTACTGCTAACTGGAGATTTAGCCAATTCACCATCAACTGCTAAGCACTCAGAATCCTGTTCAGTAAAACACTGAAATAGTAACTACAGGTGCACGATATGAGGAAAATATGTGATAAAGTTGTTGAATATCACGATAACAATATTACTTGCGATAAATAAATAAACAGATATCAAAGTATACTCAGATCTGCATTTCTGCTGCTTTCAGTATTCTGCTAAAATACAAAAAATTTCTTGTTGAATTTAAAGCAAATGAGAGAAGGCACCACTAAAAAAAGAGTGACAGTTACATTTTAAAGTGCAATTTTCTACTGATATTTTCTTTCAACTAACTCAAAATCTCGGAGTGATTTTCGCCATGTGTCACAGCCTTTTGCGATGTGTTCATTGTGCCACTTGATATCTCGATGACGATAAAAAAACTATATATTGTGCAACCATAATAGTAACCTTATCTAATATAGGCCTACTGCCAGCGCCAGGAAGGGATTACATACATATGACTAATAAAACGGAAACTTGAACTTAAACTTGAACTGAAATCCTTACCGGCCTGGACGTGTCCTTTCTATCAAAACATCTTGAAGTGTTTCTACCTTCAATGTAGAAGTGGAACGTTGTGGATATAGATTAGGGGGGAGATGACATGACGCTGGTATCCAAATGGTCACATATCATGGCTATATATGTCCAAAAATGATTTGCCAAATTCTAATAGAATCGGAAATGCATCACTTTAGATTAAGTATATTTATTCATTTTGAATTTTAGTCTATGGAATAATATTTTTGTAATGAAGTCAGATACCAACATTTTTTATTGATATTAAACATCTTTAAAGGTAAGTATCTGCCAGTTTAAAGCATTACATACAGGTCATAACTCTTCAGATTCCATGAGAAACCCTTCAGAATTTGTTCATTTAGAAACATCTGTATTGTAATTTCACCACTGTTGTGGTTATTGCCAAAGAACTTATTCAAATAAGGAACTGTCACAACATGGTAGTTTTGCATATCAGTTATATGTCCTGTTTGAACTGAACTTTATACTGTAGTGTTGGGACCATTGTTGTAAACACATACTTATCCATATAAACCAGGGCTCGACAGTGCCAGTGTTTCACTGGCATTTGCGACTACTAATAGCTGTGTGCAAACTGGAAAATGTATTTAGGAGCAGAGGTGGGTAGAGTAGCCAAAAATTGTACTCAAGTAAAAGTACTGTTACTTCAGAATAATATGACTCAAGTAAAAGTAAAAAGTAGTCATCCAAATAATTACTTGAGTAAGAGTAAAAAAGTGCTTGGTGAAAAAACTACTCAAGTACTGAGTAACTGTTGAGTAACGTCTGATTTATTTTTTAACACAAGCATTCAATCAGACAGACAAAAATACAAAATAATCATCTTTAGGCAAATTATAGTTCATCCAATCAATAAAATAAATTAAAATAAATAAATTAATTACAAAATAGCTTAAATTAAGGTAAATTCAAGTACTTAAAAAATAAAATCAATAAAATAAATAAGCACACGTAACACAAATTTCCAAACCGTTATACTTTTTAACCAGGCTCTGCAGGCAGAACTAGAACAAGGCAGCCCATAAACTCTCATAAAGTGTGTGTGTGTGTGTGTGTGTGTGTGTGTGTGTGTATATAAACATACAGAAACAAAGCAGTGAGAAATCATTTCTGTGGTTCTCTAGTAAGTCTGTGTACTTAGACAGTTTGTTGGGGTGAACCCTCACAAAATAAAACTGTGAGGCTACATGGAGATCAAGACATTAAAAGAGACTTATCACATCAAATTTGGATGGATATATAGATATACATATAGATAGGAAATTTTTAAACATATGTAGCTAACCTAAAAGACAAACATTCACCTATCCACAGCAAAAAAAAAATAAACGAATTTAGGAAACTTACAGTTAGATGTTAAGTTTTTGAATGCTGTCCGTTTGTTTTGGTAGACACAGAAGACACCGCATAATGTAGCTGCTGTTTGGCACTTTTACTGAGGTAAACATGCTTTCAGTATGAGGCCAGGGGTGTTGCTCCTCGTCTGTGTCTGCATTGCCGACGGTTGATTCTGACATTTTTGTTTTGCTACGACTGTAACGCTAACCCGTCCCGCCGCTGAGATTGAGTAGGGTCACGTGACGAGACTGCACAACTACGTTTGATTGGTGAAACACAGTCACGTGGTAGAGCCTTTAGCGGAAGTCTCTCTCTCTCTGTCCAAATACCAAAGAGGTAAAAAGAAAAGTAACGAGCTCATTGTAGCCTAATGTAGCGGAGTAAGAGTACAGTTTCTTCTTCACAAATCTACTCAAGTAAAAGTAAAAAGTATAGTGATTTAAAGCTACTCCTAGAAGTATAATTTTTTCAAAAACATACTCAAGTAAATGTAACGGAGTAAATGTAACTCGTTACTACCCACCTCTGTTTAGGAGCATGTGTGTGAATAACCTAACGTTAAGGTATTTTTTCACGCTTGCTGTCTTTTGCAGATGTTTCGGCCAGTAGCTTTCAGGAACCTTGCTACATTTTGGTTTCAGTTTGTTGTCTTTCTGTTTTTGGTACTGGATGACATGATATAGTGTTTGCAGTGAGCCTGCAGCTGCAGTAACCGTTGTCTGCGTGGGGTTTTGAAAATCGTGTTGCGACCGCTTTATCGGCATTGCTATTGTGACGATTTGCTCCTAGTTTGGACCCCAAAAGCAGATTCAGACTCAGGCACAATGGATTGGAGTTAGTGGTTTTATTTTTTCACAGTACTTGCAAGTGAAGAGAGTGAAACGAGGTGGCAATCCTGGTGAAGCAGGTGTTATCTGGTGGTGGTGGAATTGTGGAAGGCAAGGGCAGAGGATCAGCAGGAAGGCAGGCTCAGCTATGGCAGGTGCTGGAGACGGAAGAGATACAGGTGAGGATATTTTCAGCAGAGTCACAACAACGGATCAAAATCATATTCTTCACTGGAGTTTTAAGCCTGAAGAGTTACCACATGGTGAGCGGAAACAATCTGGCGATGATTGAGTGGAGAGCCGGGTTTCTTATACTGAGCTTGATGGTGAATGGAAGTCAGGTGTGCCTGGTAACGACTGTAGAGCCACGCCCCTGCTGATGAGCCAACACGGTCTCACAGCAGTTATTTTTAATTTATTGATTTGTGTACAAGAACACATTTATCTTGTTTTTTTCGTGGTGGCCAGCACAAAATGGGAACCATCTATACGGAGGTTGGTGAATGGGGAAAACAAACGTCACACCCCGGGACACGATCTCTGGGGGACACGTGACAACAACAACGGGATGGCGGAGGTTGGGTTTAGGAAAAGAAGAACGGGGAAAGGACGCCTCACACGCCGGGAGACGGTCGTGCGACAATAACGGGACGGTTGTGATTAGGAACGCAACAACGGGGAAACAAAACGCCACACGCGGGCAACGATCCCCGGTCTCTGGGGTGAAAGTCCTGTGTTGTTTGACCTACCCACCATCCCAACCAACCTTTTCGGCATTTCATACTACTCGTTACCGTAGTTGTGCTGAGATCATGAGATATGCTTCCCATTGAAATACATTAGTTTACATTTTCATGCTGGCCACCATGAAAAAAACGACAAAATGTGCCTGTGTACACAAATCAATAGATTAAATAACCTGACCATTTCACGAACTGCCATGAGACTGTGTTTGATGAGCCCCCCCCCCCCCCCACACACACACACACACACACACACACACACACACACACACACACACACACACACACACACACACACACACACACACACACACACACACACAAGGGAGGAGACACAGGGGAATCCAGAGGTCACAGACCGGGCTGTGACAGCTATCCTTTTAACTGAACAAGCTGCAGAGGCGATGTCACTCTGCTGTGCCTGTACATGCAAAGCTGTCTAAAAATGATCAGCAGCTAACTTGCCCTGAGATGGCTGTGCCATTGTTTTCCTACTGGGAAATTCTTGGAGGAAATGACAATTTATTCATCAATAGAAATAGAAAACATTACACTTCATAACGTTTCATATTCATGTTGTATTATTGTAAAACGTATCTACAAGTATCACTGTACACCAAAAGTAATATTAGCTTACTTTATGTAAGTCACTCTATAGCTGACTGTATTGAATTCTCTAGGGGTCTGTCTGGATTCAGAAACAGAATGAGCTACCCTACTTTTAACTACATTTATTGAGGAAGTAGGGCCTTCGGATAGATATTTTGTACCTGACAGAATAAGCTACCATACTTTCAACTACATTTATAGAGTAAGTAGGCCATCCTGATAGATATTTCCTTCTGACAGAATGAGCTACCATACTTTTAACTACATGTATAGAGGAAATAGTCCATTCTGATTATACAATAAAAATAGTTTAGATTCTGTAACTGTTTCACGTTATTGTATAATGTTGTGGAACCAAGCAAAGCCTTTAGTAATGTAATCGAAGCTTTTAGTAAACATGATGACATTTTTTATATTCTATGTACTCTATGTAGTAGAATAAGCCATTATAAACCTAAATAAGCCAAATAAAGAAAATACCGTGAAACCGGCAAAATCTACCGTGATACAAATTTTTAGTCATACCGCCCAGCACTAGATTGTACATTGATACTGTCCACAGAAACAGCAGCAGTCATTATATTTTCAATTTTGCTTTAGTTTCCTTAAAAATGTCTCATATAACATAAATCAGTGCTGTACTGCTCAACGCGGTGTACACTGAATTTACATCATTAACATTTACATCAGCCAGAAAATGTGGCTAAACTTGAGATTAGGTGAGTTTACCACCATTACATCACTGATTAAAATTCCAAACTCCTCCCCCCCCCCCCCCCCCCCCCCCCCCCAGGTTCTATTTTCAAATAAAAAAGAAAAGAAAACCAAACTAGTAAAAGTTGCTCTGCTTCAATTCGTAGTTCCACTCTTCCGTTTTCTGTCCCTACACAAACACCCACTTCTGACACACTCGTTCTTTAACTTTCTATCATCAGCATAAGCACAACATCCACACAAACACAGACATTTAAATGCATTAATTTGTTCCTCATTTCGATTCTTTTCTGATCATCAGCATGGTGGAAAGCAAGCATGTGTGTGTGTGTGTGTGTGTGGGACTTGAGACATCCCTCTGGTATTCCAGCGGGCCACTGAGCAGTCAGGGTGTTGTTGCAAACCAATCAGCATGGTGAGAAACAGCAGGGCTCACAGCAGTGCATCTATAGTATCTTCAAGGCAAGACGGAACCAAATGATGAAAAACCTCAAGTTTGAAAGAAATGTTCGTCCTTATACGGAAATCCAGTCATTATCAACTCACCCCCGGGTCAGAGTAAACTTCTGAAGTGCATACAACCACAAAACCTTTAGCAACTTAGCAACTGCACTTCCACTTCCTCGCTGTGCCTCTAACCGGTGGTTTGGTTCTCAACTTGCTCAGGTAAATCTGTCTTTCTTGACAACCTGTTATATATCCAGCTATTATATGAGTGCAATCAATTCTCCAATGGACCTCTTTGATAGCACCAGCTGTGGTTGCTAGGAGAAGGGTGAAAAAGCTGCCAAAGCTTTTGTGACGGAACAAATGAACAATGAATGTACTTAGTGGGAAAGAAAAACGAGAACAATGCAACTGAGGATCAAACTGGGGAAAAAATGTCATATTCATTGATGCTGCTGCTGCTGTTTCCTGTATGCTTAGTGACATTTAGTAGTTATTTAGGCACAAAACATACAGAATTCCAACTACATTTGGCACCTTAAGTTATCTGAACAGATGCTGCAGCATATTGCAGTTGCTCTGATTGCACTGTGAACCCAAAATGTCTTTATTTACTTCATCATAGATAATTATTTTTGGCATAAGAACCAGTTGCTGGCAACTTATAAGCATGCTTTATTTTATTGTTTCAGTTTTTCTGTAACCAGGACTGTAAAGGCTGGGGTATGCTTGAAACAAACTAGTTCATACGAAGCGTCTTCCCACTGCAAATGAAGACAAAAGTGCTTGTTCCTAAAGGGCACACTAGAAGAGAGGTAAGAGATGCAATGGACCATAAAACTGCCGCTCCTTGGAGACAGTCATTGTGTTGCACACGGTTATACACGTAGGAGCAGCTCGACTCTGGATACGTAAAGAAAGTAGGGAGTCTTTGATCACTTAGGCCGGCCACACACACGTGGATTTTTCTATGTCTTTACACACCAGAAACGTGTCTGATGCAGCGCTGCTGCTGCTAGCCTTGTCTGTACACATGGATGTTTCCCATTGATAAAATGAAATACCATGTTAAACATAAATATATACTGATTTGATTACAGCAAAGACGACGTCGGCAGTATTGACGGCAAAATAGGCTACAGAATATTTCTGTATTGACAGCTGCAATATTTGAAAATCCATAATTATTTATTATTATTTTTTTTAAATTACATTTATATCTGCATTTATGTCAAAACATAAAGACTTTCGAACATCAACATGTCATTTATTAATATGTATTTGTGTCAAAATGAGGTATAAACATCTTTTCCTATTGCATTTTGCCTGGAAATGCTTCCAACACGCTTGCGTGTCGCGTGAAAAATCAGCCCAGTCTCATGGCACGTGAAATGGTTATTTCACGAACTGCCACGTTATTCTCCTCCTAACCACAACCGTCCTGTTGCTGTCGGCGTCTCCTGCGTGTGACGGTTCCTTTCCCCATTCTTCTTTTCCTAACCACAACCGTCCCGTTGTTGTGGCCAGCGTGTGGCGTTTAATTTCCCCGTTGTCGCGTTTAATTTCCCCGTTGTTGCGTCCCCCAGAGCAGCCCAGTGTCATGGCAGTTCGTGAAATGGTCACGTTCGAAAATCGTGACCTGTACACAAAATAAACAAGAAAATCGTGACCTGTACACAAATCAATAAATCAAAATAACGTGACCATTTCACAAACTGGCTTGAGACCGGGTTGGAAAAATAGGCGCCGGTCCTATTCCTAGAATGCACATGTTTTTCTGAGACGTGCGGGTCACGCAGGCAGTGTGTAAGCTCTAACCTGTTAACATGGTAGGCTGAAATAAAAACGGAGACGCCACGCAGCTGACACAGCCAGTGTGTAGCCGGCCTTATACAAAAGCATTTCATGAAATCTTGATTGAGGAGATTTATGATTAAACAGTAGTTTCCTTGCTACAACGCAACGTTGTAGAGAATAATTATGAGTGATTCCTTCTGAGGGAACACAGCAAATTTGACTGTAATATTGGATTGTATGAGTTCGACAATCAACTAGTGTGGACTTGGAAAACAGGAAATAAACAGAGGTATGTGCACTGGCTGGAACTTTTATGCCTTTCTGCCACATCTACTGCAGTCAGATTCACTGTGTTCCCTCAGAAGGAATCACTGCACATGGGTAGGCACTTGTAATGACATTTCGAGCATGTTTAGAGGCTTAAAACACGTTTAAAACTTGCCCTGTTTAAGCCTGTTGGGTGCTAACGCTAGCAGGAGGATAACACGGTGTAGGCAGCACCGATGGTTTTCGTTTTTTTTGCTACTGCAAATTTTCAAGTAGTAGTAGTAGTAGTCATATATATGGAATATGGAATCTGTCTGATAGGTTTTTTAAATTCATAATTTCACGATTCCGTCCATGATTCTGTTATCAGAGAAACTATTGGGCTCTACATTAATGCTGCCATCAGTCTGGGACTGGCCCCAGCCGGCCCTCGACCTCGAAGACGCTTGCCACCGGGGTAAACAACTTTTCTGTACACTCTTCACTTTACAGACAGTATTAACAACAGATGAAGCCGCCGTGTCTTAAGAAGCTTGTTTGTATTGTTCACTGTTAACTCACTTTACATTGTCCATGCTGTCTCTTTTTCTTCTCGTTTTTCCCTCACACAGCCGCTACACTAATCTCCGACACCGCTCGCAAGTCTCTTTCCCTCCTTGCTCGACCAATCACTCACTGACGTCACTCACTCAACACACCTATGATTCTCACTCTTACTTACGCTACCACTGTAACAACGTCCACAAAAGATATGACCAAGGTCTTATAATACATCCACGGACCAGTCATGCTTGGTGTACGGTCGCCACTGTGTCGCCCGTATAACTGAAGCTGTTCAGTAGTGAACGTGAGTATCAGAAGTGTAGAGGGGTTCAGAGCATGAAGAGGCAGTTTAAATATATTTTGTAACTTATTGACTAGTTATTATATTACACCCATCTTAAATGTCATTGTTTATAAGGTCATAGAAAATGTATTATTTTAATAGGAATTAGTATTTTCTTATTTATTCTATTTAATTCATTTGTACTGTTGAGCAAAGCAAAATTATTTCGAAAATATTTTGTATTTAATTTTGTAAAATATTTTCAAAAATGTCTTGTTTCTTCTTATACTCATTTAGCTTTGTATGTTTCAAATTGTGTGCATTTTCCTTAGTAATGAAGCAAGTAGACTCATACCATTATATCGCAATCGCAGAATTGAATGACTTTTTCTCCAAATCGTGCAGCCCTAGTTGCTAGCAGGCTTTGACTTTTATTAGAATGCAACCCCAAAATCATAGTTTGACGACTCATATTGTGAGTTTTTGCAAGTAATAGAATAATAAAAGACATCTGACTCAATGTGCAAGGTTTCTGTGCGTAATGATTTTTATCGGATGACGGAATAAAAATTCACATTATGAAAAATACGGACTTGGTGTGCAAGGTCCTGAAGGCTCCATCATTAGAACACACCCATTTCATAATCCTAACTGGGGCAATCATACATTAGTTTATGGAAACTGTTTAATATGTAGTATCAGGTCAAAAAGTGATCATTAGTAAGTCTGTCTATTTTGTCCTTTGAGGATTACCACTTTAAGGTCTTGGATGACCTCCATGTAAGACCTTCCCACTGCGCCATCCATCTTTTCATCCCTCCCTTCCTCCATCCCTCCTCAGGCAGACAGCAGGGGCAGATGGGTGTCCACTTCCTGACAGACTCCAGGGTGTGTTTGACACCCAGCTGGGAAGTCAGGCCGGGCCCTCAGGGAGCCTCAGCACCGTCAGCGTTCTGCCACGAGTTTGTAAGGAATGAGGGGAAGTTTTTATGCCAATGAAACTTCCCAATCTTCTGAAATAACCCTGTCACAAGAATTAGCTATTTTCTCCCTTTAGTACACCATGTAATGGCTGCTGTGTGCTTCTTGCCCGATGGCCGCCAGTCTGACTGGAGGATACTGCTGCTGAGGTAACGGAGGTCACGCAGCAGATATTATTCAGAGATAACAGTGTTTGATCTACTGCAACAGTGTGATTCGTCATTTTATTTATGGAATGGACCACCGGAGGAAAATAGGGGAGGGTCATGTCTTTTTATGCTTTGTTGAGGGGAGGGTCATCCAACATTTTTTAGTCTGGGTGGGGGGGGTCACCCAACTTTTGTATTTATGAAAACAGCTAAATTTCAAAGTGGCTTGTTTGGTGCATATTTTTCCATGTAGCTCTTAGTCTCGGCCCTCCTTCGCTACCAGATGGGTCTGACCCATGAGTTTGCTGGGGGGCAGGGGGAGCACTGCACCCCTGGTGGCTGAAATGGGTAATTGCATTGTTTAAATCATGGCATGACCAGATAGTTTATAAATATCTTAACTAACACAAAACAACTAAATGGTAGTAGGTAATACATCTGATTTCATATACTGCTTTAGTAAAAAAAATATTACCTGGCTGACGATGGGAGCAGCAGGACGTAAAAAACAAAAATGACTGTTGCACTAGTCTGGACATCTTACCGTGCCAACCTTGCAGTAAAGGTTTCCTAAATGCCATGTATATAAATGTGATGTCAGCTTACTAATTGATTGCGGGTTTTGTGTAGATTTGGATTTTTATACGTTTATTCCACTTTGTTTAAACGGCGAGGTGGAGAGGCCTTGTTCACCTGTTTGGAGCTGGCTGGTGAATGTGACGCTCGTATTGGCCTTTCTGGATACACCGTGACCCTGTTTGTAGATCTACTGATCGCTGTTGATTACTTTTTTTTGTGTCATTGGATTACGGCAAAATACAGATCTTTTTTCTCAACGTGTCTTAACATTTTATGGTGTGACTGCGCTTCATTTCTACGTTTCTGGAGAGACTCTCAACAGACTGGAGGTCCAACACTGATTGTTCACCGTTACATTTTAGTTGAATTTAAGCGTCTGTCTATTGCGTTCCAAAACAGCCGTGCTGCGATTGGATTTCATGAGGGCGAATTGTTAAATTGTTACAATGTAATTTAAAATCTGCTTTAAAAATAAACATGTATGTTTTGGAATATAATGTTCAGCTCGGCACCTTTACCTATGTGCTAAAATATACAATGACTGAGGAAGCCTAGTGACGAGTCCATAGCAACCAGTGATAAATTAGTGATTTCCCAGTGTCCTTTGCTGAATGGTCTCAATGTTTTATTTTTTTATTTCATATGAATACTAGTTTACTAGAGGAGTAACTTAGTATTTGAAGTAATGCAGTAATGCAGGAAGTGTGCATTTAGTTTCCATGCTTATTGGGTTTCCACAACAATGTTAGTGAGTAAATCTACTGAAATGGCCACCACACCATAACAGAGGAGTGGGATGTGTAAGATGAGAATGCAGAGGTTAACTCATGTATGTTATGGCTGTAAAAAATCAAATGGCTTCTTTATATCTTTGCTAAACACAAACTAGCACATAAGGGGAGGGTCATGCCTCTTTTTCAAATCAATTTGGAAGGTCATAGATAAATTATTACTGGGGAGGGTTAAGTATTTTTAGCCTAAAGGTCCCAAAACTCCTCTGGTGGCCCCTTAAATAAATAACGAACGGTCTCTAATGTGAACGTTTCTTGAACTGCCATGAGATTGGGCTGTACTGCCACAGTCTCGCTCCAGACAAACCTTTGCCTGCTAATTTAGCCTACTCGTGTGTTTGCCTGTTCTGATTCTTTTTCTTGTGACCTCCAGCTGCCTCTGGAACCTGACTCCTGCCATACATCGAACCGGAACCACCACCACTGGACCCTGCCACTAGCCTGTTAACCTGCCTCTCTCTGACGGACCCTGTTAAATTCACACTCCTGGCTCTGTGTCTGTCTGCATTTGGGTTCTGATTATCATTCAAACGTAACGCTGCGTGAATATGAAACCAATTTGATGCACATATCTGTCAATCAGTACTGATTTGTACTGCTCTATTCTATTAAATAAAGATTCAACAGAGTGTTAGGTCAAGTCAATTGAATGTATAGTACTATAGCCAAATATCAAAATCACAAATTTGCCTACAGGGGCTTTACACTCTGTACAGTATACACCACCCTCTGCTCTGTCCTTACAGCCCTCGGTTTGGATCAGGAAAAAATCCCCCCCAAAAAAGGAAGAAACCTCAGGAAGAGCAACTGAGGAGGGATCCTCTCCCAGGACCGACAGACCAGACCGTCCTCAACCATGAAAACAAGTTAGTATTAAACTATAACTAGCTCCATTTTACAACGTTAACTACAAGTTTAATAGTGTGATCGTTACCTTAAATAGATCTGCCATGTGATAAAAACTGCCATCATGGTCACATGTTACGGTTAAACATTCAAAATGGCCACCATGTTAAATAAAACGCTGATATGAATAAATATCCAGATAATCCATTGAAGGGATATTGTTACTGTTCACCACCATCATTACATACCTGGCAGTGTAGAGAAGTACTTTGAAATGTGTCTAACTACAACCTGTGTAACTACAACATAGGCAGATAAAAGGTACATCATATGAACAGTTACCAGTAAAATATAATACAAAATAAGTTGGGTTGGTGGCTAGTTGCAAACTGGGTTCTGCTGGGAAACTTGACTCAGGACCTCAATTCTGAAGCTGGCCTGCTCGCCATCCCCCACACCAGACTCTGTACCTCCGGAGACAGAGCCTTTAGTGTTGCAGCCCCATTCCTCTGTAACACCTTCTCTGCAGCTATCCGAAATGCTACATCCCAGGACATTTAAAAAAAACTCCTGAAACACCACTTGTTCACCACAGCCTGCAACCTCCTTTAGCTTAGCCACTGTAATTCTGTAAAGTGTCCTTGGGTTTCTTGAAAGGCGCCATATAAATAAAAGTTATTATTATTATTATCATTATTATTATTATTATTATTATTATTATTATTATTATTATTATTATTAGTAAGTCCTAAAGTAAATATATATATATTATATATAATATAAAAGTATGTCATTCAGGAGGGCAATTGCAAACAATAGACCTCATGCATGAATGATTTCTTATTTGTACATTACATGTAAATGTGTTCATAAGCAGAGCAATAAGGAAGATACAAAAAAACCTACGTGGGCATCATAAAATGTGCACTGACGTCGAAGTCTGTTCGGGTGTGTTGAATCGCATTTGGTCTTAAATTGGATGCGCGTACCAGGCAATTTGGAATTAGCATGGGGTCACTCCTCAATAAATCCATACAATGGCAGACATGTTACTGTCGTGCAGAACCCAGCAGGCCATGGTTATTTGGCACCCTTTTTCAGGTGTGTATAAAAGCTTGCCAGTGGCATTAAGTATATTGATCCTCCCAACTGCCCCGGGGGCATCCTTACCAGATGCCTGAACCACCTCAGCTGGCTCCTTTCAAAGGAGCAGCGGCTCTACTCCGAGCTCCTCACGGATGACTGAGCTTCTCACCCTATCTCTAAGGGAGACGCCAGCCCCCCTCCCATTCCGGCCACTTGTATGGGTTAGGGGTACACACAAAACGGGGGCTGAAAATGTGCGTCCGCCACTTCCCACGCAAAGTTTGTGATTTATAAAAATGATTGATGAGAGAATGCGGGGTCCTCCACGCAAACTCTGACCCATGCACATTTTGGAGACAATGGGAATTGGCAACGCAGATGGTGAGGTGGTGAACTGAAATTAGACAGAAAGTAAATGTGGGAAGAACGATTACTCGTAATATTTTGTATTATATTATGTATTGATTAGGGCTGTCAAAATATAATATTATATATAATTTACAAAAAATAAGATTAATCCATTCTATATTGAACTTTGACCCGGAGCCGTTCTAGCCAGCATTCGACTGTAAAATGAGGGAGGAGACGAGAATGCGTTGCCTGTATCATTGATAGAAACATTTACTCATAAAAATCTTCTTCCTGAATAGGGTTGGGTACCGAAATCCGGTGCTAATACGGCACAGGTGCCTTAACGACCTCTATCTACCAGACCGAATAGCAACGCGGATTTCGGTGCCTCATTCTGGTGCCACTGATAGGCCTGTGCTTCTCTCGGATCAGACGCGTAACTATCGGTAAGCAGGGTAAGTGGTGCTTACGGGCCCGGACCAATCAGGGGCCCGCGTGACTGGAAGATATTGATTGACAGCCGGGGCCCACTCTCGCATTTGGCCACTGACCAAGCGGCAGTGAGAACGGGTCAAATTAATTTCCTTGTTTCAGAGACCGTTCTCTTCATGTGTGTGACTCGAACATCTCACATTTACCAACAACATGTATAGCGAAAGACCGTGCAAAACATTTCAGACAGTCCTGCCGACCAGTAAACATTTTAACATCAATGTACGCTGTAACGTTTTTTCACTCTAAAGTCACTGAAAGCTGCTGCTGTTTACATCCTGTTGGCTCTCTGCAGCGGGCGGGGCTGCTGAGTTCCCCCCGCAACTGACACACACACACACACACACACACACACACACACACACACACACACACACACACACACACACAAACACAAACACACACAATCACACACGGTGGATGCAGGAAAAACCAGAGATGAGACGTACACGATGACCTAAATTGAGGACAGCTACACTCGTTATTGTAAGTGCAATGCTAAGTTAAAGTCCAATAAGTACTTTATGAAACCGTATGAATGTGTGTCCCAGGCCAGGATAGGAAATTAACTAACAATGTAAAGATCAACAAGCCACTGACAGTGACACATATATGTTCAAATTTGATTCATTCAATGAATTATTATTTTTTTGTCTTAAATCTACCAGCCATTTTCATATTATACCAAAATTTGCAGCATCCTGAGCCTTTTTGTTAAGGTTCCTAATTAATCTCAGCCCAGAGTAATTCATTAATAGTAATAATTATTATTCTCCCCAAAACAAGTTTCCTTTTTTTTTTTTTAAGAACTATACAAAAAACTTTTTTTGCAACTTTCACTGTCTTCTGCAACTTCATTGCAACAAACATACAAAAGACATCGCAACTTTTATCGCAAAATCAGGCATTTTGGGCCGCAACAATCTAAAAAAAAAAGGCCACGAAATCCTGGAGGGACTGGATAACATGTGTTATGGTGTGCATTCACCAGTGTTTTTTTGTTGTTGTGGTGGTGCCAGTAGGCTACTCCTGATTTTGTCAGTCATCTCATCTCTTATATGCTGTGTCTCTATGATCCTATCCTGTCCTATTGATGGTAGCCTACTCGTGGACATTGCGCCGACATCACGTGCTCTAGTAGGGGGGCCCGCATTGATAATCCTGTTTAAGGGCCCGGTGTTGGCTCGTTACGCCACTGTCTTGGATGCTATGAAACATACAATACAGGCAACAGAAACAGCGTTGCACGTGACGCTAGTTAACACTATACTCGACAGCAGCTAACGTTAGCCTACCGCTAGCTAGTAGCTGGATTAAACACGGTTAAAATGCTGACAACTAATGCTAAACGGTGTAAAGTTTGTCTGTATTTCGCTGTAGAGGATTCAACACTGGGATGTAACAATCTGCAGCTTCCGTTGCAGCCGTGCGTTCAATGAAACTGGTAACCTACAGCCTCGTGGTGCATTCAAAGTTATTGTGAAATGCTCTTTTCCCATCTGGTGGTTGTTTTTGTCGTTCAACAGCAATTTACTAGTGAAATAAGGCACCGTTAAGGCACCGGCACCGTACCGCTTTAGCACCGGTATCGGAAAAATACCAAACGATACCCAACCCTATTCCTGAAGCAATTTTGCTGATTATTCATTGATTCATTTAAATTGAAATATTTAAAATAGCAAAAATGATGTATGCGATAAATTTAGATTAGATTATCATCCACGTTACCATGAAGATTAAATCCAGCAGTGTTATTTGCGCTTGTACTGAGTGATAATTGTTCCATAAACACCTTGTAAAATCCAACTCAAAATGTGTTCTTAATGTTTAATCGGCGTTGTCTCACCGCCACATTGTCCGCTACGGAGCGCAGGAGGAGGAGATCGCCCAACTGCATGGAATACAGGATTTTGGCAAGGTGTTAACAATCCCAAATTGTTGTAAACATATAAATACTGTGGTGTGTAATGCTGCATTATGGCACTGCTGGCCCTGCAGGAGAACTAACACCCAATGGAAGAATCAGGAGAGAAATAGACTTCAGGGACCGTGACGATGACTGGCTAATATGCCGATTTAGATTCCCTAAAGCTGTGCTCTTGGATCTATGTACTAAATTGAGTCCAGTGCTAGAGAGGGCAACACGCCGGAACCATGCCATCCTGGTCCAAATACAGGTCCTCACCACTCTGTGGTTCCTGGCAATCGGCTGCTCCCATCTGGAATTAGCAGACAGGTAAATATATTATGTAAAAATGATACAGTATATAATCTTCAACTTCATCACTAAGGCTTGTTTGGATATAATATAATTCTGTTCAATCTTATCCTATAGGTCTGGCATATCGCAGCCATCCTAGAATGCCGTAATGCGTCGTTTTGGACGGTATTATTAATAGAGATGCACCAATTACAATTTCCTAGGCCGATTTCGATTTCCGATTATTCATTGAGTTTGATCAGCTGATACCGATTTTAGCCGATTCCGATTCCGGCCATTTTTGGCTTTTGGGCGTACGTACACTTTTAGTAAAGATCCTACACGCAGTTTTATAAATGAGACATTGAAACCAAAAGGATCTGCATGGCTAGACACCACTAGAGGTATGGAAGAAAATGTCTTTTTGTCATTTGGTTGGCTCAGTGTAAAGCCTTTACAAGTACTAGATGTTATACTTTTCAAGGATTGCATTTCTCTACCTTGCATTTCCACTATTTGTGATGATTACAGTAAATGTTTAATACTGAATTGTCCTATGTGCTTTATAGTTCGTAATTTCATTATTTGACCCTTCACGCATTTCCCATTGCACTTTGTTTTTTCTTAAATTTGTAGTTTAATTTCTTCCATGGCTGCTGTAAAACATTTATATTCTGCCTTCTCTGGTCCTGTCTTGTAATAAAAAATGATTCACTGATACTGAATAGATTTCTTACATGGGGAGCGCATACTTACTTCTTGATCTTTTTAACTCTAATCTACGTTTCCATTCACATTTTAAGGATTGTATCATTCTCTTTTTGTTATTTTTTTTCTTTTCTGTCAATTTTTGTCTTATCCACTCTTTGTCTAGCAGGGTTTAATCTCATTTATTAGTCTTTTTTTAGGGCTTTCTTTTCTTTCTTTCTGCAAGGTCTAGGACTGTGCCATTGTATGTGCATTACTGTCTCCTCCGACCATTCCCCCGAGCCACTCCAAAGAGCAGGGATTAATATCAATTATGGACGGGTGGGAAAGTTCCCCACCATGTGCCAGATCCTTAATAGGGACATGTGTAAGTCATTACCTCAACACTTTGGGCTCCAAACACAGTTTTAAGTATGTGTGTGTGTGTGTGTGTGTGTGTGTGTGTGTGTGTGTGTGTGTGTGTGAGAAAGAGAGTGTGTGTGTGAGAAAGAGAGAGAAAAAGAGATGATTGATGATAAAGAGGAACAGAGGAAAGGGAGTAGTTGGAGGTTTCTTTCTATTTCGATAAAGCTCAGAAAAAGCAGAGAAAGTGGGTTTATATTCTCTGAAAAGTGTCTGTTCATGTGATGTGAGGCTCTATGGTGACGAGCCTTCTATCAAAACTTGAAAAAACCTCTTCCTTGACTTGCATCGCTTTTTCACACTCCAACGCACACACACACACACACACACACACCTCCGTCAGCAGCAGCAGTCGGCCTGGTTCCATCAGAGCTCTGTGTTGTTGAAGGCCTCAGTGCAGACAGCTCTGACACAGCTCTGACACAGCTCTTTGCCTCTCCTTTCCATCCCATTCCTCTGCATTGCATTTTTGTGCATGCCAGATCACAGTCCTGCCGGCCTCTTGGCTGCGTCACACGGTCAGCTGGAGAAATAAGCTGGCCGTCTGATAAATGGATGCCCTAATGGGGGTCAGAGAGATATATGGGTTAGCCAATACTGGCCCAGGTCTCATTAAATAATGGAAGAACTGCCGGTCACTATCAGCTGATTTTGAATATAAAATGCACATTGATATATCATGTTATGGATATTGGCATTTTTAAAGTTTTTACTTATCTTTACACTTCACTCATGTCCTTGATGTATTACCAGGCCTGTCTGAAAGGTAACCATACCTGTAGATTTTTCCTTTAACTAGGAAAGGTTTTAGAGCCCCACAGTGACTAAATGCTGTTTTAAATGACATTATGGACACACGTTGATTCATCATATGATTATCACTGCAAACTGATAATTGCAATAGTGAAATCACAGGAATTATATTTATATCGGTCACCTTTGCATCACAATCAGTGTGAATGGTGTAGTAGTGTCTCCTGTGGCGGAAAGCCAGTGTCGAGGTTGAGCTGGTAGATTCTGACTTTGATGTGTCAGAATTAACATTTGCCTTCTCATTAAACTTAACCTGTTTTTAACCAAGTGTTTTATCCACTTAACTTTAACCATATCCTTAAACCTGCAATAAGGCCATTTAAGGCAGCAGACACATAGCCTGACAAGCCAGACCCACATCCAGATGTTGGGTCTAGGAACTCATCATTGGCAGGGCTCAATCCAAGGGGCGGGATAAACGGTTGTCTTTCAAATTCCCTCTGCACACAATAAGATAGAGCTACAACCAACCAGAGCAACGAAGAAGGTAGAGGAGCTAGTTGCTAGATTCAACTTTTGCCACATCCGGTCAGCAAAACTCCGAACACATCTTCCTTTTTTAAGAATGACTTCAGTGCTTAACTCCAAGTCTTCCAGAGTCGCGGCCAAAGCCAATTCCAAAGACCGCTGTTCGCCAGCAGCAGCAGCCATCTTCTTTGTTTTCAAGTAGCAGGGAATTCACGCGGAACCGTCGCAACTCTGCAGTCATTATGTTAAGCCCGCCCACCGACTCTATACACGACGTGATTGGCCTGACCAGAGTTTGGTTTTTCCAGCTCGCAAGCCAACGGAGAGTTACTAGACTGACCTTGGCTACAAATTACATTTACTGCTGCTAGGGTGGTCTAGATTTCTAGGCTAGCAGACACAGGCTATGAACACAACATTTCCATTCATTGTCAAGCAAATTTTTGAAATGTTGCAAAACTGACTTGTTAATTAGTTGCGTTTTCATCAACTAGTTTGGAGCAAATAAAGTAACCAACAGGGTAGTTTTTATTGAGTTTGCTGTTTCCATCCAGCTTTTTCATATGCCATACTTCAAAATGCGGTGTGTGAATGGAAACGCAACTATTGACATATATTTTAAGTTGATATGGCAAACGTGTTAGTAAATAGTTGCTTATTCACACATCCAGCAGTTAAATATAATTTGGAGTTATATCCATGAGATGAATATAAGCCTTATTATTTGATAAATTATTTGATTTCTGTCTTGTTCTCTATCTTATCAAGACTATCTCTCCCCCGTTACATATTCCATATGTACGTACATATGGAATATGTAACGGTGGAGAGATAGTCTCTTCACTCAGAGAACCAAGGTTACAATGTAACCGAGGAAATATCTGGCTCCTTAGCTACTAAATGCTTCACTATGTTCACCACTGTGTCTGTCTGCTGAGCAGATAGAGTACAGTTACTTTTTAGAGCTGTTTCTCTGAAAACAGCTACATGCTACTGCTAAAAATAACGCTGTTAGAGTGGTGAGAGCAAACCAAAACAGTAAAATCCATACTAAACACACAGACATGGGGGTGGTAACAATCTTTTCATTTGAATATCCACAAGAAGGTGAATAAGCCTGTTTCCCACAATGCATAAAGAACTATTTCTCTAAAAAAGTCAGACATAAGTCTGGCATTATCTAAATCTGCAATAAAAATGCAGGGCACATAATTGTGTAGTGGTAAAACAACATTACACTGAAAGGCTTTCTAAGGTTACAGCCAATAAAAGAACTTAAGAGAATGTTAATCAAGTATGTTTTTACAGGAAAACCTGTCCCAGTGCAACTTTAAGACAGAGTGTTCCTTATCCTCCATTACTCCTCAATAGCTCCTTGCATCCCCCTCCTGCTCTCTTCCAAGAGACTCAGTGCTCTGGACAGATGACCTCGCTCGCAGCCAGCACTCTGGAGCGAGCTGAGCCAGCCAGCCAGGCTCCAAGTCATTCCCAGCGCTCTCCGCTGATTATAGTGGGTGGCTAGGAAATCAGTGGAGGTGCAGAGGCTCCGACATGGAGAGCCAGAAGACTGGAGCTGCTGCTCTGTGGAGCCCAGACAATGTGTTTTTACAAGAGGGATGGATTTGCACGCCACATAGAAGCCAATAAATCCACACCGCAGTGGAAGGCAAGACAACCCAGCGCCATTGTGTTGGCGTTGTTCTTTGTTTTATGTTTTTGCATGCGTATATGTGTCTGTGTGCACATGTGTGCCTGTGCGCATACTTATTTGTGTGTTAGTGTGCATCTAAGTGTCTTCACCTCAAAGGAGTGGCTCTCCTCACACAGCTACTATTGTTGCAAGCCTCTCCGCCTTCCCTCCGTCTGCCTCCCAGTGCCTTAGTGGTGCAGGAGAAGAAGAAGAGAAGCGGGAGGGTGCATTGTTGAGTTGGACTGGCAGGAGAGGGGAGGGGGTGAGGAGGAGTAAGGGGAGGGGAGGGGGGGGGGGGGGGTGATGCAAGCCTGGGCAGACTCCTCGGAGCCGGACGTGAAGCTCCGATTATAGTGGCGGGGGACCACAACGAGACGTCGCCCAGCAACCCCAGCAGCTCTGCCTGTAAATCATGTCACCGGGGCTCCGCGGCGGCGCCCCGAGCCTCCCATCCAGTCTGTCAGCATCCCAGCTGGGGCACTCAGACCAGGGGGCCATCCGGGCCTGAGGGCCAGCAGGACCAGAGGTAGGGACAAAAGAGATTTGGGTCAGAGTCTCCAAAAGATGCACGCCACCAGCCTTCAAAACTAGATACCTCATTTGGAAATCTGTCCTTGGTGAATTTAATGTTTCCTATGTGGGGGCATTTCCTAGCCATGGGGCTTTCAAAAATTCAAACCAAACTTCTTTAGTTACAGCTCATACCTTCAGCATGTTTCTCCTGTAATGTGCACAATAGCAGGCGTACTATGAAAGTGTGTTACTTGACTCAGGTTAAAGGGCCTTCTTGTAAAAAGTGATATTTTCATGTCATTTTATTATTATAAAGCAGGTCAGGGTGCTTTTTAAATGCTGTGATAGTATTAAAATGCTCATTCCACAGAGAAATGCACATAGCCCGTATTCAGAAACAGTTCCCTTTTAAACGAGCCGTCAGGACTTCCGTACGGTTGTGATGTCACAACTATACTACATATAGGTAGAAAGTGCTGCTACAGTGCCGTTACAGTCATTTCCAGGCTGCAATGGCGGTGCAGGGACTCCGAGTGCGCAGATGTGGAAGACCCAGAAATGCAGACCAATAAGAGCAGACTGGGCAGTTTCTGAATATGAGCTCAGGGTGTGAACTACGGGGGGAGCTCGGCTCCCCTTAATAAGACATGGGCTCCCCGGTGATTTGTGAAATTTTGGGGGGGTCTCTAAAAATATTGACAATGTGTCATTTTGATGTGCAATTTAAGTTTTGTGTAATGTGATCATCGTGGATTATTATGTGTAAAATTGTAAAAATATCATTCATTCATGCTTGACGGCAATTTAATTCACTTCAATAAAGATAACTATACATACTATTCTTGTCATGAGTATCAAGGCATGGCGGCGCTGCGGTGCAAATTCAACTCATGTTTAGTACATGTTCACTCAAAGATTAGTAGAAAAAATATAAACATTGGAGGCCATTAATCAGCGCGCAAAGTCCTTGAAATCCATTCTGCAGTTAGCATCATAAAGCCATGGAAAAAAAACAACAAGGCAGTTTAATTCATTTTGGATTTACCAAAAAATTGTGTAGCGATGACGTTAATAGCACGACCTGCTGCAAGCCCTGTTAGCACACCCCCCACCGGGGTGACAACGCAAGAAGAAGATGAAGAAATAATGTAAGAGAGGCTGAAGATGTGGTGGTAACAGCTCGTCAGAGGCCGGTCACGATCCTAACCCCTCTCGCTACTCTCTCCCGTTAAACTGGAACAGCCAGCAGCGGAGAGACTGGAATAGCCCATCTTCCAAGCTGTTTGTTAAGGATGGAAGCTTGGGTTGCATCGCTTAGGCCTAATTGAACGGAGGAATTATGGTATTATTCGGTAGCCTGAGGAAGTTTAACTGTTATTCAAGTGAAATCTCAAAGACAACCTGATGCTTTGTTTATGGACTATTTTTGGGTGGCTGTTTGCTGCTATCTGTTCCTGTCGATAAAGTATAATAGGGTAATTCCTGTATTGTGCATACACTTGTAGCTGAAACAAATCTAAAACAAATCCCCTGACCAGCCTCGCTTTCTCGCACTAATAATAATAGCTCATAAAAAATACATTTGGAGAATTTCAATCCTTTATTTCGTAAAAAAAGAATTTAAAATCAAAGAACAGAATTGATGCAGCAGAGGGTTTATGGAAAGGGACACAACTGTTACAAAGGGTCATCAGCTGTTCACTTGCTCTGATGAGAGCTTACTGGCCCAAACACATCAGTGCCTTCTAACAGTTGCTTACCCTTCAATAATCCCCCCACAAAGAGGGTTTATCCAAAAATGTACTACAGCATAATCATCTCTGAGAAATGTTCCCTAAAGGAGCATTTTAAAACAGTTCTGTATAAGGTTGCAACTAATGGTTATTTTCATTGTCGATTGATCTGTGGATTATTTTCTCCTTAATGGAGATAATGTCTAAAATAGAAACATAGACAGAAGGTAAGCATTGACATAGACATAAAAATAGACACCAAGACATAGAAGGTATAGCATAGATATAGAAGGGACAACCACAAGATTGGCAGTTCAATCCCAGGCTTCTCCAGCCACATAACAAATTGTCCCTGACTTTGTTTTTTTTACATACTATACTATGGCTTTCTTATCACTTTTTTTCGACATACTATATTTTATGACCTTTTTTGACATAATATACAATTACTTTTTTACTATACTATGGTTTTTTCTTTGCCATCCGATCTGACACACTTGCAACTGTGTTAGAGCGCATTTGACTTCTTCATCTTCACTGTTAGAACTTAAAATTCAACTAATCTAGTGAGGATTGAACCAACAACCTCTGTGTTCTTAGAACCAGCGTTCTAGTACTCTGAGCCAACAAATCAACTTGCCAACTGTTTTTGAGCTTATTACATGAGTCTTTTGTGTGCAATTGTGCCAACATTCTTATCTGTTATGCATATGTGTACACCAAAGTAACTGCTGAGGTTTGGGAATACGATGACGTCACTACAAGTAACTCAGACGAGACAAGAAACATGAGAGGTCAGACAATTAGACATGTTAGCTAACAGTTTAGCCACATTATCTAAACCACTTTATTTGGCCAAAGCCGAGTACAACAAATTATATTATATATATGGGTGTATATTTCTCTCAGATGACTTCATGCATCTAGATAAACAGTCTACAGCTGCAATTAGCATCACCGTCTCCCTGTCCCTTTCTTAATTTTTTTAATAATAAAACTGATACTTTCTTTAAATTATTATGTTGTGTAACACCAACAGTATTACTAGTCCCTAATGAGGATGAATCTCACTAAAATGCTTTTCGTAAATGGACTGCATATTTTTTATTGTTTACCTCACATCCTGGCTCATTATCGTTCTTCTGAATTTAGTATTTTTGATAATAAAACACTGCACTTACCGTACCTAAAACGACTTATGGGTAAATGGAACACATTGGTGGTACCATTAGCTGCTAATTCTAGCATAATTCACCCTGTGTTGAATGCTTCTGTCAACAGGCTCGTTCGAGCTGCGCCTCGCCTGTTTCTAGCCGTTTTCTTCAGTCTGAACAGGACATCACAGAAACACTAACTTGGTCATGTTGTGGTTTTCACTTTTGATATGTTCTGTTATTTTGTCTATTCATTCCGTGTTTGTTTGCTTCCGTGTTTGTTCACTGTTTCCTGTTTTTCTGCATTCTTATTCCTTGTTCATGTTCTGTTTTGGTTTCACAGTTCCATCTTGTGTATGTTTTTGAGGCTTTCGTTTTCTGTTTTATTTTGTAGTTTTATTTCTCCTGTGTCATGTCTTGACTTCCTGCCCCTGTGTGTTTTCCCGCCTTTGTGATTGTCTGCCCCGTCCTGATGTGTTTCACCTGTTTATAAGCCCTCCTGTCACCTGTCCCTCGTTACTTCCCTCGTTGCCTTGTGGATTTAGTCTGTGTGCTTTCTTCGTCTGGTTTTAGTTCGTCATACTTTTGTAAAAACGTTTCTGCCTGTGCCATCTGTATTTCTGTGTTCCTGGTTTTTCCCGGTTCCTTGGATTATTCACCTGCTTACATGGATTGTAAATGTTGCCTTTGTTTAATTAAAATCATTCATACCTACTGCTGCCTTCTCCTTGCCTTTTCTGAAATTTGGGTCCAAATCTGCACTATCCTGACACACATCCTCTTGGGTCCGATTTGATTCTTATTTATTAAAACATTATCAGACCCATAAATCAGCCTGTACGCAGTCTCTAGTTCAATTCAACGTTATTTATACTGGCAAATCACAACAGGAGCATATGCGGCGCCAAGGAGGGGCTTGGGGGTGCTGTAGCTAACACATTACTATGGAACCCACGCAGTCGGAAAATACCGTGAGGAAAAATACATTACAATTCACCTCAACACAAATGATTATGGGAAATGTAGTTTTCATTGAATTTACCCAGATATGAAATGAAACCATTTATTCAACTGTATTTGTAGGTTCACACAGTGTCAATGGTACAATGAAATGTTTTTTGACAAGAGAGCTCAGCAATAAATATAAAAGGAACAAATAAGATAAAATGTTAATAATAAAATTGAACAAAAATAACATGATGACATTATGAGGTAAAATTGTGCTAATAAGATAGAAAGACAAAACAATGAAGTAAAGTGACAATAAATGGAAATAAAATGAGATGACATAAAAAGTAGTACTATAAACAGTAAATATATGAAAATGAGGATTGTGTGTGTAAAAAGTGTAAAAATAAGTAACTGCTTTCAACAGTATTGCACAAATATAGTAAGAAAAAGTGAGACATAGAAAAGTGTATTTACAGTGCATAAACAGCAGGTAAGCGATATGTGATGTGGGGTATATATGTTTATGAGTTAAGAAATCTGTTGACTGGAGGTAAAAACTGTCTGCTGCTTCCTGTATCGTCGGCCAGACGTTCCCACTCCAATCACAAGTGTTTTCCTCCAACCTTTTCCTTCCCTTCTCTCCAGCTGAAGCACTTACACATACTGTACAGGTCTTGATACCCATGTTGAGACTGACCCAGGCTGTCGGGACCTCCTAAGGGTTGGCCCGCTGGGTCAGGACCACCAATCAGGGGCTAACAACTCAGAGGTCCTGGAGAGGCAGTGGAAAGAAATCTAAACCAGACCCTGTACTGAGCTGAGAACTGCTCTCTACAGCATCAAGTCAAACCATTCGCTCAATCTTCAGAAGAAGTCTGGAAGAGAATAAGTGCTCTGAAGCACTGGAATAATTGTACATTTAATTTGTGTGTTTATTTAAAAAAAACAATACACTCTAGTAATTCCATATTAAAAAGAGTTTAAAATAGAACAACAATTAACAAATGAGACCTGAAAAATACAATCAAATGAAAATAAAGTATTTCCAAGATTACTTTGTACCGGAGAGACAGAAAGTGCAAGCCAATCCTGACAACAAGTGTTGTGAGTATGGTGTCTTTGGCTCAGGAGTGAAGACAGGTAGGGCGGCAATTTTTGTAACAATCCCTGGTGTCCATGGTCCTGCTGCACTCCCTGCTACACCCTGCTACGCTCTGCGGTGCCCTGCAGTGTCCTGCTGCGTCCTGCTACGTCCTGCTATGCTCTGCTGTGCCACGCTACATCCTGTAATGCCCTGCAGTGCCCTACTATGACATGAACTACTACAACTACCATTTGTAGTCACTGTTCCATTATCGTTATTGTGACTATTATTGCCACTGTTCATCACACCCCCAACCAGCACCTTCAGACACCGCCTACCAAGAGCCTGGGTCTGTCGAGGTTTTTCCTCGCCACTGTCGCACTAAATGCTTGCTCTTGGGGAATTACTAGAATTGTTGGGGCTTTGTAAACTACAGAGTGTGGTCTAGACCTACTCTATCTGTAAAGTGTCTCGAGATAACTCCTGTTATGATTTGATACTATAAATGAAATTGAATTGAATTAAAAACATAGCACAAAGGAAATTTGTGTTTGGTAGATTATTTCTCTGTAGTAACAATGCTTTTTGGCAATACATATTATACTGTTGGAAAGCCTGTTTAGTTCCCTTTCAAATGGTGCAACATTTGTCAGGAACAAGCATTTGTGGGATGAGCAGCAGCACTGAGTATGTGGGTTGCGCCCATGAAAAATTTGCCAAATCTTCTCTGCCAATGCCAAACAGCTTATTCTGCCATTGACTCGTTTGGTGGAATGGATGATTGAAGTTTGAAGAAACAAGACATATTGGCAATTGAACAATTTATTCATTTCACAAACAGGAGCCTCAGTAGGGTCAAAGTGTGGAGAAGACACAAAGAACGCTATGCTGATCGCTGCACCGGTAGAGTAACACCTTTTGGTGGAGGCAGTGTGATGGTGTGGGGCGGCATCTCCCTCACTGGAAAAACGAGGCTTGTCATCATTGGCAATCTCAATGCAGAGAGATATAAAGATGAGATTCTGCAACCAGTGGCAATCCCATATCTCCACAGTTAACTTTGGTCTTGTTGCTTTGCCTGTCACGTTGTCGTTTTAATTCTCTTTTTCGCTTCCCTGGCGAGTAAGGAAGTAAGGTAGGTTTAAGGTACAAAAGAATCTTTGGTGTTGCTTTAAGGTAATCAAAGAGAAAAACAACAGCATTTCAAGTGTACTGACAAGGACCCCTAGTTGCTGTGTGAATTACGGTATGACTCCAGTCTGTCAACAAGTGGAACAAGGGCAAAAGTAGTGGGATGTTGTTATTCTGCTGGAAAACCTCTTAGGGAGGGGGTCGGGAGGGATGGATGGATGGAGGGATTGATGGATGGATGGATGGATGGATGAACAAAGCACAGCGTTGTTCCTTTCTATTTCCTACCAACAGTCAATCTTAGCTTTTTTCAATTTTGAATATAATCTTTCCCTGACCTTGCAGTGTAACCTATTTAGTTGTCAGTGTTGGTGGACTCCCCATAAATAAAGTTTGATATCCACACATTACAGGACAGGCCAATAGAATTAGTTTGCTCATACAAATACTTGGGATTTATATTGGAGGAAGACATGTCTTTTAAGTTGCATATTGAGCAGTTACTCACTAATTTGAAATTAAAGCTGGGTTTTTACTTCAGAAACAGTTCTTGCTTCACACAGAAAGTCAAGAAAAAGCTGATTGAATCTACCTTTTTTCTAGTTTTAGACTATGGAGATGTGTTTTACAGACACTCCACAAAGACCCTGTTGAAATCATTGGATTCTGGGTATCATTCAGCACTGAGATTTTAACACATGCAAAGCACTCTACCCATCACTGTGTATTATATGAAATGGTAGGTTGGCCCTCACTCAACACAAGAAGGTTCAAACATTGGTTGACCTTTGTGAACAAATCAATAACTGGACACACTACTTCATATTTAACTACACTTTTAACACCCAGTAGATCTGAATACAATCTAAGATCAAGTAGACACATACTGTATGATGTTCCACAAACTAAAACAGAGTTTGGCAAAACTGCTTTTAGCTACAGTGCTCCAACTTCATGGAATGACTTTCAAAATCAGCTAAAACTGCAGGTTTTTATTTCACATACTGAATTCAAGTCCTACTTAAATCAAATATATCAACATGTCTGTGCTTGTTTTTAAAATGTGTTCTGTTTTTATGTCTTATTTATTTTTGCAGTCCATCACAGTTTGTCTGTTATTTGTTGTCTGTTAAAGTGTATCCTCTATGTGCTGCCTTCTTGGCCAGGTCTCACTTGTATAAGAGATTGTAATCTCAATGTGATTTGTTTCCCTGGTAAAATAAAGGTAAAATAAATAAAAAAATAAAAAATATCATTGGTTGGTTAAGAATGTGCACTTTAACCCTGTTCGTATGGGACTAGCATTACCTCTAGTAATTCATCTGTGATCGTAATTGCATTCCAATCTGCCATGTCTGTAATTTGTCATGTACAAATTTCACCGCAAAGTACCAACCATATTTCGCCAAACACAGAGGTTGTGTGATAATGTTAGTCCCGTCCCATGCAAATCAGCTTCTCTGTGATTTGGGGTTGTGTTGGCTGCGTTGGCAATTATAAATATAACTTTTGACATAGCCTTGACATCATATATTAAACACTTGTGTTTTACTATTTAAGATAACTTGCATACTGTATATTTTGCTTTCATTGTTTTTTTCTAGTTGCCTTTGTCTGTGTTCTGTTTACTTAACTTTGTTCGATTTATTAAATTTATTTATGCACACTGCTGAAGAGCAGATTTTCTTTGTACTCTGAGCACAATGACAAAAAAGATCTATCTATCTATCTATCTATCTATCTATCTATCTATCTATCTATCTATCTATCTATCTATCTATCTATATGTGGGGGATAATGTCAGTAAATTCAAGTAAATTACAGTCTTTGCTTATAATGTGCAAATGTGCCGCACAAAACACAGACATGGGGGGTAGTTTCTAAATCACATGAGGGCCGCTGGTATTACTAGTCCCGTGTGAATAGGGCTTTTTTAATAATAATATAGCTTCCAAACACACTTGTTCTATATTTTTTTACAGCCTTTGCTCTCCATTCCGATAATTAAAATGTTCTGAGGAGTTTCACACCCTTGTCATTTATATAGCCTACTGTATATGTGTGATAGTTGCCCACGGACTGCCAACCCTCCTCCCCCTCCCACCTGTGGTGTTTTCATCTTGGCACTTTCTCCTCCTGGATAACTATCTTGGCTCGCATCTCGGAGTGTTTTCCGAGCCCTACGCCTGCTCCCTCATTCAGTAATCACTAATCAGAGCTAACTTCCCCGCTGGTTCTACAGTTAACCTCTAGGCACATGGGAGAAGCTCCGCCACATCCGCTGCATAAGGCCGTTGTGGATTTTGGGCCGTGGCCAGGGTGCCCTCTCTAGCCACCCACCCGCCAAAACGTTGACCCCGTACTGAGGCACGAAGGCATTTGTATGCCAGTCATGTTCCTGAGGGGCCACTGGATCTTTAAGACTGTGGGAAAGAGGGCATTTCTGCACTGAAACAGCCCCGTTTTCACACATTCCTGAGGAGGGCATATTGAGCTCATTATCATATTTAACTACAATGGCTCTTTGTGCGGGATATGGGATTTGGAAAGGTGCCAGATATCCTCGGGTGCATGTGTAGATGCACGTGTGTAAGTCTTTCTTCTTATGTCTTTTGTGTGTGTGTGTGTTAACTAAAACATAACCGATAAATTCCATAATATTGCACCTGATTGGAATTGTGATGTATTACACGATTATAGTGAGCTCATTCGAAAGCACAGTTCTATTGTTCTCATCAGAATAACAAACAAAAATACATTCAATATTTCATTCATTTCCCAGCGTTAAAAACTGTAGCACACAGCTCACATCCCAGTCTATTCTTAAACCATGTTCTGATTACAGTAAAATGATAATCCTGCACTCACAACATATTTACATAGTCTAATGCCATCCGAACGAGGAGACACCATAGGCTACTATATGTGAGAGGAAACGTGAACACGACAAATGAGCCAGTGATCGTGCTAAGTCCAAAGGCTAACCCCAGCAGACTAGCTCTCCTGACTGTTTTACAGCAAATGTCAACTCCTTGGAAACAAACTGGATGACTTTTTAATACAATTTTGTTCATATATGTAGTGTATATATATATTTAAGACTAATAGTTTAGTCTTAAATAAGCTGCAGCCCTGAGCCTTTGGCTATGGTAAACAGAACTTCCACAGAAGGAACATGCTCGCGCATCTGCATTGGCAGAACAGCCAATAGAAATGCTCTCTCTCTTTCTGAAATGACCTTTGATTGGCCAAAGTCTCCCATCACGGGATAGATTTATTAAAGCCTGAAAACAGAGCCAAGAGGAGATACACAAGTCTAGTTTTCTTTCAGACCACTTGAATTACAATATGCTAAAAGATTATTCTGGAATTTTTGCCCAACGACAGCAAAGATAAAGTGCCGATAACATGTATTAAAGTAAAGTGTTGAGCTTCTGTGTTATCTTCATTAGCACTGCCTGAGTTGGCAACCCCTGTGTGATCGCATTGGTAATGTGGCAGGTATGTTCGAGTAAATGAGTGTGTGTTATAGTGGAAGTGAAGATAGCAGGGGAAGGGTGTGTGTGTGTGTGTGTGTGTGTGAGGGGGGGGGGGGGGGGGGGGTTGGGTGTATTGTGTTACACAGAATCACATTAGCAGTCAGACACTCTGAAAGTGGCGCGCTCGTTTCCTACTAGGATGCTCCCAGCAGCCACACAGATCGAAGCCGACATCAACAGCTTTCCCCCAGCTTCCCCTACGCATGCACGCAAGCACGCACGCAAGCACGCACGCACGCACACACACACACACACACACACACACACACACACACAGCGGCAGCAAAAAAAACATTTTCCATGACGAAAATGGCGACAGCAGCAGAATCAATTGGAATCTTCCTTCTCCGGTGACGCCAGTGAAACAGAGTCGAGCAGAAGAAGTTATTGCAGCAGATGCATTGTGAGGCCATCATGTTTCACTATGTATTCCCACTCGCAGACTGAAAATATAGACCCCCCACCCTGAGTGTATCACCCTGCGTCTAGACCCCCGTCTTTGACACTCTCTCGCTGCATGTGGCCAAACAGAAAAGGGCGGGCGATTCTTCCTCTGCCAGGAAAAAAGGTTAAAAGGGGCTGTCTTTCATCAGCTCATCATGCTCAGCGCCTGCATCATTTATGAGCTTGTTACTGTAATCAAAAATTCTTCTTTATTTTTTTTTTGGAGGGGTTGGTAGATGCACGATGGAGGCAGTGCTCTCCAAACTGTTCCCTGCGAGCCCGGGCCTTTTCATGTGAAATGAGATACTGCTGTGATGTCCCTCGGGTGAGAAGGCACACACAACACATACATACACAAAGTTGTGATGAAAAACTCTATGTACACAAGCAGCACAATATCTCAAACTTCCCCCTTTCCCTCTACTCTGCTCATGAATGTTAATGGGGACATCATGTGCAGACAGATTTACATACTGTAAATCGAGACAACACGTTCTCACTCCCATCGCGTCAAAAAGCAACGCTTGGTCAGGTGCCTTTGGCGTTTGTTACTGACGCAAAAAGTCTCCTTTAGCGTCATATTTAGACTCGCTTGGTCGGGACTCTTGGTGTCACTATTTCACGCTCTCGGGACTCCCGTCTAGCCCATTGTCGTCATTTTTAGCTTGGTCGGGACGCTTGGTGTCACTCTTGACGCTCTGGGTCGGGACGTACATTTAACTGTCATGCGTCATAAGAACGGGACATTTAGGTTTAGGAAAAGATAGTGGGTGGGGTTACAAAATGTTGACACGCGGGACAAGAACGGGACATGAACCCCGGTCACCTCGGTGAAAGTCCTGTGTTGTTTGACCCATCCACCACCCCAACCAACCTGCTCATGCAAATTTTCGGTCTTTCATACAGTAGTATGAAAAAACTACTATTACAAACGGTAAAATGTGTTACCGTTGTCGCTCTTAATACTACGTCATCTTACAGCGCCAGGGTCGAGCTGCTGCTCTGCCCGGTGCGTTCCATACAGAAGATAATAAAGGGTGATCTTTGCGTCATATCTGACGATGAGAGACGCTGACCAAGTGTCAGTATTTTACGAGTTGGGAGGGAACAGCCTGTGATGGTGTTGGTTTGCAGGCTATTGTTGGCCAAACTATCTGATCATAAGGTCAAGTCTTGTTTTTTTGGCATATACTTTTATCTGTAACAGCTACACAGTTGCATCACGGATCTCCTAGCAACAAGTTCTTGCACCATAAAAAGAGATGGCTGTGGGAAAAGAATGGAAGAAAAATATCCCAAAAAAATATACATCGTCGCCATCGGGCGTTAACCTTAACCGTTGTTCTTCAGGAAATTAAAAAAAGACTAATTTGAAAACATTAAATTGAGCTATTTACCTTCGACAAAGTCAGATGAAATTGCCTCGTCACTGAATAAATATTTGAAAAAACCCCAGACAGACTAGAAGGGGGACCAATAGCATTGATTTATGAAAAAAATTAAATGAGGAAATTTGGAGATGCAAGGTTTCTGCCCAACAGAGACGATATGCAATCAACAAATTTCCAATATCAATGATATTAAGTTTGGAAGCAAGTGGATGAAACAACACAGGACTTTCACCCAGGAGACCTGTGTTCGTGTCCCGTTCTTGTCCCGCATGTCACTGAAACGTACATTTTGTAACCCCACCTACCATCTTTTCTTAAACCTAACTGTCCCATTCTTGTGCCGTGTGTCAGTTGTACGTCCCGACCCAGAGCGTCAAAAAGTGACACCAAGCATCCCGACTAGGTCTAAATATGACGCCAAAGAAGACCTTTTGTGTCAGTAACGAACGCCAAAGGCTCCTGACAAACTGTCGCTTTTTGACACGATGGGACGGCCTCATGGTTCCCCAAAAAGAGCTGGAAAATGTTTCTGAGTAGAGGGACGTCTGGAATGCCTTGCTCAGCCTAATGCCCCTGTGACCCAGCCTCGGATAAGCGGATGAAAAATGAATGGGTGGATAATATTTATAGTATTCACACAATATGATTTATTTTTGCTTTAAACTCAGTAGCATTTACATTTTCCAGTCTTTATAGCATTTCACTCAACAGCTGAAGCCCCACATTTGTTCTGGCACAGCACCGAGGCCCTGCATGCTATCAGGTGATTACTATCAGCCATCTCTTGCAATCAGCAATCACGTTTAAACGTGTGGCTAAGGCAGTGTTTATAAGTTGACAATCTCACACTCTGGTATCACCCATGCTGCTGCTAATACGAAAAACACTCTTAACTCACCTCACACAGCAGGAACATCTGGCAAGATAATCTTTAGAACCTTCCATAAAAATCGGAGCTTTGCTGACCATAGTTGAGAGGAAGAAATCGGGCCCAAAATCCTCTTGATTCTCGTGTTGCGTGTACCAGCATTAGCACAGCATGTTGCTTTAATATATTTGGGGAGCATCTTTAAAAGCAAAACCTTTTTCTGCCCAATACAACTAAAGATGTTCTGATACCAGGTCATTTAGCTCTGAGGAAAATCTACTTCAAAGTAGTTTATTTATGTTCTTTTTCCGTTAGGACTGACTGACACTGAGTAAGAAAGTTCTACAGCATTCATTGTTTGTCTTTGTTCACGTTTCACGAAGAGTTTAACAACAAAGATATAAATCATATCAAATCCATACAGGGACAGTAGTATACAGCTGTTAAAACACAATGAAATATATGTATTTTTTAACACACTGGTGCCGGATAAGTACTCGGTATCATTCGATACACAAGTTCAGGTATCATAATCGGTATCTGGAAGGAAAAAATGGAAAGGGAACATCTCTAAATACAACTGTTGCTCTTCACATGTATCAATCTTTGTTACAACTTCACTTCCCCATTCTTGCTGAGGAGACAGAAGGTGTGCCTCATCATGTCACATACAGTATGTTGTCTCAAGACTCCCGCTGTCACCGTCACTGCAGCGGTGTGATTCTCCTCCAGAGGACTGAGTTCTCCGGTGCAGCGCTGAACTGTCACGTCAGTCCCCTGCAGTGGCAGAGAGGGGCGGGAACTCTCCATCATTACAGCTGGAATGGTGTGCGGTGCAGGTGAATGTGCTGCATGCGGGTAGGAATGTTGGTACGCTGTGTTTAGTGTGTGTGTGTGTTTTTAGTGTGTGTGTGTGTGTGTGTGTGTGTGTGTGTTCAACCTCCTTCCCTCTGGTAGGTGATACAGGGCACTGTTCACCAATACCAGCCGACACAAAGACAGTTTCTTTCCCCAAGCAGTCACTCTGTTGAACGCTCAGAAATAGCACCCCCCCCCCCCCCCCTCCCCTTACACTGAACAAAGTCAACCACCACTATTCTGCTCATCTACCTCATGTATATTTCAATCTTACAATTACAATATTGTTATTAATATTACCATTGCACTGAGCTGCCTTGCACTATATTTATATGTAAATCTTAAATCTGACTATACTGATATTGCACTATTCCTTCCCTCTCTTCAAATTGTTATTGTATATATTTTTTGTAAATTTGTAAATTCTATTGTATTGTTATACTGCATACGTAACAGCATTTTTTTATATTTCTTACTGTCCTTTCTGTTTTTATTCTTATGTTAAGTGAGTGTTGTACTTTGAAAGCAAAGATTAACCAGAGTCAAATTCCTTTTTTCTCTACGCAGAACTGGCAAATAAAGCCAATTGTGGTGTGTGTGTGTGTGTGTGTGTGTGTGTGTGTGTGTGTGTGTGTGTGTGTGTGTGTGTGTGTGTGTGTGTGAGTGTGTGTGTGTGTGTGTGTGTGTGTGTGTGGAGACAAAGCTGCCTGACGACGACCAGTGGTGGAAGAAGTATTCAGATCTTTTACTTAAGTAAAAGTATTAATACCACACTGTAAAAATGCTCTGTTACAAGTAAAAGTCCTGCATTGAAAATGTTACTTAAGTGAAAGAATGTAAATATCATCAGATAATGTACTTTATGTATTCAAATTAAAGTACTCAATGCAGAAAAATCCTCAGTTCTGTCATTAACTAAGTGTTTAATGGTCTCATCATTTTAGCTTTACTTGTAGGCCGTTATATTGTTGGGTTTAATTTATAATAAAACATTGTATTTTATAAACTAAATGTGTTTTGTGTGCGAAAATCCTAATTTGTAAGTAACTAAAGCTGTCAGATGAATGTAGTGGAGTCAAAAGTACAATATTTCTCTCTGAAATGTAGTGGAGTAGAAGTAGATAGTGGCATGAAAAGAAAAGACTCAAGTACAAGTACCTCAAATTTGTACTTAAATACAGTACTTGAGTAAATGTACTTAGCTACATTCCACCACTGCCAACAAGTAATGAACACGCAGCCATCTCACACTTTCGGAATCTTTAACCGCAGCCTTAAAATACTGTCCTGACAGTCACCACTGAGGGGGATGAAAGGAAGTTGTTGCCCACAGAAACCTGCGATTTTATGTGATTCAACCACCACTCATCCACCTCATCAAACTCCACCCCATACCAGGGCTCTTGATAACCCTAACCCAGCCTCCTTTCCACACGGCTGCCGGTAAGCTGACCAGAAGCTGGGTGAAGAGTCTCGAGCCTGGCCAAACACATTCCTACACAGCCACTAAACTCTCCACCCTGTGGGCTAAAGGCCGGAAGCCCATTCCTGGGCTCTTCCTCTGTAGTTGTGGTAACTGACTGTGCACATGCTCACACAACAACACGCAACATTTGTATCAATTCAAGTCGATTCAATTCCATTTTATTTACAGTTTCAAATCGAAACAGAAGTTATCTCGGGACACTTAACAGATAGTACTCTATCTGATCTAGAATTATGGTCTAGACCATAATTTACCACGACCCAACAATTTCCCACGAGAAAGCATTTGGTGAGACAGTGGTGAGGAAAAACTTCCTTTTAACAGACAGAAACCTCAGACAAACCCTGGCTCTTAGTGGGCGGCCATCTGCCGCTGCCGGTTCGGACACAAACACACTGATACAAATATACAGAAATACAGAGACACAGATATACAGATATGGAGGAATATGATTCATAATCATTATAGTTGGTATGATGAACAGTGGCAATTATAGTACCGATAAAGATAATAGAACTATGACTAGAACAATAGTAGTAGCAGTGCAGGGCGTAGCGCAGGACCACAGCAGATAGTATAAGAATACAGCAGTAAAGAAATATGATGCTGCCGGCATTTAATTCAATTCAATTTTATTTATAGTTTCAAATCATAACAGAAATGATCCCAGGACACTTTACAGATAGAGTAGGTCTAGATCACAGTATTAGTGCGTCTCAATTCGGATATTTTCATGTGTACACTTGTGTAGTGCGTCAATTTGGACAGGGAAGTGTTGTCACAAATCGTGCACGGCCGTTATGCACTGACTGTAAATTACTCTTCTTCTTCTTCTGTTAAATAGTAATATTACAGCATTACCGCCACCTATTGTCGTCCACCCGGCTTGTTTTCTCACTACCTTACGTGGTATAGTGGTACTAATTGAAGAAAACACATGTATGAATTACATTTGTATAGTTTGTGTTTCGCTGTTACAATAATAACCACTGCAGCTTCCTCGCCCGCCACATCCACAAGTGTGAAAACACGTTGGTGGTCTCGTAGCTTCCGCTCCGTTGCAAAGATGGTTGAGTGCGAGTAGTGTCCACACTCAACATTTTGACCGCTTTGAATGCAGCATCCGTGTACTTGTAGGACACTGCATGCAAGTGTAAATACAGAAGTGCATGATTTGAGACACAGCATCTTTAATTTACAGGGAGGCAACAATTCCCACCAGAGCATGCATTTGGTGTGACAGCGGCAAGCAAAAACTTCCTTTTAACAGGCAGAAACCTCAGAAAGAACCTGGCTTTTAGTCGGCGGCTGTCTGACCTGACAGGTTGGGTGATAGAGAGAGAGAGAGAGAACGACTTCATGACTATGGGCTGTCGTTTAAATAGCAAATGCACCTGTGCCCAGGTGTGTTCAGGTGTATTCTTGACGTATTGCTATCTTGAGGCAGTGGGAAGTGATCGCCCCATTGACCAACAAAAACCTGGTCTGAAGTCAATAACGCAGCATTTCATTGCTGTTTTAACAGCAAATTAGTAAAATGCGTCTAGGCTCTTGCACAGCGCGCGCGCACACTATGCTTGTTACACACACACACAGGGACGCACAGCAGCGCACAAACATACAAAAGATTACAAATAAAAATATTACGGTGCAAATCCGCCATCATAATAGCAATTACCGCCAAGGTACAAACACGCCTGGTGTTTAAAGGGAATGGGAGATGAGATTCTGATTGGTTTATTGCATGTTAAGCCCAAAACACACCTATGATTAATGAAGACACTAAGTACAACCCTTTTGAACCAGGGGACTGCCCATTTCTCCGACACGCCATTGTTCCGACCTCTCAATAACCCGAAAAATTCCCTTTGGTCCTACAGCCCACTAGTCCGACGTCCCTTTGTTTCGAAAAAATGAACCCTCTGCTCCAACATCCCATTGTTCCGACCATATAGGGTTATGGTTAGAGTTATGGTTATGGTTACGGTTAGGGTTAGGGACAATTATTTATAATATTTCTTTAGGATTTTTGCCTTGTTTAACATGTCGGGAATCCTGAAGTTTCCTGTTTGAAACAGCCAAGATGAGGCATCTTCTCACTGATCAAGTTAGTTCACATTGGTTATTGCAGGAATATGCCCCATTCCTATTCATTATCATTGCAGGTTTATGGAAATATAAATACATATCCAACCCAAAACTAACTTTACCTTATTGGACTTTGGACTTAGCCTACATTTTTATTTCACTTTTTCAAAGATAGGCTAAACATTTAAATGTGTTAATAAGCTAGAGAAAAGTAATTTGGCTTGGAATTTTTGAATCAGATTTTAGATTATGGGAGGTGATCCACAAAAGCCTTAATGATCGGAACAATGGGATGTTGGAGCAGAGGATTTATTTTTTTTGGAAACAAAGGGACGTCGGGCTAGTGGGCTGTAGGACCAAAGGAAATTTTTTGGGTTATTGAGAGGTCGTAACAATGGAGCGTCGGAGAAATGACATGGCCATAAGCCCGGCGCACGGACCCTTTTATTTGCCGTTAAACTAGCAAAAGTGGATTTGGACACACCCTTAACGCACCTGCGCCAGGTGCTTCACGCAGTGCGCTTAGATCGTTAAAATAGGGCCCATTGAGCTTAATGGCAGTTTCATTTTGAAAGTTTCTGTTTTTATTTCTTGTTTCCTTCACCAGATAGAGTAGGTCTAGATCACAGTATTAGTGCGTCTCAATTCAGATATTTCCGTGAGTACACATCTGAAAACTGAAAACAGCTGACAGTAGATTGATGTTTCACAGCGCTGTGCCGGCTCCAAAAACGGAAGAAACAACAATCCCAAAGCCAAAGCTCAGCGTCTCGCCTGTGACTCACACAAGCCTACGCTGTGTGTTCACTGCAGGTGTAGCCGGTTTAAAGATACAGAGGTCTGCATTCGTTACGCATTCAATGTAGCCAAAGTGTAACACAGCACAGCCGCAACACTAACCAAAGACTGAAATGAATGGATAAACTACCCCTATGGAGGAGTATTTCTGTCACTGTGATGCTAACTTTTGTGCTTGTCCTCCTGAAAACAGGTGCCATCAGCATCAAACGGTAGAAACTTGAGAGGGAAGAGAGACTGGGGAGATAAAGAGAGTGAAGAGGCCTTTGAGTAACAGCTCATCTTTTATTTGACAACACTTCAAAAGTAGCCCGTTTACCACGTCTAGACGAGACACCTTTCAAAGCCAGGGTAGGGTACTGTTTTTTTCTTTTTTACCCAAGTATATAAAAGCTATTTACTGTAACAGCAGAAGACAGACATCTCTTTTACTTTTCCTACCGCAGACACTCCGCTGCTCCTCTACGCTGCAGATGAGTTTGTCAGATGCCTCCGTCCACCTCATTTTCTCTCCATCTAACCCTCCTCCTCGCTCTTCTCTAGCAGTCTGTTTGAAGCTGTGAAAGAAGTGAGACAATCTGATCCCGTTTGATGGATAATTTGAAAAACTCAGCGTGCGAGATCAGGGCTGAGACGATGTTCGTTTTCTGGGGGCCTGGGCTTCAGAAAGCACGTCGCACAAAGGGACTTGTTCTCCTCCTGCAGCCCTTTAAACTCAACAGTCAGCATGTTGAGACCGCTTATGTACTCTAACTACTGCCACAAGCTTTTCATGTGGCTTTTCATGCTGCTTTGCTGTTGAGAAAATCCCATATTAAACGATGCAATGCGCAGAGGAGACTTTCTACTTCAAATATTTGGGGTTTTACATCAGGTGCATGTAAACGGAACCTGGAGACAATCCAAGCATCACTCTGTTTTCCTGCTCAATTACTGCGAGGCCAACACAAAACTCAAATAATTCATAACAGAAAGTCCTTATTTGTTATTGATATGATGGACTTTTGCATATATTTGACTGTAGTATTCACTTTGACTGTAGTACACACTTCATTTAGACAGAACTGATTCCAATGAGGCATTGGATCAAATTCAACAAATGCATGTATTAAAATGTTTGATCATTTTAATGCCGATTCTCTGTAGAGAGATGCAGCATCCATGATGGTTAAAAAAAAATGCTGTTTAAAGGCTAGCATTTGATAATTTCTTCTGCAGTAAACAAACAAAAACTGTATGGCAGGACAATGGTCAAATCAGAAGAGTTTGTATATGGAAATGTAAAATATTTGAGCTACTGGTAGTTTCATTCCAAAATAAGATTATGGGTTACAGTATTTAACAATTGTTTTTAATACTACACTTATTAACAGGGGCTATTTATTACAGGGCAAGAACAATGCTAAACAATGAGATGTGAAGAAAAAATACTTCATTGTGAAGTTCACTCAAAACAAATAACTCAAAACAATAAGAATAATACGCGATAGGAAAATACTCGATTGATGTTAAAGCAGCAAACACATCAAGCATATTGAATTTCTATATATTTACAAAAAATTAATAAAGACAAAGATTAACAATTAAATTCAAAAAATGAAAAAGAGTACTCCACCTGTTTAGCATTGCACTCCTGTAACACTGAATCACGATAGTAAGTTTTCAAAAAACAAAACAAAACCCAGCCGTTCTTCTTCATTGTCAAACCCTGGTGCCTACATAACCCCCAATGCAACTTGACCAATGACAGTTCTGTATGTTATGCAAGTAGCGGCTAATGCAGCCATAGGTAGCCTATACTTTTGTGGCAGAGATGCACACAGCTACTTTTAAACAGTATGAAAGAATTGGATATCAACAGGTTTTGGGATATGCATAAACATCGCAACGCCGAGATTTTGAAGAAGATGGTCAAAAGAATGAAAGAGGGACGAACAACAAGTCCTCCACCGGTGGAAAACTTGCATGTAAACGGGAATATTAGTGGAATATTCACTTTCTTTAGCCATGTAAACGGCTTAGTTGGAATAGTGTCTTTTTTCCAGAATAAGGGCAAAAAAGAGGATATTATGTGCATGTTAACATAGTCAATGACATCATGATCCTTAAGCAACACACTGAGCAGCAGTGTACAGCAGGTATGAGGTAGAGATAGATTATCGGGTAATAACCGATAAAGTTAATGAATTAAAAGTGTTGTACTTTGGCTCAGCTACAGCTCTGTGTCTATCCCTCTCACCACTGAGTCTAACTTAATGCCCCCCCCCCCCCCCACAACACTATCTGACTATCTGTTACAGGGTATCATGTTGAAAGTTTCTCATTTATTAAATAATTGCTCAAAGCGTATTAAAAAAAAATGTCGTGTTGGAGTTTGTAACATTCCAGAAATTTTAATTTTCACTAGTAATCTGTAATCCTTGAAAAACCAGAAACGGTTGATCCCTAATATGATGATCTCCTGCTCACTCCACTCTAAATCACTAAAGAGAAGAGCGCAAGCTCCAGTGCTCCAGGGCTAAACTGCAAACAGTGAAATGTTGCCACACCAAGCGCTGGAGTGGAGCTATGTTTCCAAGCCGCAGGGTGTCCTTCTCCGCCTTGCCGGTGGGATCCTGGTCTTCTCTGATGAGGGGGTAGTGACTGTGGCTTCTGGGGAGCGTCTGGAATGGGTGCCACCTCCCTGCGGTGCTCCACAGAGGCCTGATGACGGGAAGCAGGGGGACATGTCATCGTCTCCGAGCGGCCGTTGGTTGACATGGGAGGAGAAGGAGGAGGAAGATGGGGTGAAAACGGAAGGGGTGCATGGGAATGGCTTATTCTCTCCTCCAGCGCCCAGCAGCTCTGGCATATCACCAATGTTATGGCGGTAATTGATTCTCTCTGTGCCATTAGTCTCCGAGACAAAGATGCGCCAACGAGAAGGGGGTGCTGTCACTTAGAGGCTGGCATGGCGCCCAGCCACACGTTCTCACCAACACACAAACAGATACACGCAAAGATAAACTCGTTTAACAGGCACACACACACACACACAGACACACACACGTACGTTTCATTTTTCACACAGATGCAAAGTAGCTGCAGTTGCATTGGTACAATGTCAGCTGTCAAGGTCTGTAGAAGAAGAAGTAAGAGCATTGCTCATTTGCAAATGAGCCAAACATCGAGGGTATACAGCTCAAACATGGCTAATGCAGAGCTGTACACATGGAAAAATCAAAGGGAATACAAATGGCTGGTGATCAAATTTGACATTCTCCTCTTATTCATGACATTATTCTGTTTGTGTTATGTTTGTGAGGTTACTGTGGTCGTGGCAGAACAGCATTCCTCCAAGAGGCACACACACACACACACACACACACACAGACACACACACACACACACACACACGCTTAATATAAAAAAGAGAACTCCCCAGACAAAGAGCAGGGCATGTCTTTATCTCATTAAAGTTAACGAGAGGCTGCTGTCTTATGCCTGCAGGCCGGGCTGTAATCTGATCCAGCAGCCATTCGCTGTGGACTTCAGGCCTCAGTGGCGTCACTACCGGCACCGCCATGCTCATTGCTGTCATAACTCTCATCATCACCGAACCACGGCGCTCCACGCGCTACCGGCACCTTAGCGCTCGTTGTCGTCACAACAGTAATTCTCGTCACCACTGAACCAGCCATTATAGAAATCTTTCCATCACCACGTACATACATGTTTATTATTCCACACATGAATGCCAAACGTTGTACACTGTCGCCATGGCAATCGTCTTTTGTCATCCTTCTCTGATGCTGTTTTTTTCATCACCATGGCCACGGCAGCCGTACCTGCTTTACACTGAGGGAAAGAGGTGGAACAAAAGCAGGTAGTAGACATACACACACACACACAAACACAGGAGTGCATGCAATGCCAATTAACCAAATGAAGGATAAGCTAGCGGAGACAACAGCCCCTCGCAGTCAGTTACCAGCTAATTAAAGAACATATAGCATACAATCTAAGATCAGTGTGTCCTTAGGCGCTGTGAGCTGCTTGATAAGCTTTCTTTCACATCGCTAAAGTGAGCTCTGCATGTAGGGAGTGATGAAACAGAAAAGGGGGTGTAAACTGGCGGTAGCCCCCCATCACTCCAGCAGAGTCAAAAGCAGCCCTACCCGACTATTCCTCTCAAGGCTTTCTACAACTTGGCGGCTCATTTGGAGTCTGTTATTAATTGGAGCTTCTATTTTATTTATTTTTTTCATCTATTTTTGTTTTGGCTGTTGACCAACGTGTGGTCCTCTCACGCGCTCGTCTTCAGGTCGACGTGGCTCCCTAATTAAGACTCCAGAGGACGGCTAATTGCTGTTGCGTGCCTCTCGGCGGAGCGAGGGAGCCTTCTCCCGGCGCTGCCCGGAAAGAGCGCCGAGCGCTGAAATTAAAAAAGGGGCTTATGTAAGCTTGCGGTGAAAACTATTAAACACCAACCAACTTTTCCTTGTGAGGAACTGCCACTTGATTTAATGGGCCTCATTAAAAGTGCACATCACAGAGATTCAAACCGCTCTCTCCGGCTTCACACGACACTGGGATAATGGGTCCTCCTCCATGCTGTCAAAGCCTAATCCAAAATATTGAACAGTGCTATTGCTCCCGCAGAACGATCCAAAATGGGCTACGGCGTTCCTTAAAAGGAAGGATTCACATCATTTGTCTTTTTTGACAAGGGGGCAGAGAGGAGCAATGGAAGGAATAAATGGCGCCGAGCTGCTAGGCGTAGTTTATTGGGAGAAGTAAATGGAGAAATCTGGAGCTGAATGAAAATAGATCCTGTTATCAAGCTGAAATATTGTTTTCATTGCACTCCTTAAAATGTTAAATAAGTCTCTTCTGACGGTGGCGAGATCAAATACATGTTGCCATGTTTATTAGGAGACTGGCACAGTAGAGATCTGATTAAATGTCAGGCAGTTAATCCTCACATCTATCAATAGATACACGTGTCCATTGTAATTCTCCTGCACCATACATATACAGTACACTCTTAAAAAGAAACACACACAAAATCTACATTCCCAAGGTTTTACCTTGAGTTCCTTGAATTGTAATGTTCTTTATCTCTACACAAGGGCGTAACTTTGGGTTCAACATTGGGGGCGGGGGGTTGAGATCTCCAACTATCTAGGGAGACAAAAATGACAAAAACGTTGAAAGGAGTGACAAAATACTCGGAAAAAAACGGCAAAAACAGCAAAAAGCAACAAAACAAAATCCTTAAAAAGGCGATTAAAACTTTGAAAAAATTGTCCCAAAACATCCTTGAAAAGGCATTCAAAACGTCGAAAAAAATGGCCCATAGAAAACGTTGAAAGAAGCGACAAAAACTTGGGAAAATGCCCAGTTCTGATTATTGGCCTCTACAGACTGTTTCGGTATTCTTCAGCTCATTGTATTAACCTGGTTTCCTGCAGCTGTTTCCTCAGCTCTGATAAACCATCTGCACACTGCTGCCCCTCACCAAACAGTAGACAGTTAGCAACTAGTTCCAGGAAATGCTTATATAAAGAGTTGGAACCTGGAACCAAACCAACCAGCTCCGAGATGGATCGTGACCATAAAACATTTGATCCGGCGCAAAATAACATTTGGAAAATCCAAAAAAAGGTACAAGATATAAGGTACGAGAATAAACGATCAAAGACTTCAATGGTAGCAGCTCACTAATTGTTCGTCAGTTTGCAGTTGCGGAAAACATTTCCATGGTAACAGCAAGCTCCACCAATCAGATACGTTGCTGTTGCACTTAGGATGGTGGGTAGCGTAGTACCTCTCCATGAAATCTCAAATAAAACATGTTTTCTTCAAACAAGGTTGATTAACAACCCGTTCTCACTCCCAACTTGTAAAATACTGACGATTGGTCAGAGGCTCTCAGCGTCAGATACAGACGCAAAAATCACTCTTCAGCGTCTGTATGGACAGTGTTGGGGAGTAACTGAATACATGTACCGGCGTTACATATTCAGAATACAAATTATGAGTAACTGTATTCCGTTACAGTTACAATTTTAATAGTTGGTATTTAGAATACAGTTACATTGTTGAAATAAATGGATTAAATGATGATACTTCTCTGTTTCATGAGTTTATTAACTCTCTAAATAAATTAAGGCAACTCCATGCATTTCCCCCAATATGAAAATTAGCTATTTGCGTGATCAGTCACAATGGAGTCGGAACCGGCACAACAGAGCCAGGGCAGGAATGTGTTTCTATCTTGGAAATTCAAACAGCATTTCACATTAAAGAAAGAGAAGGGAGGACGAAATATAACTCTGCTTGCCAGCAACTAACCTCCTTTCAGGGTCCAAATTACTCCACCTCCAACCTGAAGAAGCATCTTAAAGTAAGTTTTTTTTTTTATTTGACAGGGGTAGTCATCTGTTGTAGTTTTACTGGTCACTTTGCTATTTTATAGTTGACTTGTGACTTTACATTCTCCTATGTGCTGATTTACTAGCCCCAGAGCCATTGATAGACTGACTAGCCCCGTTTGACATGCTAGATAACATTAGCTAAAATTAGCTCGTGGTAGCTTAGACTGCGGTTAGATTTTTGTAGTATGCAGTTTGGGACTACCAGTACAAAAATCTATCAATTGTTCAGGTACACATTCATCAGGATTTGATGGCCGCATTCCTACACTTATAAAATGCAATTCAATGTGGAAGTAATCCAAGTATTCAGACTGCGTTACTCAGATTGAGTAATGTAACAGAATACTTTACAAATTACATTTTTGGGCATGTATTCTGTATTCTGTAACGGAATACATTTTGAAAGTATCCTTCCCAACACTGTATGGAACGCACCGGGCAGAGCAGCAGCTCGACCATGGCGCTGTAAAATGACATAGTGTTTAGAGCAACAACGGTAGCGAATAGAACCTAACTGTCCCGTTCTTGTGCAGCATGTATGTCCTGAGCTAAAGCATTTAAAAGTGAAGCCAAGACTCGTGACCAAGCACGAGCCAATGGGCTAGATGTGAGTCCAAAGAGCGCAAAAAAGTGACGCGAAGAGTCCCGACCAAGCACGTCTAAACATGATGCTAAAGGAGACTTTTTACCTCAACATCAAACGCCAAAGGCACCTGACCAAGTGTCACTTTTTGACACGATGGGAGTGAGAACGTGTCTTCTACGGGGGCATAAACCATTGTTTCACAACCTTGCAGCTCGTGGTCAGTCTACCTTCGATGGACATTATGGCTAATAATCAAAATCCTTATGGAGAAAATAAATGGGATTTTCACGCTCAAGTGTTTTTTGTTGTATGGACTCGCTTTAAGTGATAATTGTCCACTTGATATGGTCTGAAAGTCAGTCCTTTTCAAGTCCCCTCTATTAGAGTAGAAGTCATTTTTACCCTGTAATCTTCTATTGACCTTAGTTCAAAGGAACATGGTTCCCACAAGTTCTTTCATACTGTATATTCCAACTCGGTCTCACGGCAGTTTGTGAAATGGTCACGTTATTTTGATCTATTGATTCGTGTACAGGGAAACGATTTTCTACTTTATTTCGTGCTGGTCACCACAAAATTGGAACATTACTATTTCACGAACTGCCATGACACTGGGCTGCAGCCTGCGCTGGGGGAGATGGTGACAACATGATCCGCGGTCTCTGGGGGACACAACAACGGGTAAATTAAACGCTGCACGCCGGCGACAACTGCCATGACACTAGGCTGCTCTGGGGGATGCAACAACGGGGAAGCCACACGCGGTAGACGGTGACAACAACGGCCGCCGGGACACGATCTGCGGTATCTGGGGGATGCAATAACAGGGAAATTAAACACGGCACGCCAGCGACAACAACGCCGACAACAACGGGATGGTTGTGGTTAGGAAAAGAAAGACGGTGAAAGGTTATTGTTAGGAGAAGAAGAAGAAAGGAACTACCACACGCAGGACGTGATCCCCGGTCTCCGGGGTGAAAGTCCTTTGTTTTTTGACCCATCCACCACCCCAACATGCCTCGTTATGCAGATTTTCGGCTTTTCAATACTAATTGCTGCCATAATCGTGCTGTTATCACGTAATATGCTTCCCATTTAAATACTTTACTTTAAAATTCATGCTCACCAACACGATAAAACACAGAAAAACGTGTCCCTGTACACAAATCAATAGATTAAATAACGTCACCATTTCACGAACTGCCATGAGACTGGGCTGTATATTCTCATGTTAAAATCTGTCCAAAGAGAGGTGTGACGAATACAATGGGGGAGATAGTACAGATTCTGTAAGAGAAAGGAAATGAGGAAATAGCAGCAACAATTACTTACAGTATGAGACACAATTAAGGCATGAGCATAGCAAAAAACACTTCCACAATGGGCGCTTCAGCAGATACCCTTGAAACATTCCTTCACTTCAAACACATAACTTGTGCCTCTTGTAGAAAAAAAAAGCCCTAAGAGAAGAAAGAGATGGTAAAAAAAAACAAAAAAACAAATCAGGAAGATGCTGGAAATGAGTCCAACTCATGCATAACTTCAAACACTCCATCTTCAAAGTTGCATAACATTAAAAACCAAGCCCACTCCGCGTCCTCCACATCAAAAAGCAGACAGCATCGAGGGGACACTGCCGAGCCATGCCCTCGCTCTGAGGCACAACATGCATCCACCCTCCTCTTCATCTTCATCCTTTGTCGTCCCTTGCTTTTGTCCTTAGGGTATTTGTTATGGTAGATGAATACAGCATTATGGGTAAGAGCAGGGCCAGGTGGTAATCTCACCATCAAGCAAGGAATCTGTGTGGCTTTCCGTTTTTCCTTCGCAACATATCGAGGACCGAGGTGTTTAGGTATAATAGGTATTACCTAAAAGTAATGGATAAAGGGTTAAAATATTGAATCATATTTCTGTATATCTGTATCAGTGTCTTTGTGTCTCTGTGTACCAACCGGCAGAGGCAGATGGCCGTCCACAAAGAGCCAGGGTCTGTCCGAGGTTTCTGCCTGTTTAAAAGAATTTTTTTCCTCGCCAGTGTCGCACCAAATGCTTGCTCTTTGCGGGGAAATTGAAATTGTTGGGTCTTTGTAAATTATAGAGTGTGGTCTAGACCTACACTTTAAGTGTCCTGAGATAACTCTTGTTGGGATTTGACACTATAACTAAAATTGAACTGAATTGAATAGCTACTGTACGTAATTCTAACCATTTATCCTTTTAAATTCTAGGTAATTATTCTGTCCATTACGTTGAGCTATCCAGTAACCATTTATCTAATACTGTTGGCTGTCTAGTTCAATCACTTGAGTTCCTAGCTAACTGTTAATTAACTGTTAATTAACTGTTCCCCTATTTACCTATGATTGAACTGGAACTGTTTCAGACACAAGACCAGTTTATTTGCACACACCATCACTCAACAGTTAATTATTAATGCCAAATATAAATATGAGCATGCTGTATTTAAGCTACTGCATATGTAGACATGCATATTGTACATAATTACCCACCGTATATGAACTAACTCAATTCATTACGTATAACAGTACAGTAGTTGTTACGGGTCACAGTAACAGTTTGACTTGACTATGAACACTGTATGTACATCAGTGTTTATGCTTGCTGTGTAATATAGTTATATATCAGCTTTGTTGTCCTTGTTTTAGTTGTAGGTCTATTTCTATCTGTTCTTGAACTGTGTGGAAATACATTGAGAGCAACTTAAAACCAGAGTCAAATTCCTTGTATGTGTACACGTACTTGGCCAATAAAGCTGATTCCTATTACTTTTAGCCATCTATTCCAACTGTTATGACAGCTCTTTCAGTACATATACAAAGTAGTTAAAGAGGGAACGTTAAAGGGGAAGCAAGAACGCTGCAGCCTGGCGCTGGAAAGCCACGTTTTTGCACGGAAAACACTATTGGAGAGAAAGACTGTTTATGAGAGTTTATGAAGAGACGTTTTGTAGTTTTCCCAAAACAACTTTGTATAAATGCACCTTTTAAAACCTGAAGTACAACAGAGAGAGCGGGGCTGGTCCGGTGATGACGAAGGAGAGGACGCTGGAGGGCGAACGCTGAGCCTCGGCCTCCCGAAGGCAGGAGAGATCGAGGCAACAGCGGCTGGGCGAGTCAGGTTAACACAGCACAACCCCTCTAGAAGTAGGACAGACATACACTCATCCAGGCCAGCTCAGTTCTCACTCTCACGTTAAATGCAACACGCAGGGAGAGGAGACAATGTTTAGTTTCATTTTGGTTTAATATTGGTTTACACATATACAAATACCACAGATTAATATATGATGGAGAGATGCACAAACACCTTCAGAGGGGCTTAATCTGGGCACTCTCCAATCCATACTCCAATTAAAATAGAAAGAAACTAAAATACTGAACATAAAAGAAAGAGGGAAAAAGCCAAAACTTAAATTACACGCAATTTCAAATCAACACAATAAATACGAAAGGTAAAATAACATTGGTAATTACATGGGTTGTTTACAAAGACATTCGATAGGGATAACATTGCACAGACAAAATCAAACCTTATATTATTATATATAATAACCTTTTATATATTATAAAAAATAAATAATCTGATGGCAAAGCATTCCATATCACTTAACCTCTGTCATTTAAACCAAACTGAAGTTGAGCTGCTCGACAGATAGGAGGCCTGAGTTTGTAGTTATTTCAAATGGCATTATTATTTTTATTATGATTTGATTTGATTATAAAGTTGGTAACTGTAAAAAAAAGTTTATTATAGAATGAATTATTAATGGTATGAGCTAGCTACAAACTTAGCCATGAATAGCTGTGTTGTGTGGCTCAACGAGCCGAGGGTAAACTGCAGAAGGACTGCAGGAGGACACGTTGCAAACTGCTGGGTCCAACCACCATATCATTAAAGTGGGAGTGCTGTCATCGGTAAGAGATCTGAGAGACCTTAAAATTGCATTTCCAAGCAACAAAGTTTCTTTGTGTAACTCTGAACAGTAGAAATAAG